>VWZW01007479.1:2942746-3202670 GCA_013397115.1 Edolisoma coerulescens
TTAAATCCATTCAAATTTTTGCTTTAAAATAGCTTTTATCTTTCTAAAAACACTTGACCTGGGTAGAATGTGGAGGAAAGCAATATGCATGATGAAGATATAATGCCCAAACAAAAACCTTTCACATCTATTGTATCTTTTCACTTTGCCTACAAATGGATGTTTCCCATTTCATTCAATATCCTTTCCTCTTATTGTACATTCCTACAATTCATACATTTCAAAGCTGAATTTTTTTTTCTGCACAATTTCTATTCTTGCTCAGACGTGTCCCGTGATGTCTCCAGTGCTGCTGCTGCTTCTGTGGAGGGAGGATGCAGTGGCTCAGGCAGTGCTGCCTTCTGTTGCCATTACCTAGCAGGACACATGAACTCTGCCAAACACCTTGACTCCATCCTCCTCCTTCTCTGCAGGAGAACTCAGAACTCTTCAGTTAATCTTTCAAGCTCTTTTGCTGTTTGTTTTTCATGTAAGGCTAAAAATGAAAGACGGCTTAGCAGATAGTTTGAGAAATCTTGGAGGGAAGATGCTGTGTTAATTCCTCTGACTGTAGAGGGGAGGAGAATATATCTTTTATGCCCCTGAAATTTAATTATATGATTAGATACTTTGCAAAAATTGAGTGTTTCATCAAAAAACCCAACCAAAACCGAAACAAAAGAGAATGCCCTCTCATTTTAATTTCTTCTGCTGTGGGATGTGTGTGACCTTGACAGATTCTTTGATATTTCAGGGACACCGAGCACTTACAGGGACAGAGTTTGGGTAGATTTCTACTTGTTTGCTATGATGACCTAATTATTTGGAGTCAGTTCATCTGGAATTGAAAGCTGTGTGAAAAGCCTGGTCTTTGAGTTGTATGCCAGGTTCAGAACCTATGCAGCACTTGTCTCAGAATTACCATGTGGCCAGCATCTTTAACTTGTTTTTATTTTTGTAATCTTACAGGGTAAAATATTTAAGAAAAGAAACAAGACATGACATAAGCCATTATTCTATTTTCATAAGGAGGTAGCAAGTTTTACTTCCCAGCAGGAAACCATGAAAAAAAAAAAAGAGCAGAATACTAAAGTGAAAATTTTTATGACAAGATTTTTTTCTGTGTGCTAATTTGATACCAAAATGTCAACATTTTGACCTGCTAACAAGCAGTTTTACAAGCTTTAAAGGAAGAGGACTAAGGAGAATTGGGCTTTTGTCTTATGTTGTCCTTGACTTTGATATATTGCAGTAGGGGACAAGTAATACCGTGTTTTGTAGTCATGAAAGTAATTGTGCATATTGTTCTTCAGGAGGATTAGAAAATACCAGTGTAATTAAACCAGTTATCCTTTTTTAAAAGTTCAGGCTGATGTTATCAATTGTTACTTGTCTATTCTGACACAGAAGCAAAAGATGCTGAAAGCTTAGTCTTTGTCTTGCTGTTACCTGTAAAACTTTGTTTCAGTATGCACTTTCATGGTGTATTCAGCCCTGCTCTGCAAAATACCATACATTCCTGGAACTCAGAGATGTTCCCCAGCCTGGATATATTTTTATATTTATATTGCTTGGTTACTGAACCATTTTCTCCTTCTCCTAGTAAATCTATGAAATGCAGAGTGGCATTTCACTCCCATGGAAGTGGTTGGATTCAGTTCTGAGCATATACAAGAAGTCAGCTGAGGATGAGAAATGGCAGCAGAGGTTCAGCTTCTTTTTTAATGAAGAGAGAAACTTGGTCATATCTGCATGGGTCAGCAGCAGGTGTGTAGGGAAGGATTCTCCTGTACTTTAGCAGCTGTGTTTTCTTCACCTGTGGGTGTAAAGGACACAGGACAGGAAGAATTCAGAAATACTCAACTTCTTATGTAAAAAAGCTCACAGCAGGGGTTTGTTTCAGGCAAGTCAGCTGTATAGTCAGAGTGCTTTTAGAAAAAAAAATCCCAAATGGTGTGAAAACATACTAAAAAAGCTCATGTTAATGGAAGTGAATGATTTTTTTTTAATGTTTTTTTCCTTCCCAGTGGAAGTGAATATGCATAAAAAACATTAATCCTTGCTTAATGGAGTAAAAAGATGCAAAGTCTTTCCTATTAAGTATTCATGAACACTGGCATTGAAAAAAGAAGGAAATGCTTGCTTCCTAGTGTATCATATTTTGTATCTGATCAAAGGGCAGAGCCCCATGAGAATGTGAGCAATGTCTGTCGTGATTGTTGCCTACCTGCTCTTGTTCCTGAAGCAGAGCTGCTGTAATGTGGACTTTCCTAATCTACTTCAGTGCGAAGTCCTCTGCCTTGATTTAAATCATTGATGGATAGCATGGATGGGATGTGAGGAGCAATCATGGGATTAATTTTGAGGCACAACTGCAGTGGAAGGAACCAATTGTTTCCAAAGTCCACACATAACCATGACCTGATAATATCAGTGATATCAAACTGAACTTCAAATAAATATGTAGTCTTTCTACCTGAAGCATTCTGGAAGTCCCTAAAAGTAGGGGTTTTTTTGCCTCTGGTATTTTAAGGGAGCTATAGCGAAGTTAAGCGATTCGTACAAGGTTATTTAAGTCTAGAAGCTAGGAAGAGAATTTAGCTATTTCCCTAAATCTACTTCTTAGATAAAATTCTCTCATCTACCAAAACTGATTTTTGCATAAAACATGAACCAAGCAAGGCATTATTATTTTTGTCTCAAAGTAATGCATTCATATTTAGTGAGGGGGAAATATCAAAATCTGTCTTTTCCAGCTATTTGACTGACAGGCTTCTGCTGTGCTTTTAAAAAGTTTTATAACATTTATGTTTGATAAACTATGGTGGATGCGTGTGTACACACACAAATATATATACACACACACACATATATATACATATACACATGGCTTTCTGTACATGCAGATTTTCTGTGTGTGAAGGTACTTAAAAAATCAAATAATTGAAATGCTAAAATAATAATGGTTAAGTAATCGTGATGGGTCCCTACCACTGCGCAGGGAACAGAATGTAATTCAATGTAGAATTGTTACAATAGGTATAGATTGCATAAGAGTTTGGTCTTGAATTTATTATTGTCAGAATAATCAGACCTTCTGCATCCCATCGGTGGCATTTTCCTTGTGGCTTTGTGGTTTTGCTTCAAGTTGGCAAGGAGAGTCCAAGAACCTTACCTTTAAGAATAGTAACAAAAGAGATTCTAGCCTTAAATGTATAGGAAAAAAGCTTCTGTAATGTTAGTGCATCAAAGAATCGGAGATGGATGAAAAGAATCCTGTTTTTCTGTGATAGAAGAATAAGATTCTTAATCCTAGTACTGGGATCAGCACTGGAAATACTTTCCTGGGATATGCTACTGATCCAGAGTAAGCAACAGATGTTTTGCGGGGGGTTGTGACAGGGGAGCAGCATCTCTTATGTAAGAGAACAGCAACAACATTATAGGTCCTGCGAAAACTTTAAAGGTCCTGGGAGAAGCTACACTGTGAACATGAACCGGTAAGAAGTTACGTCAGGCGTGTAAATGCAGAGTCCTCTCTACGTTATCAGGATAGTTCACTAGTGCTAAAGCAAGATCTCAGTAGCTGGTATACATAAGTCTAAATATTTCAAGAAATCAGATTTGCGTTGATTTCACAGTTTTATTCGGCAGAAACAGAGGCTCTTGCACTCTTAAAACCCATTATTTTCAACTTGGGTTTTAATGGGTGATGTGCATATGGGCATAAAATCCCCAAGCCCCAGGCTCAGAGATTAAACTGAATGACCAGAGTATAGTCTCTATATAATAGAGATAACTTCAATTCAAGTAAATGTTCAGACTCTATAAATAAAGGTGACAGGAAGGGGAGAGCACAGTCTCCCTAGAGATCAGGACCTGTCTAGGTATGGAAAAGGTGGCTGTCAGTTTTATGCAGCCTGTTTTTTTCCACTATCTTCCTGAGTGAAATGATGCTCATGTTTTTGTGCAGGGTCTTTCTAGAGCAGCAAGCCCATCTTGCCTTGGTGCCTGCTGGGTGATGATTGCTGCACCTGCGTTTCCTCACATTAGTCGCAGGTTGCCTGACAGTGGTCTATTGGCATCCAGTTGACAAGAAATAGTTTAGGGACTCATTCTCTGTCCCAGGAATAAACTGGGATTATTGAACTATGATTTTTTTCCTCCAAGGTGATCACTTTCTTCATGGGCAGCAGGAGAAAAGATGAAACAAGCTAAACTAGATTAAGGGATTTCCTCTTATTCCCAGCTCTTATTTTCATTTGTTCTTGTTGTTTCCCCCCCTGCAGTGCTGTGGAACTGCAGCTATGCTTTACCTTGCAGTTAACCTTTGAAAGATAAATATAGGAATGTGAGTCCCTTCTCTTGCTCTGAGGGGAGACTGGAAATGCAAGGTTATAGAAATTAGAGGGAAATTAGGATGTTAAGGGTTATTGCTTAGGGAGGAGTTTGCTGTGGAGGTAATGGGCACAGAGGATGCAGAGCTCTGGGGTGTGTACAAACACATTTTGCAGTGTGCCAGAATGGCACCCATATTCCTACACCTCAGTCCCTCTGTAAAAACCAGTATGCTGCGTGAAGAGCTGCTTGAGAGGAGACGGCAGGAAAATGTGTGTAAGGAAGTACCTCTGTTTGTCTTTCTTCTAAAATGTGGAAAATGAGGGGAAGACGCTGGCCACTGTTGCCTGTACAAAGAATTTGAGTATTTTTTCAGGGTGTAAAAGATGTCAATTTGGTTTTCTTTCCTGCCTGAGAAAGCTGAAAGCTACCTGTCTTGCTGAGAATGGCACTCCTCAGTTCTTTCAGTGCTCTGGGTTGGGTTGTTTTTATTAGAGAGGTGCTTGCAATGAGAAAAGATCCATGAGACCAAACAGAACAAAGGAAGAGGGTACTCTATACCCTAATAGTTAAGATATTTCCCTGGAAATTTTGGTATTCAGTTCCCTCAAAAGATTGACTAATTTATCTTGTGATTCACCATATCATAAAATGCAAGCCTGTAATTTCATGATGGTGCAAGTAACCAAGGCAGAGCTGAGCAGAGTTCTTCCTTTATCCAGAGTTGCCATTTTGTGGAATAAATCTGTTCTCTACTGAAGTCTTGCTTTATAGCCATAAAACCTGTCCTGACCCTGGTCCGGGATGCTGTTTCTAGTCTAGAATTAGATGCCTTTGATTAAAAACTTGTATGTGTATGTAGTTTTACACACAAAAATATAACCTGTATTCTCAGTCTTTTGAAAGGGGAGAATACTCCTCCATTCCTGGAGGGAATGCAGTTTTGGATGCTGATATCTGGATGGAGTTTTCTGCACATTGCTGAACTTGGCTTGTTTGAAGGCAGTACCCCCCTGTTGGGGGAAATGAAAGGGAAAGAAAAGGATCCCTTATTTATCCCGCTGTCGAATAGTGAAACACAAGTCAGCAAAAGTGCCTGTGGTCATCATCTGTGGAAAAATTGACCACTGAAATTGCTGCCATAACATGGTTTCCAAAATATACTTTGCTACCTGGTTTAAATGTAGTTCAACATGACTACATGGTCAGCAGTCCCTGTGCACATTAGCTGCAGAGCTGAGCTGTGGGACTTGTGTTCCTAGATCATTCCTGTGCTTGCAAAAACCTTGTCCTGTGCATTCTGTTTCAGGCACTTAAATTTCCATTTTGTTTTATGAAAGACAATAGTTAGTCATCCTCTCAAAATATTAATTTCACTACTCCTTTTTCTCCTGTTTTAATGCCTCAAAATTCTGTCCGGGCTAATTTGCACTGGTCCCTGCAAAAGCAAATTCTTAGCTGTACTCTGTAATAGAGCATACAAGAAATCAGTGGCCAGGCTCTTCCTGATTTAAGGAATTTCTAGTGGAGTCTGAGAGGTTTGTCGTATTTTTCTGTGGGTCACTTTTAGGTCCCAGCTGTTGTTAGTTTTAAGGTTTCCAGCCTTCCAAGAGGATCTAATGAAAAAGCAGTGAATAAAGTGTTTTAAAATGCAAGATGAGTCTGTACTCTTAAGAGTGGTCTATTAAAGAAAATTATTCTGAATTCATATGTCAGGGTGGAGCACCACAAATTGTGACATTCCACTGTGGAAATAAATAGCAAAACAATAGGGAACCGAACAGGCTTTACTGTCTCATAAAGCTTGGCATTTTTCATCTACTTTCCCACCTCCATTAGATGCAGCAATTAAAAAGTGGGCCATGGAACTGTTCAGACACAGAAAATTAAACAGAGCTTTAAAGTTGTCGCTCTAAGTGTCTGTGAACTGTCTGTCTTGTCTAACTAAAAGAAAATAAAATTGAAGGTGGCCATTTGGCTGCAGAACAGGCTGAAGGTTTCTGGGGGTCCTGTGCCACCCTCCTGGGACCAAGTATTTTAATTTCTGTGCACTTTTCCTGTTCATATAACCCTTTGCCTGCTATGTTGCAAAGCATTTCCCACACAGCTGCAGTACAGGTTCCCAGCTCTCTCGTTCTGCATCCTGATCAGCACAGGCAAGGCTGATGGGGCTTCAGGGCACTGAAAAAATCTCCTGGCTTTAATCAGCAGACCCATGGCTGTAACTACTGAACCTTGTTGTTCTTTACCCTGTTCACTCAAAGAGGAAAGGACTTGTGTGAGTCACTACCACAATTTTTTTTCATAGCTGAAATGAAAACCTTGTGTTCTCCATCTTCTTTTGTTCTGCCTGGCTCCTTTCATGCTGGGGTGTAGGTCTGAAGAGTGTTTGGACTGCAAAGCATATTAATGTTCACAAGAGCTGCAGACAAATCCTTCATCCTCAGGACCCTGTAATGGTCTCGGGCTCAATGTGCATGTTCCAGCAACTGGGCACCAGAGACCCTGAGTTGCTTTGCTGTTTCTTAATTTTACTGACAGACCAACATATGCCCAAGGCCTTTCTCTGAGCTCTGTGTTTACAGCTACTTTGGCCCTTTGTCCCATCATTGAGAGATCTACCCCACACTTACAAGGCTATTGATAGATTTTATTGATCCCAAGCTTGCTTTCTGTCTCCACCAGTTCCTGTTTCTAATGGTCAGGCCGTGGATGATGCAAGTGCACCCTCCCCCAAGTCGGAATTAATTGGCCTGATTTAAAATCCTAACAGGTGGCCTTAAGCTGTTGCCTGAAACGGGTGGGGGGGAGTGTCGGGGTGCCTGACCTGCCAGCCAGGTTTGAGGGAGCAGGAACTCCCTCTGCCCAGCACAGGCGGCGTTTGGCAACTCTCAGCCGGGATACCTTGACACACTGTCTTGTTTATGGCTCTCTTTTGGAAACCTGCCTGCTGACGGTAACTGAGCTGCCTTTCTAATTCTCTGCAAAACTTTATAAAGAAATCTGTTTGTGCTGTGGGCCCGCAGAGATCACTAGTAAACAGGAATAGAGAGAAGGGAGGGGAGTTAATCTCGCAATGTTTTCTCCTGAATGGTAACAACTGAATTAACTTCTGATATGAAAATGAACAAAGCGGTATGTTTATAGCTGTAAGACTCCTGATGATAATGCCATCAAAACAGTTTTCCTTTCTTCCTCCTCCTCTGGATTTTTTGATGCACCTGATGTGAGCTGCTCTGAATCCAGGCTGGTTTCAGCATGAGCTGGAATAATGTTACTGGGGGGAAAACACAAGTAAGATATTTGTGCTGATACACAAAAAGCCTCATTTGTAGACTTGTTCCAAGTTCTGTCCTTGTTTCTTTCTATTGTTTGGCTTTTCTTTCTTACTTCTGAGATTTCTGTTTCTATTTCCAGATTTTCTGCAATGTGGACTCTGTCTTTGATCTTGTTTTGTTTGTTCTCAGTGTTTTTGCAATCCAAGCAGAAGTAAATGGTATTTGGAAAACAGTAAGTTTGAAGCTTTTGGTGATTGCTTGTTTCTGCTAGAAATTCAGAACATAACTTTTTTATTTATTTTATTTGGAATACTGCTGATTCTTGAACAATCTATGAGACAGAGCTAGTATACTTTTTTTAAAAAACATTTTTTATCTGTGAAAAAAGCTACAGTATTGATTGAAAGACTCACTAAGTCAAGCAATTTCAGCTGGCAGTGTTATTCAATGATTGCCACTGCTCTGCTCTTAATTCTAGAAGTCCGAAATTAGACCACTAATTCTAGACCTGTACCTTTCAATATTTGTTTGGGGGGATGTTGTCACAACACTAAAGGTTTTTATTTCAGCTGTGTTGCAGAGCATTTAATTTTTCTAACAGTGGTGTTAGAAAGTCGGTTCCTAAATATGGCAGTAGAAACTTATCAGGAGCTACCTATTTTCTAATGTCTTGGACAGAATTGTGTATCTCTGAATGTGCCTGTTAGTTATTCTCTTTTGGCTAAGAAAACTTTGGTGGCTTCTGATCCCAATATTTTCTTTTCTGTAAAGGTTGTCAACAATCCATAATTCTCTTTGAATGTAGCCTGGGAGATCAAGTTTTGTTGGTGTTCAGTAGCTGTTCATGCTATGAAACTCTCCTTGTCTGCAAGTATGAAATGGCCTGAGATCTCAGCAAAACTATGGCTCTCCTCATAGAAAGCCTTAACAACATATGATATGGTTATATTTATACACTTTGGCTATATATAATTATTTGTTACATTTTGCATATTTTGCAAATGTGTAATGTTCCATATTATGGGCATGTTCCCATGGTAATGGCCATGTTCCAGAGAAAGCTGGAATGTAACCTTCCTGTAATTAAAAAGCATATTCTTTATATTTTTCTGTAAAAGGACTAAGTCTTTCAGTCATCACCCGAGCCCTGATGATAAAGCTTGGAAACATTTGCATTTTTGGTTTGGTTTTGTGTTTGTAGTGGTTGCTGGCTTTGTTTCGTATTTTTTTCCAGTTGTGCTTGTTTTATTTGTGAGGAGTTTTGGTCTTGGGCTTTTTTCTGGAAACTTCAGTGATAAGAACTGTTTGTGATAGTTAGTTTATCTTGCAATAGGCTGAAGGAAAAGGGTAGCAATATGCTCTTATTCTTTTAAGGAGCTGTCAGTGTGCCATGCATGACATGAAAAGGTAAGTAAAAGTGGCTCCGAGTGAAATGAGGTTCCAAGTTATTTATAATTTCCCCTTTAACCACTTCATCTTTGGCTTATGTTTGTTAAACCCTATTAAAAATTAGTGTTGAAATGTGGAACAAGATGCTATTTGCCATAGATAGATATCACTTTTTAAATTAAATTGTGAGACTTTTCAGTGCAGCAAACAGATATAATTCATGTTAGCTTTATTTTTTCAAGGTGAGAGACAAAAAGATGTAGGGGAAGGGAGAGGAGAATAAACTCCCACCGGCCTAAACCTTGAGGATAGTTGGCTTAAGACCTTCTTTCACCTTTTAGTTAAGAAAGGATACTAATAAGTGTTATGACTGAAGGTATTAAAAATCTTTGTAGGTCACTTATAATAGCTCATTCAACAACAAAGAAAAATCATCTCTCTGGAAACTGCTTTTTTTGCTGTCTTGCTGAGATACTGCACTAAAATATGATTTTTTTTTTGTTGCAGAGGAAGAATGTTGAAGGTGGAAAGGTAGAGCTTCACCTTTGCAGCACCTAAGCTGGCTTCCCAGGCTAGCCATCACGAAAGATTTAAGTTTGTTTACAGTTAATTTAGGACAAAAAGTTGCCTGTGCTGTGCTCAGTATTGACAATGCCAGCAGAAACTCCACGTTGTCAAAATGCATAGAAATCATGTAATCACAGAGCTGGGGCTGGTAATGCCTGCTGGGCTTTGCAAAGCCATGGTGGGTATAGTGCTCTGAAACAGGCTCAGCTGTGGCTTATATCCTTGAAAGCAGCAGCTTGTTGGCACCATCTCCAAGTTCTGTCAAGCAAAATGTGCAGCTCCTTATGCATATTGCCTATAATTATTGTACCTTTCTGTGGACAAATTTCATATAATGTCATAATTTGGTTTAAAGAAAATTGGCAATGGTTAATGCTTAGGTGTCTCAGGCTGACATCTCCAACAACTGAAACTTGACAGTCTCAGAAAGAAAAGTCAGGCAAGGTGAGTTTCTTAAGTTGTGGCCCTGGACAGCCTAGAGGTCTCTAAAAGCATAATCCATGTGGGTTTGTAGGGTTTGTGAGGAAATTTGTGGAGTGAGAGATAGGGACTTGAGATTACTTTGCAGAGGAGGAAAAATATGGTGTGAGATGGAGTAGTTTTTAATTGATGATTAACTCCATTGAGATTGTAATTTGTTCCAGCTGCAGGGAGCATACCTTGCTGTCTCCATCTCCAGTTAATTTCAAGAGCACTCCAGGCCTTTAAGCACGAGAGTGCAATCTTGGCACTGTGTAAAACAAGCCCATAGCCATAGGACTGGTCTTTTCTCTTTTGGCCAGTTTTCCACAGAGCTAATGAACAGGCCAACATACAATGATATTACACTGCTTCAGAGCAGTCTCAAATCAACCTCTGTTTCTTGAAAGAAAATGCTATTCATATACAGACAAAACTATTGTAAAAATCAGATTTTAATTATTTTCTCTCATAATGGTTTCCTAATGTCCTGTCTATTTTTCCTGCCCTGCAAAAACCTTAAGGTTATAAAAATGGTGCAAACTGTCCTCCCGTGTGTATCTGGATTACTAAATTATTATGGTTTAGGACCTTTCTTAAAACTATAATATCTGTCTGTATTGGAAAATCTAGTCAAGATCAAAGCTGTGTAAGATGAGCTGTTGAGCAGAGATGCAGTAAGAGGTTGTCCTGAAGTAAGATGATGTCCTGCTGTCACAGAGCACGAGTTCTCCAGCAGTGTGTGGGAATGATTTTTGTAATGAGTTACAGCTGGGTCCCCTCAGCTCATCCGGTGCAGGGACCAGATTATCTGTTTGATGAGTGAATGCTTTTTAGATTTTAGCAGATAATTTTCTGAGCTAGGCTGCTTCTCTGGTTGACGTGTTTATATTGGCAAACTTCTGAATATGGATGTAAATTATATCTCATTTCTAGTTCCTCTTTTGTGTTAGGAAGGACAGAGAAAGGATTATAGCACACTCCTATGCTGGCTTGAGTGTCTTGATTCAGACTAGTAACCTACGGGAAAATAGCATTGTAGTTTGCCAGAAATCATGAGGTATCCATATCGGAGCAATTCACTTGATTCTGGCAGAGCTGGCTTTGAGACCAAATTTTTACTCACCAGTTTTCATCCAAAACAGTGACAATTGTAAAGTGATATAAGAAATTGTGTCCCTCCCCCAGAACGTGCTATTACAATACCACAATGTTTTGCTTATGAAACTGGTGTGCTCCCCAGGATCCCTGACTGCTCCTGTGTGAAGCTGATAGGGTTTGACAGTTTTGCTGCTGTTAATCAGTGGGGTTTGCTAGTGAAACTAAAAGGATTATTGCAGTTTTATTCAGCAGCTTCATGGGTTCCCTGGTGAGTGGGAAGCTGTCCTGGGAGTCACAGGCTGGAGTCATGCAGTGGGGAGCTCAGGTGGCTCTGAAACCTGCAAGCCTTTGCATCCAGCTCCTCATTGCTGCGGAGACAGGTAAATAAACAGCTACAAACCAGCAGGTTTCCAACCTGCCTCTGTCTGTGTTCTGTCAAAAGAAAGTGTTTCCGTGAAATGTTAGAATTTGACAAATTGCAGTTTTATGATGGAAAAAAGATCAGATAGAAAAATTTGTTGTATCTGGATTTTGATCTTGCTTGCATCTCATTTGGGAGCAATTTGCTCTTTGGATGAACAGGCAAAACCTAGAAGTTTATTTCTGCCTAGGAGCAGTCCATAGCAACGTGCTTTTAACTCATTAGTCCTTATTAGTTTGAGTTCTATGCTATGTTGACCTCAGACATGCGGCTCCTCACTGTCTTGGAAAAAAGGCAAATCTCTTTGTGGCTTACTGGGAGATCTTGGACAGGTGTAGTCAGTGGAGGTGTGTCCTCTCCCCTGTGGTTAAACTGTGATGCCCTGTGCCTGTACAGCTGTGTGCCTCTGTGTGGTCAGGTACGCAAGCAGGTGCACATGCTTGTGACTTGCTGCATGTGTGGGGATAGGTGTAACCATAACTGCTGCTTCCACAGGCTAAAAATCTGATTTAGTTTCTAACTCTCTTTTTGTCTTTGTTCTTTAAAAGGTGGGTACTTCATAGTACATGCTGTGGTTCATATGCCTCTTTAAAGCATTGGTAATCTGCATCCCCAAATTCTAGTTGAACAGTTCTTTAAGTCTGCGAGTGATTGGGATTTAATCAGCTTTTTTGTTTTGTCAATTTTTTTTTCTCTCCTCTATAACCTGACAAAACTACAGTGACAATTTTGCACAAGACAGATCTAGCAGTTTGTGAAGTACCTTTTGGAGAAAAGGGAAGGAGGGAGAGAGGAAGGAATGGAGGGAGGAAGAAACCTGTCACTAACCAGGCTTAGGAATTTTTCTTTTTATCACTTAAACTGAGAAATGCAGGCAATGGTAGTCCTTAGGAAATGACTTCACCTGTTCTAGGAGAAGAGATGTTGACTATGAAGTACAGTTTTGGCTTAGTTTCTGACTCTGGTGGCTCATTTAAACAAAACCAAATTGTTTTACTTCTCTGTCCCTTTCCCTCTTTCCTATGGGTGGTTATTACTGTGGGCTCTAAATGGAAGTGTGCAGCTTGGAGACTGAGTGGTTTTCCTGGTGCTTGGCACAGTGGAAATTGGGGCTGCTAGGAGCTTGAGGGCTCCCTATTATGCCTAAGAATTTCCAGCCAAAAAGCCCTACCCAATTAGTGTTCTTAAGACACACACACGCAGGTTAAAATATTGTTTATAAGAACATACTAGAGAAGATGCAGGGGGAGAAGTTATACTACCAAATGAAGCTTTGTGGCTATCCCATTGCAGTGAAGTGTTGTTCAATTAAAAAGAAATCCACTTAGAAATTTCCAGGGGGCTCAGAATACTATTCCGACTTCACAATTTCTAGCCAGCACAGCTTCTATAAATGCATCCCTTTGACACAAAACCGACCTGAAATGCATTGAACTCCTAGAAACTCGAGATTTTATTGTGTCACTTGCCCACTGTGTATATTGTGCTGAAAAAATTCAACACCTGGCGTGGTGATTAAATCAACCTGGTTTTCTTAGAACATTCTCCAATCAGGCTCCTATTCAGCACACAATGCTGTTGCTGACACTGCTAAAGTTCATAAAGACCTCTTTTTCTTTCTGCAGCAGAGGAGGTTTTTTAAAAATTACTTGTACTATTTATGGGCCTTAATAAAGCCTTGAATGTTGTGAATCATAACATTTTTGCCAAGTGATTTCTTTTAAAAGGCATGTAGCAGTCAGGCTGTTTGCACAGGAATAGTTGGTAGTGGCAGGCTTGTAACTGGCTCAGGTTGGATACCACTGTACTCAGGGCTGAGCATCTTGAGGGCATACTGTCTCTAAATTGGGATTGGCTGTTCAACTCAACTGATATTAAACCTTTGGCTGGCAAATTGCTTGCTCAGAGATTTCCCTCCCCCCATACCTTTTATTATGTGTGTGATTCCAATGATTCCTGATTTATGAAAGGCAATCCTAGAAAAAGAAATGACATTTGTAAAAATGGGTCTTGGTGTGCAGGTGCAATACCACTGAGGGGCAAATGTAGTGAGGGAGAGTACTGAAGTAAGACAAGGGAGTCAAATGAATATTCACTGAAATAAAGAATTAGGGTCTTTCTTGTTTGTAAGCAACAGTTTAATAGCAAGTTCATGTTGGTTCTTTGGTCTCTATCCAGCTTTGGCCTGCTTATTTCAAGATCCAAACTTTTGTGTTGTGAAATTATCTGAATAAAAAATTTTGAGTTAGACTTACGACTGCTGAATGTCTCAAATCCTTGGTCTCTTCTAATATTGAAAGAGAAGACTAGCAAATGCATCTCAGCCCTATTTTTGCAAATTATTTGAGTCCAAATTTTCTTGAAAATCAACAAGGCTGCATAACTCGTCTCTGAAAATAAGTAGTACAATTATAGATCTCTGGGATGGTTTTGGAAATATTACATCAGAATATTTATTTTGAGGTACTTTGTGGGCAGAAGGATGAGTATCCCAAAAGCAGAGTGTATCAAATAAAATCTGTAGCTTTTGCTTATATTTTATATATTAGTTTTCTCTAGCTGTTTAGGTAACTGGATTTCTTGAACTTATTTTTCATAAATGAATAAGAATCCATTTAATCATTAAACTTGATGCTTCAGGTTTCTAAAGTCAAGGGTCAGGTTCTAGGAAACAACAGAGTTGTGGTAGAGATGGAATCAATCCAAATGAAGTGAAATCAATAACAACTCAGCTATTGTCAAAATTTGAAGAAAGTAATCCAAACACTTTTTTTTTTTTTTTTCTTCAAAAAGGGGTGTCCCTTCAAGATGGATTTCCTTCCTTTGTGGGGGAAGTGATAGTTATTTCCCCAAGAAACTTGTATGTTGTGGAATGGCTGAATGCGGAGACTTCTTTCATAGGAAATGCCTTGAGTAGGATGTACTTTCTCAACCATAGGACTCTCTGTGAAGACCAAGGAATGCTGTGAAAAACCAACCGGCTGGCTGACCTAGTAAAAGGAGAGCTTTAAACTAGGAATGACAGACAAGTGAGATGTCAACCCATGAGCAAGTGAGGACAAGAGAGACCTTCTAATCAACAAAACAGGGAAATGTGGGCCCATTTCATGGATACACACACCAGTAAGGGAGTGGTGAGATGACAATGCGATGGAAGAAATGTTCATCCATTTATTGGGAAATCAGCACAAGTGGGCACCTCTCTCAAGTGCCTGTATGCTAATGCTTGCTGCAGGGGAAACATTGTCCTTCTGTGTTTGTAGGGCAACAGTCTCAGGGGTATTAGAGACGTGGTGGAATAGCTCACACAGGAGATGTATTGCCATGTATGGATACAGACCCTTTAGGAAGGACAAGCCAGGACAGTGAGATTGGGGGAGCTGACCTTTATGTGAGAAGGTAGGAGGAACACACAGAGCTCTGTCTTTTTATGGATGAGCCAGCTGATGAGCTTGATGGTTGGAATTAGCAGGTGGACCAATGTGGATGATACGGTGGGTGTTTGATCAAGAAAAAGATGTAGTTAAGGCCTTCAGACATCTGGAAGAAGCCTCATGTTCACGGGCTGTGGGACTTTAAAACACCCCGATCTGTGCTGGGTGGGCAACAGAGCAGGGCACAAGCAACCCAGTAGGATTCTTTCCAGTGTGCAGCAATGATAACTTCCTGACACAGGTGATTGGGAATCTGCTCTGCAGGATCCCTTACTTACAAGCAAGGAAGAACTGCTCAGGAGTGACCAGTGACAGTGCCTTGGTGACAGTGACCTTGAAATGGTGGAGTTCAGGATCCTGAAAGGAAAGATTGAGGCAAATAGCAGGATCTTAGTCTTGGAATTCAGGAATGTTGACTTTGGCCTGTTTAGGAGCCTGCTTGAAAGAATACCATGGGTTACAGTCCGGGAGAGAAGAGGGATCTAGAATGCCTGGATGATTTTTCAGGAGTGACCAGCTCCAATTTCAAGAATGATCTGATTTTCAGGAAAAAGGCAAGAGTGTCACGAGGTTTGCATAGATAAGCAAGATTCTTCTGACAAAACCCAAATATAAAATGTAAGAATACATGCAGTCAGTTGACCTGGGGGAAATACAAAAGCTCCGTCTGGGGGCAGAAATGAGATTAGGAGAGCTAAGGCTTGCACAGAGTTCAATCTGGAAAATGATGTGAATGAGGAGGACTTCTACAAAAGCAAAACTAGGGAAAATGTGGGTTTAGTACTCAATGTGATGTCCTGATGCCAAAGAATACTGGGAGGGCCAAGGTTCTTGATGGCTCCTTTGCCTTGGTCCTTACTAGGAAAATCTGCCTTCAGGAGTCCCAGTCCTCTGAGACTACTGGGAAAGCCTGGAGCAAGGAAGACTTATCTTTGGTGGAGGAGTCTCAGGTTAGGGGACACTTAAACTGAACATAAACTGGTAGATGGGACCTATGGGAACGCACCCATGAGTGCTGAGGGAGCTGGCTCGTATCATGGGGCTACATTTGGTGGCCTTTGAAATGTCGTAGAGTTTGAGACGAAGTTCCTGTGAGCTCCCATCTTCAAGAAGGGCAAGCAGGAGGATCAGGCAAACTACAGGCCAGTCACCTTCCCCTTGATCCCTGGGAAAGAGAGCAAATTGTCCTGGAAGCCATTTCTAAACACAGCAAAGAAGAGAAGATACAAGCTGGGTGTGTGACTTTTAGATGGACTGTCCAGGGAGGGAGTCTGTAGCATCTCCATCCTTGGAGCTACTCAAAATCCAGACTCAGCCCTAAGCAACCTGCTCTCTTTGACACTTCTAAGCCAGAAGAGTCGGACTAGAACATCTCCAGAGGTCCATTCCTACCATTACAGTTCCATGATTCTGTTTTTTAAATAGTGAAATATTTGAAGGACCTGATCTGCTCGTGGCCATTTTGTTCACACAGAATGATCTGCAGTCAGTGAACAGGATTTTTTTTTATAGTTTAATTTGTCCAAAATTGAAAATGCTGAATTTTGTTTCTATTGAATTATTTGTGCTATCCTGGATAGAAAGCTGATAAATTTGGTTTCTAATTAGATCTAGAAAAGTTTGCCAATTATTATTCCAAATGTAGTTTGACTTCTTTCACTATTTTTAACAGCTCTTATACTTAATATCTGAGCTCAAGAGCTGCCATCTTCTATAAAGACTGTACTAACAGTCTACAGTTTTGGTTTCTTGAAATAATTCTGAAAATTTCCTACTTTGCATTAGAGCATCTTAATGCATTTACTCCTATAAATGTAAAAAAATAGTATTTTGGGGTTTTTCAGTATGAATAAAGATAGCCGTAAATACTGACACAGAGTACTTCTCATTCTCAAAGTGCTCTAAATTTGTTGTCTAATTAATATTCACAATACTCTTGGGAGGTTCATGTATTTAATTATCCTCATTTTATAAGCTCTGGGAATATGAAACAGTGGCACATGGGACCCAACAAATCTTTGCTTTTTTGCATTTCTGCCCCAGTACCAAAAATTTGATCTCCTGTGTGGCACATCAGAAAGTACAAGGGGAAAGAAAAGTGACCTTGAACTGTGTCAAGGTCTGATTTAGCGCCTAGCCTGCTCCCAACCAGAAAGCTGTTTTCAGTCATGAACTTCCTTGCTTTCATTTCATGACACCAACATCAATGAAATTTGACTTGGAGAGGAAACAAATAGGATTTAACTTTATTGTCTCTTTTCTCTTGAAAGTTGTTGCAAGATTTAATTTTTTATAGTCTGTTTTGTATAAGCTTTGCTCATGAACGCGTGGCAGTGAGTGACAAATGCATAGACTAAAATAACATTTTAAATGATTCTTTGTAAAAAACCTGGAGCCTGACATTTCAGTAGCATTTCCATTGTGTGTCCCTTCCCAATCAATCACATTTTTACAGAGAAAGAAAAAAGCAGGGTAAGTACTCACCTTTTTAAGATATTTTTTTTTTTTAAGATTGATTAACTGTGCCAGAACGATGGGAGGAATAAACTGTTACTCTTTTGGAAAAGTATGCCGTAAATTGAGGGCAAAGGTAGTTGAAGTACTTGGCTCCCACATGGCAGTTGTGTGCTTAATTATTTCATAAGCATCCTTATTTAAAAAGTAGGAGGGCTCCATATAGTGATCCTTGACAATTCACTCAGCCTAATAATGCAGGAAACATTTTACAAGTGTTAATAGAAATATAGATTGAGTAGTTAAACTGTCTTGATTTGTCCTGTGTAGTGAAGCGAGTCCCTGTCTTGTCATCTTTTGTATTTCAAGAAAACACAGGTATTCAAATTCGCCTCACTCTGTTTCTCTAGATAATCTCCTGACTTGACAATGGAAGAAGTAAGTGGCTGTTTTGTGGTCAGATATCCTCTGCTTGTGAGGAGAAAGCAAATAAATTGTTCTTTACTAGGAATTGTTGCTTGATTCTATCAAACAACTTACACTTGCTGGCTTTGAACAAGTAAGTTTTGTGGCACTTGACCAGCCATTCCCCCAGA
Organism: Edolisoma coerulescens; assembly: GCA_013397115.1. Taxonomy (NCBI): domain Eukaryota; kingdom Metazoa; phylum Chordata; class Aves; order Passeriformes; family Campephagidae; genus Edolisoma; species Edolisoma coerulescens. Next base: position 2,960,763 of record VWZW01007479.1, read on the forward strand.
GTTCTTGTGTTGCTTCAAAGCCTTTCAAGGCTGGGAGCTACTCTTGCACAGTAGCCCACATGCCAGCGTTCACCTATGAAAGTACTCACTGATATTGTGGCAAAAATATGTACTTTCTGGGGAAAAATTAGGCTATGTTGGAAAGCCTATATTATGTGAGTGGTAACTCCAGAACTCTTCATGTCTCTCACTTTCTGACAAGTGCTGTTATTCTCAAGTGGTTTCTTGAATAAAGCTGACCTATCAAATGCTATTTTATTTTAGGTCTTTACGTCTGTGAATTAGCTACTGATGGACTTTCACTTGTTAGTGATAAATTTGTTATATTTGGAATAATGCTTTTAAGTTCAAGGCTGGAGTCCCAAATTAAAGCAGTACTGTCTCTTGTCTTTAGTCCCAATTTAAAGCAGAACCATATTTTGTCTTTAGTCGTATGAAGACTAAAAGGTGTGAATAATGGCCATGTGCTCCAACTTATTTCTGCAGTCTCCAAGATGGTTTTAGGCAATCACTACTATTAAAACAACAGCCTATAACTAAGATTTAAGTTTCAGTTTTGCTTTAGCATTTTAGCTGTTTTTTCCTGTGTAATTTAATGGATTTGGTCCACAACACTTGTGTGAATTGTAACTTCCATTGGAAAATGATACCTTTAGATGTATCTTAATGGAAGTCTTGCTGGGAAAGGTGAGGTTTTTTTGAGCCAAAGTGTGAATGAGGAAGAGGCAGAGAAGACAATAAACCCAGTCATTTAACACACTCTTCTATCCTTAACTAGGGCACCGATTTGAACAGTTATCATTCACAACTGAGACAAGTGCTCTTGGCTGTTCAGCTGTGGGTCTGCTTTATACTTCATGTGAAGAAATAAATATTCCCAGAGGTGTTTCCTACCAGCCTCTTTCCTGGTAGTTAGGATGCTTCCTTGAACACTGAGCCTCTACTCAGGTAATGCAGGGATTTCAGCATGGCTGGTCCACATCCTGAGTGAGTGTGGCAACAGTGAGCAAGTCAAGTCCTCTTTCCTGAAAGGAGTGGGCTGTTTTGGTTTTTGTTTTATTTCCCCTCTTCATTATTTGATTGTTCTGACACGAATCTGTTTTTCTGACACACTTGATTTCATACGAATCCTAGGCAAGGGGATTTTTTTTTTATCTGCAGGATGTAAAACCTCTTTTGTTCCCGGGTTCTGTTTGTTACTTCATTTGCATTCAAGCAGAGGGGCTTGTGAAGTGTGTGAAGGAACTACATTGTGGAAGTGTTGCGTGCTTCTAGTTTAGAACCGAGCAAATTCATTGTGCTGATACAGCCATACCTACGTGTTAACACAGATACTGGTGTGCAGAAAGGGGTCACAGCTGGGTGTACTGACACAGACTAAACTTCATCCCTTCTCTCTTTTTTAGATGTCATTATTGGGAGAAAAAGTTAAAAGAGTAAAGGTCAGTAGAATAATAACAACAGAATACTTACAGTGGGTTTAAGTAAATAATTTTTAATGTTATTTTTGATTGAATTGATACTGTAGTTTAATACATGAAGTAAGTTATTGGGGAGGGAATTAAAGAGATAAGTCATAAAGTGCCAAAATGATAAATCATCCCAAAATGATAAAAAAACCCCACCAACACCCCTTCCCCCCACAAACGGAATACTGTACCTATCATGGGTGCTCATAAATGTCAGAGGTAATACTGAATTTAAACCATCCGGTTCTTCACAGTAGTTATGAGATCTTCTAGCTTTAAATAAAACATTGATTCATGCAAATGACAATATAACTGACATCCCAAAATATCCCTTCCCACCCTGCTTCAGCCTCTTCCCTCTCTTTTCTCCCCTTCCTTCATTGACTTATCTGCAGTAAAATACCAAACCACTACATCTTGCCATCCCCTTTGGGCTAAAATTTCTGTTTAGACTTGTGAGAAGACAGAGACAGTAAAACTAATAAAGTAGCTCTGGCACTTTGTATCTCAGCATCAATTTGAGCTCATGATCAGCCTGAGAGCTGGTGTTCTGTTGAGGCTGTTGTAAGTAAATTCTGAGCATGTTCAGGTTGGACAAGGAGGGAATTAAGCTGGTCTGTGAAGCTATACAACAGATATGTAAGCAAAGAGCTAAAGGCAGCAATGATCTAGGAACGCTTATGCAGGTAAAATATCCAGTATCTTCTGGATATTCTAGTTGCATGTTATCCTTTAGGGCCTGACTTTGAGAGTGAGGGTTTTGAAAAATGCTGTGTGTAAATGTGTGTCTCATTCTTCTGCCTTGCACTGGAGACAATGAAGTCAACACTGCGGACCTTTGGAAAGGAAAAAAAACCTGGAAGTAGCAGAAGGAGCTTACTTGGTTATCAAGCCTACTCACTTTCAGATAGTGCCAATACCTGTGTTATAGATTTCATAAATGAAACTGTTTCAAAAGGAACTGTTTCTAGATTCTCTCCTCATATATGCAAGTTTAGTCACAAATGTTAATGCCTTTCATGATCTGAAGCTTTTATGAATTCCAGACAGAATGTGTCTGTGGGAATTTTCATCATTGTTCTATTGTTTCTAAACTGTTTTCTCCCTCTATCTCTGTCATTTACTGTTGAGATGGTGTGGTGGGTTGACCATGTCTGGCTGTCAGTTGCCCACCGAAACCACTCCATCCCTTTCCATCCTCAACGGGACAAGGGAGAGAAAATATAATGAAAGGATTCTGAGTTAAGGATAGGGAGAGATCACTCACTGATTACCACTGTGGACAGAACAGAGTTGAATTGGGGAAATTAGTTCAATTTATTACCAATCAAATTGGAGTAGGCTAATGACAAAGAAAGAAAACTAAATCCTAAAGTATCATCCCCCCATACTTCTTTCTGTGCTTAACTTTACTCCTGATTTTATCTACCTCCTTCCCCTCAGTGGTGCAGGGGGACAGGGAATGAGGGTTGAGGTCCATTCATCACATGTTGTCTCTGCTGTTCCTTTCTCCTCAGGTAGAGGACTGCTCACACTCTTCCCCTGCTCCATTGTGGGGTCCCTCCCATGGAAGACAGTTCTTCATGAACTTCTCCAATGTGAATCCTTCCTGTGGACTGCAGTTCCTCATGAACTGGTCCAGCATGTGTCGCTTCCACGGGGTGCAGTCCTTCAGGAGCAAACTGCTCCAGCGTGGGTCTCCTGTGGGGTGTCAGGTCCTGCCAGAAAACCTGCTCTGGTGTGGGCTCCTGTCTCAATGGGCCCACAGGTTGTGCCAGGAGTCTACCACACCACAGGCTTCCTACCGGGTCACACCTGTTCCAGTGTGGGGTCTTTCATGGGCTGCAAGAGGCTATTTGCTCCATTATTAACCTTAATGGGCTGCAGGGGCACAGATGCTTCACCATGGTCTGTACCATGGGCTGCAGAGGAATCTTCTTGGTGGGTGGAGTGCCTCCTTCTCCTCATCCTCCTTCACTGAGCTTGGTGTCTGTGTAGTTGTTGCCCTCATATTCTCACTTCCCTCTCCAGCTGCAATTGTGCAGGGGCTTTTTTCCCCTTCTTAAATGTGTTATCCCAGTGGTGCTACTGCCACCAGTGATGAGCTTGGCCTTCTCACAAGAAGCCACCCCTGTAGCCCCCTTGTTACCTAAACCTTGCCACACAAACCAAATTGTTTTCTAAGCTACAGAAGCAGGACTATTTGGCTTCCACAAGTGACTTTTTAATTGTTCTCCTTCAGGGCTTTTTTATTTTTAATATTTTTTTTATTGTTAAATGGAAAAGTTATGCATAATCTTCCAGATAAGGTCCCATCAGGGCCACATATGATGGCTTTTTAATTTTCTCCCTGACAACACCTCTTGCAATGTGCCCTCTGTCTCTCTCATAGCCATGTCACTCACCTTGAGAGCGAAGGAGAGTTGAGTCTGCCCCAACCCCAGCAGAGCACTCCATATGGTGCTGTGTGGGAAAAATGCTGTCTAAACTGGAGGAGACGGTTGTTAGTACAAATGCTTTGGGAATGACTGAAGGAGATAACAAGAAACTGTGTTGAAAGAAGTTATAAGGCTGGAGGGAGGTTATTAGTGGAGTTCCTCAGGGACTGGCTTTGACATTGATCTTATTTATTATTTTCACTAATTACCAAAAAGTAGGATAAAACCAAGAATGTGCTAATGAAATTTGCTAATGGCTTGAAGTTGAAACTACATAAGAGACCAGGATTGACCTTGAACAGTGATGAATTGGAGATGGAAAGGAATCAGTATTAAAACCATGAGAAGTTGCATGTTTGGAGGAAAAATAACAAGTATTTCTGGGATTCCTCATTCAGTGGAGTGACAAAGTTTGAGGAAGGCTTAGCTGTGTAATACAGTCAGAGGGTGACCACGTACCCTGTTTAAAGTGTAGAGAGGTCTGATCCTCCCACCACTGGAGGGAGACAAGGACCAACGAGAACAAACACTGATAAATGTCAGATGATGTGTGAATTCGCATAAGAGCTGAAAACAAGTCTGACTGCTGTGAAAGATTGTATAGATCTGACTTGTCTTCAACGACACCATGTTGAAATGGACAGTACAAGACAGTTAATGTATGGGAAGGGAGGATGCAAGAGGTCTGTGCAGAGCTGCTGTTTTATTTGGGGCACATGTGCTGTTTTGTGGTAATTACTTTAAGAAAAAGAAGAAAACCCAAATACAAGCCCAAACAAACTAATTGGGAAATGCAATTGTCTTGAATCAAAACAGTCCTGAGGATGATGATGATGGAAGCTCCTCTTAAACAGCTGCTCTTAATCTGTGCTTCCTGGAAAATTACAATCAGTTTATTTTAAATATATTTCTTTAACTGTAATGAAATTGATCTGGATTAATTGTTCTCTATTGCTGTTTACAGCAATAAACTGTATTACTGTTTACAAAATTGGTACTATTGCATTTATACTAATAGGCCAATTTCTTTTTACATGTTTTTAATAGAAGATAAAGAAACTGCAGACAAGCCAACGAGAGTCCATTAAAGACAAAGCACATGTGCAGTCATGAATAGAGATGTTAACAATGACATCAAAATTGAAGGAGAGGAAATATTTGCAAAGAAAAGAGGATAATCACTTAATCCTGTTCTCTGCTCCAAACCAACATGGAACATTAGACAGTAACAAGACTGGGAGATTGCAGCTGCAATGATTGTTTCCTAAATGTGGGAAAAACCAGTTAAAGAATAAGAATAGATTAGACAGGTCCTAATGTAATGATTACTCTCACTGTTCTTTCCCATGCTCTTAATCTGGATGTTCTGTCTCCACTGCAGAAAATGCTGTACAGGCATCACTGCCTTTCTAGATAGCCTGTACAGTACTTGGTCCCACACATCCAGGGTGTGTGAATTTCATAGTCTATTTTAAAAGGTAAGATTGGTGGCAATTGAAGCAAGTCAAGAAGTTTCTATGCAGTTTGTAAACCAGCTTTTCACTCTTGTTTGCCAGAACATTATTTTCTGACTGGAAATGCCCCTGTTGCTTTCCCCCCCTTATTTCTTCCTCAGTTTTTTGTTTGGGGATTTTTTTTTTTCCTGTTATGGTGGCTTCTTTGTACCAGTGTCCTTATTTAAACCAAATTTCTCCTCTTTGTTGTAAAGCTTCTGGGGGCTTACATGAACACTTGGCTGTTTTGGTAGAAGTCTCAGTGGTGCTATAGCAAGCACGTTCACAGGATTTAGCACCTTTTGATGCAATTTAGCTCTGGTGATACTTAAGCTACAGTTCCACCTGAAGTCTGCAGTTCTTTTACTCCCTCATGAATATGTTAATGAATTATTTCACAGTCTTTAAAAAATATATATCTTTGCAGTCACAGAGCCAACTTGGCGTCTTGGGGTGATATTTAAATAACTTCATGGAAAATGTATCAGTCTATTTTTTTTTTAAACAGGATAGTGAATAAATTCAGTGTGGCACGAATCTGGCAGCTGCATTGCAAAAAATATTCAGTGCAAGTAAATTATGCATTTTTTTTGTTGTTAAAATAGTCCAGAAAATATACTTCCAAATGTTATTTTAATTACTACCTTTATTCTACTGTTTCTAAATAAGCTTTCTACTTGGCAATTTACTACCTGAAATCTGATATCTAAATGTTTCCTTGTTTCCTAATGTAAAATATATCTTTTATGATCACTCTCAAAGTCTCATTTTTTTTCTGTCAATCAAATTGGTATTTCAGCCTGTTTGTTTCTTTATACCCATAAAGACACAGGTGCATAGTATTACTAAAGTTTTGTTCATGTTCTATCTTTTCTCAGTGTTCTTCATGTATGGACATTGCTGTAGTGATTATCTGCCTTCCACTCTATTTGTGATTTGAATTATTTTTATTCTAGGTAATTTATGGATAAGCTCTCAGACTAATAAGTACTGCATTGTTTTAAAGTCCATTTAAAATAATATGTTCATTCTATATAAATTATAGTAGTATTGAATGTACTAAGAGTTACAAGGTTTTTTTGTATTTGTAGTTTCTGCTATTTCTGTGAAGTATTAGAATCCTCATTAAAAAGCCTGACAATAAGAGCCATACAACCTACTTTCCAGATCAAAGTAGTTCAAAGAAATCTAGATATGCATATATATTTTCATTAATGTTGTATTTTTACCAAAGCCTGCTCTGGTTATTAGGCATTTTTTTCAGTTGCCATCAGTGAGTTTGAACAAGATCTTTGATTTTACAATACTTGTAGCATGCTGGGGTTATTCAGGTAAATAAATACAAATCCATATTTTGATTTGAGGGTACTTATTTCAACTCCTATGACCACAGAACTTCAGTACTGCATATTCTGTACTATCAGAACCTGTGGGGGAAAGAACAACAGTTCTATCAATTGATATTAGAGGATACTGGAGAAATGGATAGTAGAGAAACTGGAAGTTTGGGCAACCTGGTCTTGGAGAAACGCTGCGATTTACCAAAGACTGGTTTGGAAGTCCTTGGCAGAACAGGACTCCCAGGTACTGGGATAATTCTCTGACTCCTCTTTCTCTTTCAGTCTCTGTGCCCTGAATGCATCCTTTCTCATCCTACCGGCACCTTGATATTGATATTTTAACTGCTTTCTGTTACTGGAGCTGTTGTTGGCTCTGTATTTATTTTTAGCTCCATGGAATTGCAGGATGGGGAAGAAGAATATATTCCTCACTATTCCAGATTACTTATGGCCTCAGTGGGCCTGTGGGTAATGGAAGGAAAAGTACTGTAATGCAGACCGTTGAAAAGAATTGAAGTCTAAACTGTAATATTCAAGTGTCAGGAGGAAGTACTTCTCCATCCTCAAAATAAAGAAGATTTGCATAGAAAACCTAAGAAGAACTTTTGTCTCTTTCTATGAAAGAAATAATAGGTTTTAGGTCCTAGCCATAAAGTGGATGAGGAGTATTCAAAAGCATGAGTAACTCCTTTTCCTATGTGCATGCTCGAGGGTGCAAAGGGTTTGGGGCACTTGGGTGCAAATGCACTCAAGAGTTTCAAAACTTCAGAGAAATAATTTTTAATGTGCCTTTGCACTGCAGGAGACTGTGTTTGGGTCTCAATACTTGTACTTTAGGTACCTGGAGCACCAAGGGAAGAGGGTTCAGTATGGCACCAGGGAGTTTGCTGTTGACTTGTGCTAGCTCCAGTAAGTTATTTAGACAGATGGGACGTGAGGTAATTTAAGTGTGGGATTATAACTGAGCCCTCTAGGGACCTAGAAGTGTTTTTGTTATGGTTGTAAATGTAATGTGGTAGACATTCCTCGGTGAATTGTTTAGAGTTTAAGCTCTTCCTAAAACAGGCTGGGACAGAGATTGGCATTGTGACTCCATGATGTGAATCCCTCATGTCTCTCAGTTATGAGTAGGCTTCTGCTGAGCACTTTGCCTTGGAGTACCTTCAGCACTGAAGGAAAGGGTAAAACACTGATAAAAAAAATTACTCTGTGAAATTTTCCTTAATGTTGGGAGTGAATGTTTTCCTTCTTTTCAAGATGGGAAATGTTTTAAAACATGTTAGCAGGTGCACTTGGGTTAATCACGATTTATTGGTTATTCTGAAGTGTAACACTCCTTCACATCAGGTGCCAAGTTGTTCCCCCCATCCATCATTGTCATCCACAGTCTCTTGCCCTGGCTTGTAGGCAAGGCTTGAAGGGGTGTGGGCTTGAACCTGCAACCCTTGGCCACCTGTGGAATGAGAACTCTTTTTTAATGCTTGGAACATATTAATTTAAAAAGGAGTTTTGCTTGCCTATAGATTCCAGGAAAAAAAATGATCACCTAGAATTTAAAGAGAACTTAATTTTCAAGTACAATAAGAACTGCAGTCTCAGACTGGGGTATGAATAGCTTTATATTTAGATGCTTGGGGAAAAAAAATCATCCTGTTATGTGTTTGCTTGTCTTGCTTTAGTGACACACGACTTTAATTCTGTTGTTGCTGAGTTGAAAATTGCTACGAAAGAGTCGTGAGAGAACTGGATATTTTGGGTCTTGGTGAGTCCTACCAGATTCTTATACATAGTGAAACAAGGGCTCAGCCCATCCATGGTTCAAAACAACAGGTTGTGAGTCAGCCCCAGTCAGATGTCGGCGAGGGGTTGTGGCCGAGGGACTGATTTTTGTTTCCGTAGTTAACTCTGTATTCTAAGAACGCATGGAGAGACAATGCCTGTGAACAGCAATTTCATATTTAATTCCTTTGTTTCTAATACTTTATCCTTGCTGAACAGTGATCATAATTACAATACTTCTGTAGTGTAGTTTAGCTTTTGCAAACCAAATTGTTGCTGGGAAATGCATCCTACTGGGTTGAGACAGAATCCATTGTATGTGTGAGAGGATGCCGGATATATTGGCCCAGCCTGAAGGGGTGGTGAATATTTGCATGCTGCCAAAAGTCCCAGTTCATTTTGAGAGCTCCACAGTTCAAGAATCAATTGTATTTGCATATCCCAAAAGTTCAGGAATTGATTTCCTAAATGGTGATATTCAGGGCATAATGATCATGTCTGCCTGTTATTATATGATCAAATATATTCCATGGAGGGTGAATTATTTAATCTCTGTGGAAACATGGAATTTTCATGATGCATTAGGACTGTAATGGACACTTTTTTTTTGCTAAGGAATGAAATTGTTCTGTCTTCTAAACATATGATCTGTGATGCCTTGAAGGCTGCTTGGAGAGGTAGATAATTAGCTACCCCATTGCCTAGAGAAATAGCTTGGAGATTTTTAGAAGCCTTATGCAAATGGTTTGGGATATTATACGAAATTAGTTTCAGTTAGGCTCAAATTTATCTAATTTAATTTAATTATTGGGAAAAGTAAATCTTTGAGAAAAAGAAGGAAGGAGAAGACGGCAAGAAAATACATTGGCATATGGACTGCAACAATTAGATAGTGATGGATTTATAGCTGCCATTCACTTTATAGATGTTCACCTTTAAGGCATCTGTAATGACTTTCTTTTAAAAGACTCTATCAAAATTAATACGCTAGACCACAGGTGAAATAATTACTTAATGGAATTAAACCCTGTTGCTGAATATGGCTGTATCCTATTTTAGCGAACTGCGAACTCAGCTGGTAAATCTACAGCCTCCTGGGAAGTTGAAGTCCCAGCTCATTCTGCACATTTTACTTGAAGTTTCAGGGAGTCTCTGACATGGAGAGGACAGTTTTCTGAAGGGGGAAACTTGACAGTTTTACCAGGCCTGCTTTCATATGTACATGAACTGTGGTGGTCTGCTTTATGCCTGTGTGATGTCTCCAGCAGCCTTTCATTCTCTGTCTTGCTTATGGGTGAATCAAATTTCTTCTTAATCCAGGGAAGATGGTCAGGAGATTAGAGGAACAGGTGGTGCACAGCTGATTGCTGGTGGCTAGCTGTTAGCTGCCTCTTCAATATGCAGGGCCCAGGCAGAGAGCAACAAGGAAAAGGAAATATGTTGGAAGCTGCTCAGGCCTTACAGCTTGGCCTGTGGTTTGGTGGCTGAACTGAGACCAGAGATACTGTGAACTGGCAGTTGTAGTTGTTGTACTGAGGTAGGAGGGAAGGCTGCCAAAGCAGGACTGTACAAACAGGGATGACTTTTTTTCTGGAGAATAATAGGAGGTATACAGCATGTTGGGGTGGTGTGGGTAAGTCAGCGGTGTCTATAAATGAAGGAAGACAAAGTGGGGTTATCACAGATAGACCTCCGATGATTCCATCAGAGCGTATAAGATTTATACCCACTCTTCCTGAACTAAGTTTCTGCAAATTCAGTGAGCTCTTGTTCTGTTTCAACATGCAGGATGATTTTGTAGAGTTATTTGAACAACTTCAACTGTGATTTGACTACTGTAAGAGCAAATTCTTTGAGCAGTCTTGAATATGTGTTCCTGCAAAAAGCTTTCTCTGGCAATGCTAGTTTCATTTACTGCTTTTGGAACATATGCTGAAGTTTACTTCTAGAATATGTCCTTGTGAGCTCTTAATTTGTTTCTTGAGCAGTATTTTGTGGGCAACTTCAAGAATGTAATTTGGAGTTTGATTAACTACGGTAAAAGTTTTTCAATGAAAATTATTCTGCATATTTATCAATAAAAGAGACATGCTACTTCGTAGGATGAATACAGTTTCAAGGAGACTCAAAAGCAGATTGAAATAGCTTAGATAATCATCACAGCTTTAGCAATAGATAATATAGCGCATTGTTACAATAAGATACATTGAGAATATAGTACTGAAGATGACAGGCACCATTTGTGATAATTTGTTATATAGCTCTGAACAGAGAGTGCTGTTGACCTGCAGTTAAATCACTTGAAATGCAAGCCTTAAATGCTGTTCTAGAATTCCTCCTGGGGCCTTGCAGCTTGGTGGAAGAAATTTAGGAAGATAAACTGTTGGGACTGAGAAGTGTGGTGTTTTGTTTTGGACATATTGGTATATGTTCAAATATTTGATCCTAGAAGAAAAAAGGTTCTGTAGAACTGCACATTGACAAGAAGCTGTGTTTTACAGCATTTCCTTGCTTTTTTTGCATTTTCAGGGTGTTGTATCATTTCATTTATGTATAGCAGTTTCTTGATGAGGACACTCTTGTTTTCAGTTCTCTGTCACTTGGACAACTAGGCCAAAGGAGTCAGCTGGAGAGGGAAAAGCAGAAGCCCGGTTAGAAGCTAAATGACAGGTTAAGAATCTGTTATAAACCAAGACAGAAAAACCAACACTGACACAAGAAGTTAGCCAATCCATTCTGGGGCAGCAGAGCTGTCTTTTTCTGCCCCAAACCATATTTCACAGTACAGGAAGATTGGTTGTATCTTGCCCATGCATACTGGATTTCTCTATGCCTCTCTGGGATCTATTCTGGAGGTATTGCAAAAATAATAACTAAAAATATCAAAGAGCACCTTAAACTTTTTTATTGCTGTCAAACTTTTAGTTGGAGAAAGATTTCATTATATTTTGCTTCTCTTATTTTTAAATAGATACTTGTTGCTCCTTGCTCACAATAAGCTGTTGAAACTTTAGGCTACAACATTTTCTTTACAAGAAATTAATTTTTCTATTTTACAGCATTTTATTTTTACTGTGATGTTCCTCAGAAATGGCTCAAGAATTCTTTTTAGGAACTGCAGCTCCCCATTATGAACGCTGTTCCTAGTCAAAATCTACAGTGTTGAGTAGAAGCTAAAGGTTAGGTCAAACAGGTGTTACCTTTCTTTGATTTCCATTTGAACACCAGGGACATAATTTCGAAGTATAATTTTCTAAACATGAAGAAGAACTTCTTTACTGTGTGAGTGACCATGCACCAGAACAGATTGCCTAGAGAAGCTGTGGAGTCTCCCTCAATGGAAATATTCAGGAATCATCTTGACACAATCCTGTGCCATGTGCTCCAGGATGACCCTGCTTGAGGAGGGAGGTTGGACCAGACAACCCACTGTGGTCCCTTCCAACCTGACCCACTCTGTGATTTTATGATTCTGTGACTATGGTTTCATGCATACTGATTGGACTTCATCTCTGATAATCTGGCTCATTTGCCTCATGTAGCAGTATCTTGATGACAAGATATTTTGAAATCTCTGAGTATCCATTATTTAGTAAGTCACCTTCTTCTTAGTCTTCAGATTTTTAAATGTTCATAAATTCTCCTTTCCAGATTTTATTCATGTTTGCAGCATGGCCTTAAAGCTGCAAATGCAGAAAATGCAGGAAACCAAATGCAGAACTTAATGTGAAGCCCCTCCTTTTCGATCTGAACAATTTTTGGCCATTACTGGTAACTCAAAGTATGCTAACTTTTCAAACCCAGTTTTTAATTGTTAAAGCATGAAAAAATGGTTTCAAACGAAAAACTTTATATTGCTGGTAAATTTAGGTCTGAAAGTGAATCCAGTACTTGGAAGACCTTGGTTGAAGGATATTGAGAGAAACAGGCTTTTTTTCCACAATACCATCATTTTTATGATTTAATCTTCCAGTTTAGAATGATAAAAAAAATCTTTCAGCAAAGAATGAAAATATTATTCTTGCATGCAGATATGTTCTGAAGTGCTTTGCTAGTTATGGACAGGCCTCAATACATGCTTAAACACCAAGAGAAATTTCTCAGTATTTGTGATAGCAACAGTGCCAGTAAAAATAAAGACACAGGAACACATGCTGTTTGGCTGGAAGGCAAGAAGGAAATAATGTTCTGCAAGCATTCAGAGGGAGAATATTTGGGTTTTTTCAAAACACAGAAATACAATGGTTAAAGTCAAATGAGCTTCTGGATAGCAATGAATGGTCCTTTGCAAGCCAGCACTCTTTGCCTTTAAAAAAGGAAAGGAAGATCTTCTCTAGTTAATATACCCTGACTTTAATAAATACCAAGTGTTCTCTTCCTTCAGGGCACATATTGACTTGCTAACCTTCTTCTAATCTGTCTTAATCATTGTCAATATTTACCTCTTCATGCAATAAATACCGAGAAGTCAACAGAACCCAACTTCATCTCTGTTTTTGAGCTTGTGCCATTCCTTTGCCTGTTTCAGTGAAATTCATATGGAGCTTGAGAAGAAAAATTAAACTTGTTATGTAACTGCTGTTATGCAGTTTATAGTAATAATCTTGAACTGTTTAGACCTCTGGCTATAAGTAGAACTCACACTTCTATAGAGCTAAAAAAATATTAGATATTTTTGATTCTTCATAGGTATTTCTTGTCAAACTGAATATAGTATTGCTATACTGCTAACCAACTGAATTCCTTATCAAATTAGGTGTATTACGCAACTTATAATAAGGTTCCTTAGATGGATGGTTCATCAAATGATCACAAAGTATCTTGTGCAAGCATGTACTTCTCTAAAGACTAAATGATTATAAGCATATTTTTTAAAAGAAAATGTTGGTTTCTGTTCAGATTACTGATCTGTTAGGATTCATTCTGCTACAGTTGCCTGTTTTGGAACTCCTAGGAAAAAACTGTGGAACAGTGGAAGGGACCTGAGAAACGACTGCTTTTGTTTGTCCTTGAATTCAGTGCCCTGTTATGTTGCTGACTGAGGTGACAGGAAGGGGGCCTTTTGTGGAGTCAAAACCCAGCGTAAGCTCCTTGACTCCTAGGCAGGTACTGAATCAAGAAGAGCTGAGCTGCAGTATGGTGCTGAGGACAGTATATCATGCCTCTCTTCTGGCACTGAGCACTCTTGAGTCAGATCCCTCTAATGCCTGCTCCCCATGAAATATGAATATGTAGAGCTGCTACTGCTGCTTCTTGAAGTTTAGAGGGTATGGGAGATGTTGAGACTTGTGCTGCCTGCACAGAGCTCGACTCAGATGGTCTTCCCAGATGAACTTCTCTGTCCACATTGCATCCTTAAACGTACTTAACTAAGCTTCCAAAGGTCTTGTGAAAATTGTGAAAATCTCATTTGTTACAGCATTGTTGCTCAAGGTGAAACATTTACTCCTTGAAAAAAGCTTGCTTGATTGCAAACAATTTGGTTTGAGCTCAGATATAGTATGTGTGCCCAGAGGGGAAAGTCCAGTTTAAAAGAACTTCCAGAAATAGAAGTACTGATATAATTTCATGCTGACTTTGGGAAAGTAAAATGTGAGAGGGAGGGAAAAGAGTTGAAGTATGCAAGAATGACTACGGGGGGAAAAAAGGGGAGCTTGAGCTGTGATCTACATTCCATCTCAAATCCCTCAGACACTGTGTGGATGTCTGATATCCTACAGTTATAGTTCATTGTCAGTGCGAGTCACCCAGAATGTGTCTTTGGTGCTGATTAGCAAACTGCTGCAGACAGGAATTATCAGTATTTTAATGATTTTCACAGTATTTAATAGAGCTGGTTGCATGTTTTCAAGCTGAATGTTTTTTTTGTGAGGGTGACCCAGCCTGCTTTAGCTCTCAAAGTAAATAAAGATGTGAGCTGGGAGGATTTTCCCACCGGGGACAGCTGCTCGGAGGATGAATCCAGCCCCGATGCTGACAGCGCTGGGAACTGGCCTCGTCCCTGAAAACCCATACCGGTGGAAACCTCCTCCCCCGAACTCCTCCCTTGTCTTAGGCACGAGAAGAGTTTCTGGACTGTTACACTGTCTTGTTATCCCCACTGGTTTGTTTAAAATATGTTCCTCCCTAATACCCCTGTTATCTACGTACGGTCAGCTCACGACATGCTCTATTGGTTTGTCTTTTTGCTCCTACCCCCCTCTCAAAAAAGGTTGCTGCAGACGGCTTTCGGGGCTCTTTGTGCTCTCTCTGTTCGGGGAATAAACTCGAACTGCTGTTACAAAGGGGCCCCTTCCTCTCCTTCGTCTCTGCGGGCCGCTCAAGCTGCCATCGGGCTCTGGCCAGCCCCAGAGAGGGGCTCAGAGCGAACAGCTCCATTCTCACCTCGCTATAGGTGCTCAGAGCCCACGGAGTGTTCCACAGCCCAACACTTTAGCAAGCCGCAAGCTCGCCCCCTGAGCGGCACAGTGAGCCCAGCGGCATTTTTTCACTTCAGAAAATCAAAACATTTCCTGGGAAATTGCCTATTTCATTGGAAATTTTGGGCAGCAGATTGTTGGAACACCTTGTTTCCATTTGCATGTCTTCATGGCATGAAACTCAAAAGGTTAGATCACAAAAATTGCAGTTTCCTTTCTTCCTAGTTTGAGCCAGGAGGGTTTTCTAACTGTACAAATTTTATGTGACCAAGGAATTGAGGGGAAAAATTTGGATTATCTGCAGATGTACAGAGCCATCATAAGTTTGAGAACTGAATTATGTCTTGGGAGAAAACTGTGTTGAGATCCAGACCAAATTTGGCTGTATAAGTAGCCCTGTTAATTAGCACTATATCTGGACATTGCTGCATTCCTTGATACTCATTAGTAGGAAATTGTAAAATAAATTATAAAACCCAAAGGGCATTAAGTGTCTCTTACCTCAGATACTGAAAACAAGTACTGTAGTAGGAATAGGAACAGGCCATTCATGCTACTTCTTTCTCTTCCTCTGAAATTTCATGTCTTATTAAAAACCTTCCCTGTAGGATTATTGGGCTGGAATTATACATTAAAATGAAAACACAGTAGTTATTCTCTTGCCTACAAAACAAAATGGTTAGCATAACCGTATATTGTTTAGAAAAGTCAATTATACCTCAAATAAGGAGGAGAAAAAAATTAGCAATGTCATTTGAGACTAAGCCTCTGCTGAAATGTGTTGTATAAAAGAGCAGTGATGTAGCTGGGGGTGCACAGTATTTCGGTGTCTGCCTTTGTAAAGGTTTGGGACTGATTGAATCACCCCCCCGTGAGAGTGGCAGTCCCATTATGCTTGTTGCAGGTTGACTGCTGCGGTGTTTTTTTCTGAGGTTATCAGCATGTTCAATCAAAAAACTAATATGTGCATTATTGCTTTGCTGGGTTTTAAGCCCTTTTCTCATTATAAGTATCGATCTTGATTAAAAGCTGTTCTCCAAATGTTTGGTTCCACTGACATGAAATGATTCTCATCATCTCTTCTACCAGAGGGAAAGTATCTTCATTCAGGTTAATTGCTGGTGCCTGATGCTAAATGCAAACACCAGACCACTGCTTGAGGTGAAAATTCAAAACTGGGAAAAAAAACCCCACAAAAGCAAAAACCAGCTGTTAAAATATCTTTTCCTTCTGTATTTACCAGAACAGTGAGCTTTCCTTTTGGCATTGCAATATGCCAAAGGAAATTGCATTAATACTGTTTTGAAGACATAAAATTTTTGCTTCTTTGTCAGTGAATGCATATTGTTCTCTCTTTCTACCAGAAACAGGGGGAGGGGAAGATAGTAGCAGACACAAGTGGGTATAGAAATATACAACAATAAAAACACAATAACCCAGTGCCAAAAGGAGGAGACATGTAGAGTCATGTTTAATTTAGACAAAACCAGAAATTCTGCTATTGTAATCTGAAATATGTGGGTGGACCCTTGTGTCAATAATTGTGATGATGTGCACAGGCATAAAACTCCAGTCAGAATTTGCAGGAAGATTCAGCCTTTTCCTACAGATAACTTGCTCAAAAATACTTAGAAAAGCATACATATGCAAATTTATTCTCTAGCCAGAGCTTTATATATGATGACGCTTTGTTTATTGTAATTTTGTTGTGACAAAAGGAAATATATACTAGGCTCAAGATGTCCTGATGTTTATCTATCTACACCCTGCACCCCACAGTTATCCAGGCAAAGTTCAAAGAAGCCTAGGAATTGCATACCAGGAAGAAGCTTTTTAAGGTTAGTAGGGATGTGTGACTCAAAAATTTCCAGTTTTGTTTGGTTTGAAGTGTTCATAAACTTTAGTAAACTGTCCCAATGATAAATGATCCTCATTTAACATCTGGGTTTTATTCGTTTTCTGAAATGGTTTTGACTCTGTTTCTTGCTCTTAGGTCTTGCTATATACTTGTTTGCTGGATTGAGATCCTTCCACTGTAGGTTTCTTGCAGGTAGTTAGAAGTCATCCATAAGTTACTCTTCTCAGTTAAATAAACTGATTTTCTTTTTTAGCAGATAAAATATTTTTTAATATTTTTCATTGCTCTTCTCTGAATTTTTCCACAGTATTTTACTAGGTCCAAAGTAATACCTGGAATCTTCTATGACAAAAATTAATGCTTCATGAACTCAGTTTCAAAAGAACCCTAAATTAAGTGTTTTGGTTTCTTGGTTGCCTGTGTGGAGGCGCCTCTTTTCAATATTTCCTCTGAGCAGAAAAAGTCCAGGAAAAATATGGAGGCTCAATCGTTGTGGAAGCTAAATGCCTTGGCCATCTGTGCTCTGTTAATGTTGAATCTGTTTATCTGCCACCAAACCAGCCATAGTCCAATGGTTGCCTGCAAGCCACTTGTCAGATTGAAATTGGCCACAACTTCCCCAAAAGCAGGACAAGAAACCATCCCTTCAGTTTTCCTGATGGATTTTTTTTTTTTTCTTCTATTAAATTCAACATATGATGATAAATAGATTTTTCTTTTGAGAGGTGGGAGAGGAATGGAAAAATGACTCCAGCAGGGATTCTAAAGGGGTTATACTGAAAAGTGTATCTCTCTTTTCAGGGGTTATATTTCTCCTTGTGCCTATGAGAACATGGGTTTAAGCCCAACAAATACAGCATCAGAAAAAGCTTCAGTCCCAGAGATTTTCATGAGAGAATTCCCCTTCTGTCTTATCACAGACTCGCGCTTTGCTGCTGCTCCAACCAAGCAGCACCTTGTCCTAGCAGAGCTATCTTTCATTGTCCTTTTGAGGGAGTGCTCATCATGTAACCACTTGCCAGCAAGTGTGGGGGCTTTCTGACATTAGGTCAGAAAAGGGCTTTGGGTCCCTTAAAACAAAGCAAGAACTAAAATCCTTTGCTGATTGCTGTATCTTGTGATCATAAAAGTCCTTGGGACAGGTGTTATTTCTTACAGTGTCAGGTGTCCAATTCATTACCTGGCTACTGTGATATTTGGAAGAGACATCTGTGCAAGGAGCTGCAAGAACATTCCTTTTTAATAGTGGGAACTTATTTCAATCTAGCTTAAACCTCTTCTTAAAAAAACGATAAAAAAAGACAAGTTGCATATGCATAATTTCAACTGTCTTCCATTGTTTATCCCCTGTCTGAGAAGCAGAAATTCTACAGCATGCCTCTCAAACCTGCACAAACTTATTTACCCTACTTCACCAAAAATTTAGCTAAAAGTAAGATAAACGAATACTGTCTTAAACCAGAATAATTTCTTTTTTGACTGATATTCCAAATGAATTTAAACTGTCATCCTTGATTTGCTTTGTTCAATTCTAAATGGAGTTGGACCTGTAGTAATAATGTGGGAAGATAATAAAGTCACTCTTATTCTTTAGGGATTTTTATTTCTTTTTAGAAAGTCTCATATATTAATGAAGCAAATGGCCACTTTTAAGAGCTAGAATATAATTGAATGGCATGGATGCTCTTAGGTTTGGTTAAGTCAAAAACTGAATAGAGGTATGCTTGTGTGCTAGTTCTGGCTGGGGTAGAACTAATTTTCTTCACAGTGGCTGGTGTGGGGCTGTGTTTTGGATTTGTGCTGAACACAGGGTTTGTAATATAGAGAGGTTCTGTTATTGCTGAGCAGGGCTCACACAGAGGCGAGACCTTTTCTGCTTTTCCTACTGCCACGCTGGCCCGGAAGTTCAGGGTGCACGGGAGGCTGGGAGGAGACACAGCTGGGACAGGTGACCCAAACTGACCAAAGGCACATTCCAGACCACCTGGCATCATGCTCAGTATATAAAGTGGGGGGTAGAAGGAGGAATGGGGGGACATTTGGAGTGATTGTATTTGTCTTCCCAAGTCACTGTTGTGTGTGATGGGGCCCTGCTCTCCTGGGGATGGCTGAACACCTGCCTGCCCATGGGAAGCACTGAATCAATTCCTTGTTTTGCTTTGCTTGTGTGTGCAGCTTTTTCTTTCCCTATTAAATTGTCTTTATCTCAATCCACAAGTTTTCTACCTTTTATCCTTCTGACTTTATCCCCAGTCCTGCTGGTGGGGGAGTGAGTGAGTGGCTGTGTGGGGCTTGGTTGCTGGCTGGGGTTAAACCACAACAGCTTGAAACACAAATAATGATATAAAAATGCACTTAAAATCTTATGTTTTGAAAGATTTTCAGACATATCCTCTACTCCTACCATCTTGAACCCCCTAGAGATAAACTCTAACAAGACAGGATAAACTTTTAAGGACACACTTCCTTCTTCAGTCTCAGTTGTCAGTTATCTTGTCATCTGAAGTGCTACATGATAAATCACCTTGTGAAGATGCAATATTTGATACTCTGCGCCTCTCTATTTTTATGTCTTTAATAAAATTTGAGGTTTTGCTAGGAATTGCTTTTCTTTAGTGAATATCCTGATGTGTTTGGATTTCAAATGTTTTCATTTTGTCTAGTTATATGTGACATTATTCTGGTTCTTGTGAATGACATTTAAATGGTTGCTCTTAGGTAATGAATATAATTCTATTCAAAGAATTAATTTCAGAGAAAGTTAAAAAAAAAAGCAAAAACACCCAACCCAAAGCACACAAGAATGGAGAAACATTTGGCTTTTTTGCATCTAGTTTCTGCTGTAGAGCATCAGAGGAATACTGAAGTGATCACTTGTCAGTCATTACACCAGTGACACTGTTTCTAATTTGATTTGGCTTCAGATTAATTGAAACAGGCAGTATTGATTGCCACTAAAAGAACTGGAAGTTATTTCATATGACAGAAGTCAAATGGGATGGTTTGGAAGATGAGTCCAACTCCTACACAGACATGCTTATTTTCTGTTTTGTATTTGCCCTTGAAGGAAAGAACCTTATTTGCATTTGCAAAGAGATGCTTGTTCATAGTTGAGCATGTTATGCGTGATCCAATCTGCTGCAGTTTACAAAGGCTTTCTAGTCCTTGGTGGTTCTTGGATGCCATCTTGAAAGATCATATATTTGAGCTATCACTTTTTTCTTATTGCAGAACTTCTCTTTTACCTACAAAAGTGTATATATTCCTACTTTCACTGGAATTAATCACCTTGTATTATGTCACTTGCTGCCTGCCAGAAATTTCAATCAGAAATAATCAAGAGTTTGTTTCTGGATCTTAATAGATTGGTCAAAAAAGCCTATAGCATCAGTACAAGTCGATGAATTCATATTGAAAAAATAGGAACACCACCTTAACAACATAATTAATTTTATTGAGTTCAATGAATAGTTGTTTCATTTCTGGATCAAGCCTGAATTTCACAGCAGCCAGGCAGTTCACTGATGTTTTTATCAAGCTCATCCTAAATGATGCTTTTCAGTAGTTTTTTGTAGTGTTTGAGTCTAAATTAATAAGAGGCTGAACCGATTTTCACTTGCTTCCTGGAAATAAGGTCAAAGCATGTGTAGATGCAGGAAATTGAGCCACAGGATTTTAATGAAAAACTTTACCTGCAAAGTTAATCCGTGCTAAGAAAATTAAAGTGGGAAAGAGGCTTTCATTTATTTGCTATGCCGCTGTCTGAAGAAAGAACAGCATCTACCAGGGCAGTAGCACTGCTTCATTCCCAAAGCACTGCTCAGATGCTCAAGAAGAGGCCTTGTAAACCTGTGCACAATGCCACATGGTGACTCCCACTGGAAGGAAGGACCCTGGCCTGTGTGCACAAATGATCTGCCAGCTTTCTGGTTCCTCCAGTTTTCCACCAATTTTTGCTTCTGGTTCCTGCAGTACTGTGAGAGTGGGAGGAATGGCTCAAAATCCCATATTAATTTCTGTGAAGTTATTTCATATTTAACTTTATATGCTGTAGTCTACAAGCAGTCTGAGCACTTTGAGTTTCAGTTAAGATGCCTATAGGGATGGTTTTTCCTGGATTGAAGTGTGGCCTAAAGCATCGTAATGTCCATGCAGAAGGAGCTTTTGTGCCAAATGAAAAATAAATCAATATGAATTGATATATATGCTGTAGCTGCTCCAAACTGCCAGTCAGTGCTGGAAAAAGATATCCTGGGTTTTGCAAGGATCCTGAGGCTTTGCCAAGCAGTGGTCCCCTAAGGAGGAAGTTTTCATTTCTAGTAATGTGCTTTGTGGTGCTTGATACAGGTTTTTTTCCACTTCCATTGTGTTCAAACATGTCATGTTCATCTTCTAAGTTTCTTTTTAGGAGTCATCTCAATTGGTATACAGCAATGTTCAACACTGGCTAGCCTCCATAGATGGACATGTAAATTCCTGTTGTAGGCCAGGTTTTAAGTAAAGTTTTTGCCAAGTTTCAGAGTTTACCAGCCCCCTAGGTTGAGGAGGACTGAGTCACTATTGTTCTCAAGATGGCTGCAACATGACAAGCTCATTTAAATATGGAAGGGTGTTTTTTTGAGAACAAATGTTATTAATTTTTTTAAAGGCAGATTACATCCTGCACCAGGATATTTTCTGTAATCTCTGGCCTTGTAGTAAGCTACTCAAAACTCTGCTTTCCCCCCAATTGTTCTTGACTCTGTCTCAAAGTAGAACATTGTTCTATATAATTTATTTTTTGGTTTAGGTATATTAATGGTCAAGTTGGATAATTTAAAAAAAGCATCCTACTAAAGTTGCAGTCATATACTCTTTAACCCATCCTGATTTCAAAGTAGAATAATTGTGCATGTCTTCCCACCAAGGTGTTGACAGATGAGCTGTAGCAGTTGAAGTTAACTTCTTCCAGGTGTCCATCCTTCCCGTGAGGAGAGTCAGGGAGACAGAATGTGTCTGTGAGCCTCAGGCTGTTCAGCTCCGAGTCTGGAAGCCCTGCTCGAGCCCCTCAGAATTGTAAAGCAAGCTGTCAGGTTTTGCACTGAAGTGGGAGAATTGAGAATACATTCCCTCCTGCTGACTCTGCAGGTAGGGTGGCAGGCTTCCCTCCAGCCAAAGTTAACTGCTCTAGTGTCTTTCACTGCCATAGACAAGTATGGATCAGAGACGTAAATTCTTTTCATGTATTTGAAGTACCACCTGTCTTGATAGGGTGCTCTGTCAGGACTCGCACCAAGGTCTGTGACGTCTTCTCTTAGGTGACAGTGTTTCATTCATGACAATTTTCATGGACATTTACGCAATATTAAACTGAAAGCTCATATTAATGCACAGTGAAAGTTTTCTAAGTCAGTAGAAGTCTGGAGAGAAAGATAACTATTTTATTATAATATCAATTTACCTGCTTTTATAATTTCTCTAGATTACTGGGAAAAGGACTGTTGAGTGTAAGAATGCACAAGATGTGACAAATATCAAGTGTATTAATGTCATACATTGAATTAATGAAGTAATGAAGCTTTATATTTTATTTACTTATTTCTGTGCAACTAAAACTTTCTGCCTTTAAAGGTGACTTCAAGGCTTTTTGTTTTTCTGAATTTGTGCTTTGGATAGATTATTAAAAATCTACCTTCTTATGTTTAATGAAATGTGAATGCTTTCTGCGTGACAAATCAGGCTGGAATAAAACGGTGGTGCTTCTATTCTAGTAGGCAATTTGCTGTCTGAAGGAAGCAAACATTCTTAAAAACACTAAAGCTGAAATTTTAAAACAAGAAATAAAAAGAAAGCCCAAACCAAACCCCACCTACCACTTCCCAAACAAGACATAAACCCTCTTCCTTTCTCCTTCCCAAAGAGTCTTCCATCTTTAGTACCTGTTACTGCCTATTAATTTACTGTTAACATGCTGTCAGTTATCAGGAGTTTTTTCCCCCTGCCTCTTACCAGTATATTTGCAAAAATGATCAAGATAATGTACTTAAAGGATTTTAAAGAATTCCAGTGGAGAAACTGAACAAACTGCATTCTCCTTTCCTGTTTGAAACTGCACATCTGCCTCCTTTCCAGAGCTGGCTAGATTGATGTTACTTTGAGAGATTATTTTGCTGCAACCCCCTCTCCTTGCCTTTCGGATTATGTGCTTATTGTGACTCGTGTCACCGCTCTTGATTGAGAGGTCTGTTTTGGTGATTATATGAGAGAAGTAGTCTAGAGCTCCTAATCCATTTAAATTGCTTGTAAATGACTCATCTATTTTGTCTCATGCTTCTACTATTGTGTGATACCTTCTTACTCATAAGTCAAGGTGAGCTATTTCCTTATGCTTTAGGAACGGGCTCATATAATCCCACAAAGTATGATGAGAGCATGGCACTTCAGTAGCTACTGAAACTTTATTATAGGATGTGTATGGATTTCCATTAGACAAACATCTTAATTACCAAGTTGGAACTTTTTTCTTAATTCTCTTCCTCTATGTTATCATGCAATTGCATCAGATCTGGAGGACAGCTATGGACAGGAATTACAGGGCTGTCTTGATCTTCACAATGGGACCTTCTGTTGTGAGTCTCTTGTCAGATTTTGGTTTTTGGTCCCTATCGTGTCCAGGCTGGTTGTTGGACAGCACAATATTTTTTGTGTTATCCTAGGGCCTTAAGTCTTTTTGAGAGGAAGCTGACCTTCTTTCTCTGTGCTTGCTGAATGTGAAATTGCAGGGGTGGTAAGACAGTTTAGCTGAGATGATGCAGTGCGTTGAAGCCACTGAAGTGGGGAAAACTATTCATTTTTTAATCCTTTTCTCCTATTTCTCTATCCTTGGGCCCTACTCTGGGCTGTTGTGTTCTTGGGTATTCCTTGTAACAGTTCTGTCTTTTTTATGACTTTGCTATAAGCTAATTGAACACAATAAGTCAGAAGAAGTATGGTCATTGCATGTGTTGGGTTAGTTTCCTGTTGGATTGATGAGGTGAATTCATTTACCACACAGCTATAAAAGCATTAAGAGTTGTGAATAACTGTCCAATAAGAAAAGTGGTAGAGGTATACTCCTTCCAAATCTCTTTCATCTCTCTATGTGTAAATAACATAGATAATGGCATTTTTTCTATTAGCACCAGTGTCATGGTTTAACCCCAGCTGCTACCTCAGCCCCACACAGCTTCTTGCTCCTTTTCTCTGGTGGGATGTGGGAGAGAATTGAAAGGGTAAAAGTGAGATATCCTTGAGATAAAGGTAGTTTAACAGGTAAAGAAAAAGCTGTGTGTGCAAACAGAGTAAAACAAGAGATCCATTCACCACTTCCCATAGGCAGGTAGGTGTTCAGCCATCCTCAGGAAAGCAGGGCTCCATCATGTTACTTGGGAAGACAAATGCCATCACTCCAAATATGTCTCCCAGTTCCTTCTTTCCCCCTGGGCTTTGTGTGCTGAGCATGATGCCAAGCTGGGGTCAGCTGTCCTGGCTGTGTGCCCTCCCAGCTCCTTGTGTACCCCCCACCCCACTCACTGGCAGGGCGGTGTGAGAAGCAGAAAAGGCCTTGGCCCTGTGTAAGCCCTGGTCATCAATAACAAAACAATTCCTGTGTTATCAACATTGTTCCCAGCCCAAAAGCAAAGCAAAACTTAGCCCTATACTATCTACTGTGGAGAAAATTACCTCTATCCCAGCCAAAACCAGCACAAAAACTAAGGTGCTCTCTTTTTGATGTTGTTTGTTTTGGTGTTTGGTTTTTTTTTTTTAAATTTTATTTTTATTTGGGTTGGGGTTTTCTTTTGGCTTTATTTTTGTATGTTTTTCTTTTTCCTCCAGCTTGTTAGCATCTAATAAGAGATGGGATTTTACTTTCCCCTTTATGAGCTACATGCCTTACCTTAGATAATTGCTTGTGCCTGTTATTAGCTGAGAAAGAGAAGACCGTAACATTGATTTTAATAGTCCATTACACCCTGTGTGGACCTTGGGAGACTAAAAAGGCTGTGATACTTGAGCCTAGAAAAGAAAAAATATAAGTCAATTTAATTGTATTGGGTGAAAACAGCGAAGTATAGAACAAAATCAATCTTTGCAGCAGGTAGTTGTTTTCTTAATGTAGCTTAAATTTATCTTACATATAGTTCCCTGTATTAAGATTAAAGTTTTATTTTGGAAATGTTTTTATTCTTTTGATAACTTTGTTTTTATACCTTTGTTTTGAACTGATACTAAGGAAGATCAGAGTTTCCTAAAGGGAAATTTAAAGCATCCTAACTGCATCTGGGTCAGCAGAACTTTTCGGTTTCCCATTTGCTTTATTCCCATGTTATAATGTAAAAGTTGATTCCAAAGGAAGATAGAAACACGGTTCTGCAACTGTTAAAACAATTTATTAAATTGGTACATGGTTCTACCTGATTATCTCAGTCCTCTGATCTCTGGAACAGGCATATTCTCCCCATTTCTAGTGTCATTTGAGGCAACAGGGGATGCTTGAGAATTATCAGGACTTGGCTTGCTTCAGCTAGAAAGGAGCTTGGAGTCGGTAAGCAGGAATATGACTCCATGTGTTAATGCAACTGCTCTCAGGAACAGATGCAGCCTCTGCAGGAATGGGCAGGCTGACCAGCCCTAATCACATCAGCTGGCATGGGCATGGGATGCCTGTCTCTCTTACCTCCCTCCCCCGCCAAGTGCTGGCCAGCAATATCCCTGGGGCCTGGGGATAAATCTTGCACTTGTTTAATAGTATTGTCAGTTTAATCCAAATTTAGGAACTGCTGCAACACTCTAAAACTTGATATCCCCTGCTCCAGGCTTATTCAGGTAGATTATAACTGGCTTTGTTATCAGGGACAAAATACGTACTTTCTTTTTGAGTTGTTTTTTCACTTAAAAGTAAATAAATAAAATTCACATCTTGATACTACCTTGATTTCTATTGGCAAGTATACTTGTTAATGTATGCTTTAAAGACCTTTCCTTGTTTAAGGGCTAAAAGGTTAATAACTGAACCCAGAGTGTCTCCAGTGAATCAAGCTCAATTTTCTTGAGCCTATTGAAAGCAATCTGCTCCAAAGAAGCTAATTAGAGAGAAGTATAGGGAATGTCTGGGTGATGCTCTCTATCTGTTGTCATAAATACTATGCAATTCCTCCAGCAATCTTGTAAAACCATTTAGTCGTGTCTAGCTCGCTTTCCCTTTTGCTGATGGTGGAAATCAAAATACATCCCCCTCCAAAATGTCTAGTTGGACCTGTGTGATTCAACAACAAGGATGCTCTGATACTGGTAGCTAAGTGACTTTGCTAATAAAAATGGTACTGTCAGTTTCATCAGCTTCCTGTGGTTGAATTGATGACTATTGGCTGGCTTACATGGCACAAATTATGAGAAAACCACATTTATTTGTTTAAGGATACTTAGTTGATGCTGGTAATATTCAAGCAAACATGCTTTCCGTCTGTGTTTTTATTTATGTTTAAAGTCACATTTGTCTTACTCTAGTGGATTGTTTATTTTGAATTTGAGAGTGGTAGTTGAGGAGCCATTGTTGTGTTTCTTTCCATGCAGGATGGAAATGTTTCTTCATTACATAGAAGATGACAGCGTGACCTCAGACCCAGATGAAGATGACCTTGAATTTAGAAACATTTGAGTCAACAGGTCTGATTTCTAGGCTCAACCTGTGTTATGTAGGTCGTGGATTTGCAGGTCTAAGTTTTGACAGCAGTTTCAAAATTATTAGCTTATGTACCGAAAACCTTATTTTGTGGAAACTATGATAGAACATGTTATAATTTTGAACTTGCTTGATACCACTTATGTGATGGGTCTGGTGAACCAATGGTGGATCAGATCTGATGTGGAGTTCCCTGGAATCCGAGCCCTTTAAGGACTCCACTTAAATCTTTGGCTTCTCGGAATGTGTTCCAGTATAAATGCTTATCACTTACGCCTCATACTCTTGGCCTGAGACCTGAAAAATGTCTACTTCTGTGAAGAATATTAAGGCTGTTGGCAGTAATTGTGTCTACACATCCCTGCTAGATAAGGAAGTGGTTTTCTTTCAACAACTGCTTGACTGTTTCAGAGGCTTTCCTAATTCTTCTTTGCCTTCCTTGGAGCCATGTTTTAAGATAATCCGATTCCTCTTCTAAGCCCCAAAACGGAACAGCTAAAAATAGATGCTGAGAAACAGAGTTTTATTGTTTGTCAGTTTCCTTTAAAAAAAAAAAAAGGCAGCACAAAATATCCAGGGGTTGAAGGGAGAAACATTTCCAACGTCATCATCCGCCTTCTCTTTGTATGAGGTGGTGAATGTGAAAATCAGAGTAATTAATCAATGTGAACTTTTCAGATTCATCATTGTTAATGTGCACCTGTGCCAAGCAACATTGTGCTGACTCTGGGCAAAAAATAATGCATCATATTCATTAACTACCTCTGATTTTTGTGCCTCATTTGCAGAGCAGTGTCCAGGGAGAGGGTGGGGTTTTGGTTTGTGCTGAGCCAGTGCTGTACAAATCAAGTAGAGACGCTGGCTAAAGATCTAAGCTCTGGGCTTTTATCCCTTTGCTGCTTAAACCTTTAACATGAATAGAAGCTGTGCCTGAGCACTTATGGTTGCTTACCCAGTCCTATGTACTGCATTGTTCTTGTGAATGTGATTTTAAACAAGCTGAGTAGGCGGTAGCTTGCATATAACTAGGAAGACGTTTAGTGGCATATAGTTTCAGAGTGTATCTTTAGTATTTTGGAGATGAGTCTGGCTGCACAAGTGGTTGCTGGAAGGAGCTGATGTCTTCTCCCTGATCTGTAAAGTGCCTGAGAATTCCTTCTGCCCAGTGGTTATTAGTATCTGCTGAGAGGTCTTGTTTGTGTTTGCTATGCTTGCATCTCTGCTTTCATTGCTGACTGCTGTATACAGCTGTTGGATTTATTTAGGTATCAGCCTTGTCTAAACAAATGTTTATTTTGTTGGTATTCATTTTCCTGGCAACATTTTTCATATGTTAATAATATATTAGAGAAAAAAACCCCATGAAACTTCCCAAACAAAAACTGACAATCTTCTGAAACATGTTAATTCTTTTTTGCTGTTGTTGTTCTTAATGTATTGTCTGCTGCTATAGATATGGGAACATTATTTTACATGCTTTTGTGTCAAACAATTTAATAGGAAAAAAAAATTGAGATTCTTCAAACAGTACTAATTACAAATTGCCCTAGAGAATGTTGAAAATAATGGAACATCCATATACTGGCGTCAATAATAGTAATATGTAATTATACAGTACTACTTATTTTTTGTGAAATGATGGGAATCCCTGCCAAATGTGGAAGAAATAATTGGAAGTTCTGAAAGATCAGCACAGTTTCATGCATTCACACAAATGAAAACTTCTTTGTTTTGAAATTTCCCACAAGTAGAAATTCAGAATTTTGGTCCGCTTTTATACTCTGATAGTTGAAACAATCTCATTCTATAAAAGACAGATATTCATGTTGTACATATTCTTGTGTTTGGATTATTATGCTTCTGTCTAGATAACATGATCAATGATTTGAAGGAGCTCTTATTCCAACGATATGTATGGCTACCAATTAGCACAGAAATTCTCTGACTGTATGGTAGGGTGTTTACTCACTTCTTTTTTGTCATTAGAGTTTAGGCTGACTCAGGTATCTATTCACAACTGTGTTTAAAAATAGGAGAGATATACTGGGGTGTGACTGCCTGATACAATTCAGGAATTGCACATGGAGTATAAATAAATAATAAAGATAAGGATTTAATAAATCCTGCAGAGAATCACAGAAAATCCCTATCTCCTGTTGCTCCTCTGCTTTTTAGTTGTCCACCTTGTACATTGTCTGTAGGGGCTGTGTTGTAGTCATTTCCCCTACCTTGTATGTTGTGGCTGGCTTTCAACTACAGGCATTTGCAATGTCAGCAGCTCCGTAAACTTGGCCAAGTGAAATATCTTGAGTGCTCAGTGTTTAAATGCAAGGTTGACTGTTACTGGTCAGCTGCAATGACACACATCAAGTGAAATGAAAGGAATCATTCTGGAACTTTATCCCTCTCCCTAAGCCCAAAGTTCCATATCCCAACCATATCCAAAGCTATCAAAAAGCAGCATGACAACTGTAATAATTTCACATATGGATTGATAATATCAGTTATTGATATTGGTAGAATGGATAATTAACTGGAATGGCAATTTATGGTCTTGCAGACCTCATTTATGAAGTGCTATTTGCCATTAAAATAAAGAGGAACTGAGGAGAATTGACGAATGTCAGAAAGTTCAGATGAATCTGGAACACCTTCTGCTGATACAGTACCACCCAAAGTATTTTACTAATCTTGTCACTCATCAACATGTCAATCATACTCATGATGGATATGCATTTTTGTTGGCACTCGTGCCACCTCACTGCAGCTATGGGAGGGTAGGAGATAAGTCACACAGTCATAGGGCGAGAGATTACTGTGTTGACATGAACTTTGTAAGGACATGAGGCATGCCGAAAAAGAAATTACTCAGTGATGTGTGTGATGTGTTTCAACCTCTTTTTTTTTTTTTATGGCATCGAGAGGTACCTCTGATTGGCTCTATTGGTTAGAACAGGGTGCTAATAACACCAGGATTGTGGGTTTGATCCCCTTATAGGCCATTCATTTAAGAGCTGGACTCAAAGATCCTTCCAATGCAGAATATTCTGTGATTCTGGGATCATTGCTCCTTGCAGGCTTCTTCCTCACAGGGGAAGGGAGAAGACAGTTGGAAGCCTCTGTGCTTGCAGATAGAGCTAATGCACTTGTGTTGGAAAGTGTCATCAGACTTGGGTTAAATTTGGGTTCCACTACTTCATGCTGTTCTTTGTTTGACCCTGGTGTAGACTGCAGCAGAATTGGGAATAAACAGAACTGGCCCAAGACAAAGAGTTGTAGCTTAGGAAAGTGAACATGGAAGCTGAGAGAAACAGGGTCTTGATAAAGTGGTGCAGTACTGGCAATACCAGTTTCCATGTGCTTCAGGACCCACTGGACTTTGTTAGAGTTTCTACCTCTTTCCAGCTCTGAGAAAGTTTAATCTCTTAAACTTTCTAGGCCCCTCTCCTGTTGGACTAGACCAGTCAGTCACATTCAGTCATGGGTATGCACTGAGCCCAGATACTTAGTCTGTTTTCATAAATTATTTAAATTAATGCCTGCTGTGTTTTGAGAGCTACTTCCTTTCCCTCTTCACCTTCTTCCCCAAGACATTTGCATTCCATCTCTTGTGGTGTCCTAGGATTTAGCCACTGGGAATCAAAGTAAATGAACATAATGCAAAGGAATTGAGTACTGCAGTTTTAGAAAGAGTATCTTACCACAGAGACTAAAATTGCAGCTTTTTAACATGCCTTGAGATTCTTCATATCTTATCTGAACTTGACCTTTTTATGTGGCAGCGTTCCAGCAGTATTTTGTGCTGGGTCATTTTTCTTGCCCAGTCTTTCCTGCTAGTTGTTCTTGCAAACTTGTGTGTGTGGTTTTGACTGATTTTCCAAGTCAGAAAAAAATGTTTCTCTTAAACACAGACTGAATTTCTACACAAGGTGACAAACTCCAAAACTGCCACCATAGTTTTTTTTTCCACCTGTGTCCCTTGCAGGTCCTTGTGCTACTTATTGCATGAGATGAATCATTGGTTGAGATGCAGTCAAAATTCCAGATCTGAAGCCTTGATGGCTGTCAGATTGACTTTTATTCAGGTGTCTGAAAACCAGGCAGCTGCCTGGAATGCTGTGTAGCAGAAGAGTCTTAGAGCTATTATTCAGTACAAAGAACAAAGCAGAATATATGATTTTATATAAACTCCACACTTCTCTCCTGCCCTGTGCAGAGATGACAGTATGGTCTCTTTTGTGTTGCTTTGTGTCCTTCCCTAGGATGCCTGACAATAACCCTCTGCATCCTTACTGCCCAGCAGCTTGTTATGGCTCTGAAGAAACTATGTGTGCATAGCATTAACCATCTCTTTGTGAAATGGCTTTCAGAACTGTTGTCTAAAAGCTGAGGTTTTAACTACTGCTCTTAACTGTCCTTACTTCACAGCTGAAAATGCCTGCATGGAAACAAAAAGTTACTGTATTAAAAATAATTTTTTTTCTAAAGAAAGGGGAATTGAGATGCCATCTGTACAATTTCTGGCTCCCATTCAGCTCCTTCAAATGAATGCCAAATTAACAGCAGCACTTCTTCCTCTGTGCTTCCTTCTCACCCCATAGCACTCTTTCTAAGATTCATCTAGAATCCTTGGTAAAGTAGGGAGAATCACCTCTGCAAAAACTTCAGTGGGAATTTTTCATTTATTTTGTGTTTATTCTCAAGCTTGAGAGTTCAAGAGTTCAGTTTTGGGCATTCACCCATGCACTTACACACAGTTTTCTCCTGCCTCACTATTTCAGCTCATTTTTGCAATGACTGCAGCTGTTTAACTTTCCGTGCCCTGTTGGATATGCCTCCATAGGACTGTGTATCAAAAGAAACAGAATCCAATGTTTTAAAGGCATATTTTTTCATGTTTAATAATTTTGATTATGCATGTGAGCTTGGAATAGGACAGACGATGTTTTTGAGGTGGTGATAGAGTGGTCATGTAAAATGTATTATTTCTCTGAGGTAGGCTGCCTCTGTTTTGAAGAGAAAATTTAGTTACAGTGTGTTTGTTTCTTCATTCTAGTTATTGGTGCAGTGTTTTCCAAACTGTGGTTTGCAAGGCTAACACAAAGCTACTGGCTCATGTGAGTGGATAACATACAATCCTGACTAGCTTACACTGTTGCCTGTAGCTTTTCTCATAACAATAACACTAGCTAAAACTATCCTGAATACTTTAAAAATTCTCTGCTCTTCTCCCGTTTGAATAAAACACTTTCCATGTTTTGTTTTGGTTTTATTTTCCCCTAATTTATTTGGGGATAGGGTAGGGAAAATATTTTGATGTATCTGTAGCAAAAGGCTTAAAGTGGTACAAAGGAGAGTGGAGTGAAGCTCTGAATTCTCCCATGGAGGCTTGTTTCGTAGCCAGATTCCTATGACAGAAAATGTTTTGCTCCAGCTCTTGTGAAGCTTGGTCTGGGTTTTGTGATCAGCATTGTCCCAAAGAAGCACAACTGTTTAGGAAATGTATAGATAGCAATTTGGTCTCCAGTGTAGCAGAGGCTCATCTGTTAATTGCTTTGAAGATTAAAGTCAAGACCTTGAACCGGCGTCTGAAACTGCCTTTAGAGATAAGCCCCAGCTGTGAACTTCCATCATCTCCTTCCCAAAGCCTTTGGTATTTAGAGGATAATAGATAAGCAGGATATCGAGGACAGCATCTATCTGATGTAAAAGATTTTTATTATAGAGACCTCAATTGTTATGAGGGCAACACCAGTTCTCTCTAGATCTGCTATCCAGGGACCTCTCCAGAGATGTCCAGGGACCCCTCCAGAGAAGTTGTCAGCAAAGAAAAAATGTGTGAATGTTAGACCAGACAGCCACATGGAAGTGACAATTCAGTGAAGTGCAGTTAACATCCACTACATTTATAACAGCCACTCCAGTTTGCTGATTGAATCGATACCATGATTTTTTCTTTTAAATTAAGAATAATCTGAAGGAACATCTTCTAAGGTGGGTGTCTCACTTTCTCTCACTTGGTATTGCATCACTCTGCTCACTGCCCTGACTTCCCCTCTCCTCCCCCCAGCCCAATCTGAAATGAGTTGAAATCCTTTGCTTAATGAAGTAAAACATTTTATTCTGCAGGTATTTAACCATTTTGTCATAATCTTTCTTTTTTCAAGGCAGTTTTGTTTCAAAATGTTTCTTTTTTTTCATGTTAAAAATGTTGACGAAAAATGCTTCTGGCAAGTTAAACAATTTGTTTAGAGATGTTTAGAAATAACTGAATTCCCTGGTAGTTTTAGTTCCGTCACTCGAAATGTCATTGTTCATCATGAGCAGCTCCATTAGTCAAGTATGGTGCGAGCAAATGGGGATGTTTTCAGAGATATTCTACTGTCAGCATGTCAAGGGCTGTTTTGGGTACAATGCTTGTTAAGAGAGCCCTGTGGATGGCATTTTTTTTTAAGGTGTCTGAGAGCACTGCCTAAGGAATAGTTGTTGCACTTGGCCAACTAAAAGGACAAGGTTGCAGACACGTCATACACCGTAGAGTCTGTAGCATGTTGCTAAATGGTGGAAAATTAAGATGTTCAGAGGAAAATAGTGACAAAAAATTTAATTAGGAGGAGATATATTTCAGAGGAAAATAAAGCATTGAAGGGTGAGGGAGGTGGAGGTGAGCAGTAGAGAACGAACAAGTAATTGGAGAAATCTAAAATAGAAATGAATTAAGATGCTGCATGGCTGGTAAAGGGAGACTGAACAAATAATCATCCTTGAGAAGTCTGATGAAAAAGTAAGAAATACAATTTAAAAAAACTCTGCCAAAACAAAAATGAAAGCCTCAGTCTATTTCGGCCGTTTCTACTCCTACCTAGTTCCTTCCTAGATTTCCTTTCCTAGGATTGCCTTTCTTGAAGTTCACTTTTCGTTTTAACGCTGGTGAAGTAGTCCAGTGGGACATGTGATCTGCCTGCCTCATGGGTTTGGGTGACAGAGTCTATCCTCTTTGCACTGCCTGGCCTGGGACATCAAACAGTGGAGTTAACCTTCTTGGGGCTTCCTTGCTTGGTTTTATGTCCTGATGTAACTACTAGCACTGCTCAGCTTGGAGAAGTGCAGGAGCCCAAGGGAAAACCCTTCAGACAGCCACAGGTCCTTCCAATTCGCAACCAACAGTGAACGTATTAGGGAGATGTGGAAATAGCTTTAGGGTCCTGAGTTTGATTTCAGGAGATCATTTTGGCATGTGATGAGGGTAAAATGAGCCTTTCCACCGTCCCATATTACAGGAGGGAATGAAGGGAGGAGTAAGAAAAAGAAAGGACTTGAGTTTTAGATCTCTTAACCAGCTGCTGGGGAGCTTTCTGAAAATGATGCTGGGAAAGATAAGTGTTCCCCTTTTGCTCAATGAGCGAAACCTTCTGTTCTTTCTCTCTCTCTCTCTCCCTCTCTTCCCTGCCCCCCTCATTCCCGCTGTTTATTGTGCTATATAAAGTGGATGTAGTTCTCTCTGCTACATCCTAGCCCTGCAGCTGGTGCTCTATTTTGGGAAGCGAGATGAAAAGAAGATACTATGATTTGCTTCAATTTGTAACCCCTCTTACCAGCTCAACTGGGGGTCTCCAAATCAGGAATAGGTCCTTCCTTCTCTTTTGTTCTTTTTTTTTTTTTTTTTTTTTTTTTTTTTTTTTTTTTTTTTTTTTTTTTNAATGGGTAAATGTATGGCTGTAAATAGGAATTTTTAACTAGTTATTTATTTGGTTTTTATTTCATTAGGTGTAAACATCCTGTTGGTAATGGCTATCCTGTGACATGAACCAAGCACAAACAGAATTCTGGTTAACTTCAGGAAGCTACAGATAACATAATGCTTGCTATTTGTTTTCTTTGCAGCAAAGACTGGCTACCAAGCACTTGCACAAATTCTTCATGTGAAGAGGAATACAGGACAACCTTTTAGAGCATGGTCTTGCTTCTTTGCCCAGTTTTTATCACGAGAATATCTTAAAAGTTAATCTTCAATAAATATTGCTTGCATTTAGTAGAGGTGTAAGAGTGGCCTTTCCCACAGGGATCTGCTGGGTATGTTAAAATTGTCATTTCTGCAGGAGCAATTTGCATTCCCTGGTTTATTGGCAAAAATAAGTCTCCTCAACTTTAGACATGGGTAACTTCTGGTTTATATCCTGAGCTAATGGCCCAATGAGAGAGACAGACTCAAGGATGTCTTAGTTACCATGCTGTTAGTGTTTGTCATAGCATTTCTTTTAATTCTGATTTATCTTATTTCTGAAATGTAAAATGAACTTTCCTTGTATACATGCAGA
Source organism: Edolisoma coerulescens (assembly GCA_013397115.1). Classification (NCBI taxonomy): domain Eukaryota; kingdom Metazoa; phylum Chordata; class Aves; order Passeriformes; family Campephagidae; genus Edolisoma; species Edolisoma coerulescens. The sequence goes on from VWZW01007479.1 coordinate 2,995,577, forward strand.
AAATACTGTTTCTGCCTGAGCCCATGCCACTCAAATGTAGTTTTATCTCCACACAAAATGATGAGACACAAATGATCTTGAATTCTATAGCTCAAAATGCTACATATCATACTCTTACAATAATTTCCCCATAGGACCTGTAAAAGCAAGGCAAATACACGTAACATGATAGCCTCTCTGCATTTCAGATATTCATGAATAAGGAAAATCTTTGTAGATTCTGTGAATATGCTTCTGCAATGAATATATACGTATCCTTAGCAAATTCATTATAGAAGTCAGATGCTGAAAAAAAAATTCAAATATTTCAGACAATGGCAAGTTTAAAGAAATATAAGCAGCATGATTTTTTGGAGGGATGTGATGGGTGTCTGAGCTAAATTTGGACCATTTTAATTTACAGATAATCCTAATTTAAGTGATACTTTCACAGTCAGGTTTGAAAGTTGCAGCTTCAAGCTTCAGTGCATGACGTCTTGTCATGATTTCTTTAGTGCAGAACTAACTGTGGGCACGAGGATAATCATACGTTTTCAGTTAGGGAAGCATCTTTGTGACTCCTTTTAATCAAAAATGTATTTCTAAGTAGCACTATGTTGTATTTTAAAAATCCAAATTGAATACAAGTTATTGACTGGGTAGAGACTCAAAGGATTGACATTGATCTTACATTGATCATTGAGGTACACAAACCAACAACTTCTTTCTAGTTTGAGCAAAACTCTGATGCCATTTGAAGCTTTCCCTCATTGTGGGAGATGGTCTTTTAACCACATATCGTGGATTCTTTGTTGGGCCAGGTCTTGAGGTGTTTTTGGCACCTGCACCTCTCATTGACTTAAAAGAGATCAGTAGGTAATACAGTAGCCTGCAGTATCAGCCTGTTGGAACTGAGCAGAGTTTAGTGAAATATCCTTTGAAATCCCTTTTGAAGGCAGCTCTTTTTTAGAAGGCTTAAAATACTTGTTATAGATAGCTTGTGACATTCCCATCCATCTTTTGTGTGATCAAAATAAATTAGAAACTGTAAACATAGCAAGAGCATTCAGAGATAATAACTCAATAATATTGCACTGATTTTTCTCTTCTATTCCTTTCTGTCTTCAGGCTAAAAAACTGAAATTTACTTAAAATTGAGTAATCCTTAAAAATGAAATAAATTTTAGGAAAAGTATTTTTGTTTTGGAAACAACAATGGCAGCATATGGGGTGGGGGGGAATAGCTTTATTCTGCACTGATTGGAGAGAATCTCAGGCTTATCCCACTCTATATAAATTCTAGAGGTTAATTACAGGTGTAAATGTTGCATTAACTTTGCCCTCCCCAAAGATGCTTGAAACTGTGATTCTGAATAATGCTTATCTACAATCCTGGGCCAGTTTCTGCCAACATCAATTTGTAAAGATGCATTGATTGGAGGAGTATCAGGAGCATAAAGAGTGCCCAAAGAGCGTAGGCCATTATGAATGATAAGGATAAGACATGGATTATCTATTTCTTACCAACTTAATTACTTATAAATCCTAAGTTTAAAAATTACTTATTATTTAATCAAAGCAAAGAAAAAGGATCATTCTGTCTCTACTTGTTAGAAATTTGAAATGGAGTGGTCACCCAAGTCAACCCCCAACTCTCTTAATTTGGTAACCAAGTGTTTGGATGCTCTCCAAACATTGTTGGAAGTTGTTTGATCCGCACCATTGAAATACAAGATCAGAATCTTAAAAAAGTCTCTGTTTTCACTGAGTGTTGATTCTAAGCATTAAAATGAGAAGGTAAAAAATTCAATATGAAAGGCAAGAGAAGTTTGATGCTCTTAGATATCAAATAAGCTGTTCTTGGGTTAGAATTTGAGCGATCTCTTGTCTGAAGGAGCAGACCATATCTAACAAAGGATTGCCTTGCATTGTTTCTGAGTTGATGACAACATTAAACTTTTGGAGGACAGAGGATGAAAATATTGATAATTGATTGCTTGCTTAAAATTTGGACCATATCAATTCATACTAGAAATTCTAATTCACCAACTACTACCACATGTTTAGAGATTTCTCTATTATCTCTTACCATTTCCTATAATGATGTTCACTATTTCAGTTTAGTTCTTCAAGCAATTGCTTTTGATAGTTCCTTAAATTAACTTGCATTTTGAAGTTTTGATTATGCATACCTGATTTCACTTGAAATTTTTTATTCTCTCTCACTCTCCCCAGAAATTAGCCCTAGAGCATTTCACTCGGTAGTCAGAATTGAGAGGGGTGATCTGCACACCTCGCTGAATACTGTGCTTTGTGCCCTCCCTGAAAATCTACCTAGTGCTAATTGCGTAAGGCTGAAGAGGAGTTATGATGAATTGCTTTGTCAAAGAGTGTCTTAGTAGGCTCAGATTAATTTTTGAGAATGATTTCTGAATATTATATGGGACCCTTGGTGAGAACAAAAGAAAGTCTCAAACTGAGTCTTCCCAGGTCAAATCATGCAGCGCTCTGGCTACCTAACAAGGTGACCTGTGAGACCAGCTCGGGAGAGGACAAGTCCTCAAGAGATCAGCAGTGCTGGAATTGTAGGAATTAAGTAGCATGATGTAACCTGAGCATGTAGCTGCAGCAGTAGAGGAAGAGTTTCTCTATTTTATAGTTTAGACTTTTCAGGTCCCCATCCAGTTGTTCAGTACTTTTTGTGGGGTTGATAAGCAAGGTTTTTCTTGTATTTCTTTCACTTTAGGGTGGAGAAAACTCAATGCCGTGTAAAGACCCTAAAAGGGACCAGCTAGGTATCTGTGAGGAAAGGAGGCATTTTCAACAAAAATCCCTTTGGAAACACAAGCTGCACACAGGGCAGTTTGACAGATGAGTAGGGGACAGAACTGGAACACTTTCTTGCTGTGTGAATTGCCAGAGTTCATCACATGTAGCTGCCAAATTTCTCCTTTGTTTAATGACCCAGTAGACATCAAGCAGCAGTGAATCTGTGGTTCTTGCTCAATGTTTCATTCAGCTCTGGATTAGAGATCCTTGACATTAGAACTATGATTTGTCATTTGCCCCCTAATCGTAGCTGGTGCGGGATGTTTGTATGCCCCTTTTGAGTTTGGCTTTAATTTCCTGAATAAAAAAATTCTTTCACAAATGGAAACGTAACAATAAATCAAAAAAAGTAGTAACAATATGTCTTTCTTGAACTGACTAAATGCATTAATAAAGCTGAAGAATAAATGCAAAAAACCCCTGAGATGACTATTCTTTTGCAGTGTGAAAAAGGTCATTTGAGACCACGAGGAAAGTGACCAACGCCATGGGAATAAACTGTCAAATAAATGAAAATGAGTAACAGGGAGACAGGAGGGGAACAAGGAAGAGCTGAGTTTGTCTTCTCTTTTGTTTGTTTTTGTTTTCTTTGGTAAACATTTTGAGCACAGCATTCAAAGGCATTTGGACTTTCTTTGGCTAGTTTTGCTATATATAATTTCATTTCCCCCTTTCATGATGAAAAAAATATTTACCTGCAATAGATGAATACTCTTTCCTGCCATCATCCTCTGATTACAGGAGAGAATATATGTGTGGTTTCTCAGCATGGCTTTGTTTACCCTGTCTTCATCTTCCCAATGTCTTCTTGGAGGTTCTGTGTCATCTTAGTAAGAGTAGAGTTGATTCGTGCTCCCTGCTTTTCGCTATGTCTTTTGTCTTCTCCATATGTTGTAATCCTCTCCCAGTGCTCGAGCATTCCAGTTTAAATCTCACCAAGAGAAAGTAAATTTGGACTGCTCCTTTTTTTTTTTTTTTTAAGGTCCACTTTAACATATGTTAAAAATTTCCAGTTATTTTGATATCTCCGTTCTTTAAATCGAGTATATTTAATTTATTTGCTGTTAGGCACTTTAATCCTTAATTGCCTTGAAAATTTAGGCTGGTGTGGTGTTGGATTACAGTTGCCCTTCCTAAATTTCATAATGAATTATTTTTTAACAATGAGAAGCCCCCAATCTTCTCTGTATTTCTGTGAGAAGGTTACCTTTTGTTGCTCAGATTCTGGGAATAATTCAACTTGTGTTTTTCTCCCAGTCTTCTGCACCATTAATTGAATTACCTGGGAGCATCTTGTATTTTGATTCTCAGGGGGATGGATGTATCTGAAGTTGGAATATCTGAACTGTTTGTTTGGTTTTTTTTCTTCTCAAATAACTACAGTCTGGGATCAGTCTTAAAACATGTGTTCCAGGAAGCCTGTGAGTGTTTTTTAAGCCTCCATAAAATTACTTGTGATTTAAATGATGAAAGAGTGTCATGCTCTTGTCAGAGATTAGATCTTTATCTTCTTATGCTGTTTGTTTTGGATGTAAATTTATGTTGCCTACTTTAGGTTTCAAATTTCTAGGGGCAGGCATAGACTGTATTCTAACAGTCATGCACTGCAGTGTTATGCTTATAAGTGTCACTATACAACTATTTTTTTCTAAATAGAGGCCTAATCTTATACAATTTTTTTTCCCTCATATTTTAACATGAAATAAAATTACCATTAGATTTAGTATCTGTTCATAAGATACTATGTTGACCTGGATGAACTGTACTGTTCTAGTGATCATCCTGAACTTGCAAATGCTTTCCTGCACGTATAAAATTAGAAACTTGGAAGAGAAAGTTCTTGCATAGTCACAACCAAGAACAGAAATAGTGAGGCAAAGTAATGAGCAGGATTTTTAGTTCTATAAAGGTCTGGAGACAGAGAAGCTTTGGGCAGCATTTATCCAAAAATATCCGTTCTATATATTGAACAGGTTCATCTTAACACCTGGCCAGTGGAGCCAGCTGGACACAACAGCAATGGGAGTGCAGCAAGTGAGATGAAGTGTGGCTCCTTGCAGCCTTAGTTGCCTCCTCCTTTCCTTCTGGAATCCTGAAAACTAGAGAGGAAGCCTAGCAGGGAAATGAAAGGCCACTCTGAAGAACTCTGAACCACAAAACTTGTCCAGAGCTTCCTGTTCTGTTTTTTTTACCAAAGTTTCCAATGCTCTTGTGGCTCTTAAGATTGAGTTTGAAGGCCCTTGTGAAAATGTTACTGTTTCCCAACAAATACAGCAGTTTTTAAACTTCCCAGGGTATAGGATTTGAAAGAGCGATAAAATGTTGAATCCAAAATGCTGCTCTTGCTGGAGCTGGAACTGTTGCTGATATACCATTCCAACATTTTATCTTATCTCATATAAGAAGAATATTTCCAAAAAACAAATGAACAAGTTTACTGTGACACAGCAGATCTATTAAAAATCAATCTTCGGCCTCTGATATTATAGCTGTGTCCTGAAGTTTCCCTCTCGTTCTGGTAGGCATCTTTTTATACTGGCTTATAGCATTCAAATTGACTTAGTTTAGTTGGGAGAAACTTATGAGAACTAATTGAAACAATCTTAAAGGAAAATTGGATATTTCTCTTAGAAATTCAAAGCAGAAAGAGTTGGTAAATTATTAAATGGAGAAAAAAGTCTCTTTTTCCCCTCTAGGAAGTCTTGATCTAACACAAATTTTTAAATTTTTGTTTTGTAACCTTGCTTAAATAATAAAGTTTCAATTTTAACTGAAAATGCTTCAATACTAACAATGCTTCTATGGCTTACAAAACTGGAATCAAAATGCTGTGATAGAGGACTAAATGTTTTTACTTAAAATTTTTTTTTTGTGTGTGTGTGAAGGCATATTTTGGTTGGGGTTGTGCATGTTTCCAGAATTGACACTGCTGTGGAACAATACTAATTTAGAGAGCACTGTCCCTTATACAGTGCTCTCATTAAGTGTAATGAGGCTCATCTAAAAGTCTTAATAATCCTTCAAAATATTATTAAATCCTAATTATTTATGAACAATGCTAGTGTATGTGCTTGAGGTCAACGTAGCATGCAAGTCATTTAATTAGTGCATCATGTCCAGTTGTATTCACTTATATTGTTTCAATTAGAATGGTAATTGAGAACTGAGTATGTATGCTTTTTTCTTGCAGTTGCAGTGCCTAAACCTACTTGTTGCTGCTGTAATTGTTACTTGCCCTATGTCTTCTACCACCCTTCTTTAGTCATTATTAAATTAAGAATATTTGAAGAGGAGACTCAGCTGTTGCACAAAACTTATTTGTTTCAGTGTGACTAGATCACATAGTAATGTAACGGAATGATTATCATAGATGACTGATGGAGTCTTACCTGTAATCTCTATTTCTTCTCTGCCATGTTGGATCTTTGGTCCTGATCAACCCATGCAAAACCACTGCAAAAACACGGAGGTGCCTTTTGTATCTTCCAGACACATTTTTCTGACACTTAATGCATCATGTGATCATGTACTCTATATACCAGCTGTGATCTTATCAGCTGCATTAGCTGCAGTGTCTTGGGGAGTTTTGCCATTGCCAAGATGGCTTGAATGTTCTGAGAGAAAGAGGAATGGGGAATAAAAATGCAATTTTTATCGAAGTGAGGTTTGCAAATAGCTGCAGTCTGACGTGGAGTTTGCATTTAACATTTGAACACATAAGAGCTAATAATAACTTTTGTTGCAGTGGAACATCTGTTAGTTAATCAGAACTTGAATTAATGGAGAACTGAAAGCAATTAGCTAAAGGTTACAAACCAATTAGCGTAGTAATATTATTAAACTAGCCTTTCCATAGCTAATATTGCAGCTGGATTCCATAATTTAAAACCTTTATTTTAAGGGACCCCAAAATCTTGGTTTGGAGAACAAAATTAATCAATGGAAAACATTTTTGCAAAGTTTGAGAAATAAAATCAAATTGCTCTAGGAATACACTTAAAATTAAAACCAAAAAGCCCCCTTTTCATTTTGGATTTTAATCTTTTTTGCCACACATAGGGTCAAAAAAGGTTTGTTTTCAGGCTTTGTACCCACCCATATAGTGAAATCTCCCTGGAAACAGATGCAGCAGCTTTAATTGAAGAAGGTTCATTATAACTGAAATAAATTGTTAATTTTGTTGCAAATAATATTGAGAGGGATCAGCTCACTTACCGGACTTCACAGGCTGCTACCACCATCTTCCTGTTTTCATTCAGGTAAAATAATCTTTTGGAAGTTTTTTGTTATTTGAGAATATCCTCTGGCAACCAATTTCAAAAGGGGACAGGGAACAGTTTGTTTGATTTTGGTTTTTTTGGGGGTTTTTTTTGGTTTTTTTTTTTTTTAAGACAATCAGCATGTAGATGCTGGTTGAAAATTCAGAAGCCTGTCTGAGATCTGAGGGACTTTGGTGGGCGGGGGGAAAAATGGTGGGCAAGTTGACAGGCTCCTTCAGAGTTATGAGGATATTGCTCCTCCAAGGGCTGTGCTACCTGGAAATAAATCTTTCTCTGAGAAAGTGAACTAAGAAAGTCAGATTTCCTATGGATTTCCTTTTTGGGTAGTGATTGGAGTCTCTGTAGTCTAACAGAAAGGGAACTTGCAGCTTTCCTGGGGCTAAGTGACTCGTGATCTTTGTTGTGAGAATTCTCCAGTGGCAAATAAGTTGTGCTCACTCTTCAGTCTTTCCTTGGGCAAGGGTAGTAATAATGCTTGTCATTTATCTGCTTGCTTGTTTTCAAAAAGTGTGAAGAAACTCAATATCTTTGAGACATTTACTGCTTTATTAAAAATAAAGGGTCGGGGTTCCAAAGTCAGTGGCAAAGGGAGAGAAGAGACAGTGCATGCATGTAGTGTTGTCACATGATTGCATAAGCACAGTTTAATTAGGGACACACTAAAAGCCACAGTGTTATTTTGGCAGGAAGAGCTAATACAGCTCTTCCTTGAAGTGCTGTGGTGTTAGACTCCTTGTGTGTTGTTAGACTCACTACTCTTGGGTTTAGTGCAGGTGGGTACATGTGGTTTAGTAACAAACAGGCTCATCTTCACCTAATAGGAGCTACACGGTCCTGGTCTGGTCTGACTCAGGTTTTGTGCATTTGAAGTAGATAAAGTGATATTTAATAAATTGGAAATAGAAGTACCAAGTGTTTGTCAGCAGGTTTAGCTATAAATTATTGTGGTTTGTGGGTTTGTTTGTTTTGGGGGGGGGCTGTGGTTTTTTGTTTGTTTGTTTGGTTTTTTGTGTGTATGTTTGTTTGTTCAATTTTTCTTTTTCTGGAGAGACCTCTATGAATACTTTCAGAGTTTTAAGGAAACATGTGTGAGAAAACGGGCAACTGTACTTCATGCACATTTCTATATTTATTTCTTTGTCATCAGATTTCATTCCTTCATCTACCCTGCTCCCAAACCCACAGCTGTGCATTGTAGCCTTGTGCTCGGTGCAAATCTCTCATTGGTGACTTCGCAAGGTTTGCTGTGGTGAGTTATTTGATACAGGCTATAGAACTGACTGGACTGTTTGATTAATCAGCTCTTGAAATATCTGCTAAGTCTCTATCCAGAACTTCAAAATAGTTCATTTAATTTTTCTGGGAAAATAAAAAGCAAGCAAGAAAAACAAAACAAAGCAGGTTTGGCACCTTTGTAGAGAGTGATACATTTTATTAATAGTCTCCAGCTGGGGTTTTTTTGTTTGTATTTTTTCATGGAGGAATGTCCTTGTCCCATCTGACTAGCAGTTGCCACTGCATTAGCTCTCACTTTCGACAAAATTGAGTTATATCATTAGCATCCTGAGAGAGGACACACCCTTGAAAAGAGAAAAGGATCAGGATACTTTCATAAACTTTCTTAAAAAGTTTAATCAATGTAAAACAGTAAGTTGTTTGGGATGTAGTCTGTCGGAAATTTGGAGGCACCTTTCCCATCTTTTCAGCAAGAGCCTTTTTCTTTTCCCCTGGAGGTTGCTAATTCCTTATTAAGCTGTGGGTAGAAGCTCCTCAGGATCAAGGCGAATGCACTGGCAATGCTACTGGCTTTGGCTACACCCCTCCTGTCATGGACCACCTCCTCAGCTGGACTTTGCCCTTCTTCTTTGGAGAGACAGAGCTGCTCAGTGTTGGGAGCTGTCATTCCGGCGTTTGTCATACATGCAAAAAACAGTTCAAAGCAATCCTTAAAGCAGTAGACAATTATTCTAGTTTTATTCCTTAAAGCACTTCATTACACATGCATACTCACATGCACACGGAGTTTTGCATTTTCTCACTGCCCCAGGCCCCCCATATGTGTTTGCTGCCTGCCTCACTGACACCCTCTCCTGTGAGTCAGCAGTCTGGGAGGGAAGGACAGGCATTACAGCCATTTTTCTTGCTCCTGTTCGGAAAAGAAGCCTGCTGCTCTGACACAGAGAGTAAAGCTGCATTCCCCAGCCCTTTCTAAAACATACACGTTGCACTCAGTGTGATATTTGCTTCTTATTGGCACTATTCAGTGTTTTGTTCCAGTGCCCTTCCAATTATTACTGTATATTAATTTTGATTAGACAGGAGGCTGCTTTGTGAGTCTTGACTTCCTGCCAGTACAATCAAGTGTGAGCCGTGGGAATGAGAAGCAAATGTTGCTTTCAAAACCTTGTGAAGAATATATTACTTCTAAGTCACAGTAAATATATATAATTTTAAAAAGAATAAATGTCTTTGTTGGTAGACCAGGAATTGAGATAGGGCATGAACCCTACCCTGAAAGGAGGAAGAATATCTGAAAATTGATGGAGTATCTGTATAAACTATTTTGTTTATTTGTGTATTTTCAGTACTCAAACTTTGTATTTTTCCAATTTTTAATTGGCTGTTTGCTTAATGCATCAACCACTGTGCTATAAATTAGATGAATAGAAGCAATGTTAGGTAGAAAAAATAGGAATAGCATAGGTTCCTAAACACCTTATCGTGAAATATACTTCAAAGAATTCAGATACGAATGTTTATTCAGGCAAGTTCTGTGGTTTGTGCTTCTGGGAATGGGTGAGCACAGTGTTGTCCCTCTCCTGCTGTCCTTCCCCTACGCCTTCCCTCCCCCCCAACATCCCTGGTTTCATCTATGAATTTACGAATTCTGCAAGTTTAACTCTCAGACCACAAAAAGGCAATTGCAGTATACACAGAGCTTTTCTGGGGCCTGAAAAAAGAGTTTTGAATGTCTTTTTTTTTTTTTTTTTTTCTTGCTCTGCTTATTTTTCTGGCTGAAGTAATTGTCCTCCTTAGTCGCCTTGCTCATCTCACTCCCTTCTTTGGCTGGCGACTGCTGAGTTGTCATCATGCATTACTTACTGTTGAGAGGGTAACTCCTGTGGCCCTGCTTGTACGTAGCTCAGTCAGCAGCAGGTGCTGGAGGAGCAAAGCATGTCAATATTTCATGCATTTAAAATCAAACACACTGACTCACATATGGCTGCTCCAAGTAGCGCTATATGTAAGCATGCTTTCTTCATGTAGGTGTGCTGAACTGCTATCCCTAATGCACCTCCAGCCTGGCAATATAAATGTGATTGTGAGCAAGCAGTGTGATAAAGAAGCGTTATCTGGGTTATGAAACTAAGTACCCCAAAATTACAAAAGAGCAGATTCGTGCTTGGGGGCTGAACAGGGGTTTTGTATGAATCCATTACTATGACAGGAAAATGACACTTGTTCATGGAACTACAGAATGGATCGTAAGGGGGCAAAGGTTTATTATGGACAGTTCCTAATTTTTTACTCCTGATTTTACAGCCGCAATATTACTTTAATTTGGCTTTCAGATATAATTTATGCCTATGGGAGTTAGAACATCATACACTTGTTTTTACCTTTTTCACTGCCAAATTGGTGCCCTTTCCTTGAAATCTTCCTTCAGAAGATGTGCTTGAGCTCTGAAATTTTAATATTGCAGCATGGATCTCCACAGGTTGAGCTGCAGAAGTAACTGCTCTAACTCTGGGGGGTAAGCAGGCATGCAGGTCAGATGGGGGCTGTTGGGTTATTGGCTGTGTTTGATCAAGAAGGAGCAGCTGAGTTGTCTGGTTGCAGTCGTCCATGTGTTGCACACGTTTTAAGTATAGTTCTCTCTTCTCTACATCTGCCAATACAGACCTTGGCTTAGCAGATTTCTGTACCTTTGTTCTTCTTTAAGTTGCTACCAGGAAGAGGATGACTCAAATGAAAAGGAAGGAATGCCTCACTTGCCAAACTGAAAATCAGGAAAGGGTGTGTCTGGCTAATGACTTCCACATTTTCAAGTCTTTGGCATTAGAACTTAACCAAAAAACAAACCCCCCACCTTAGAGGAAACCTTAGGCTGACTGATTAGAAACTTGATGTGTAGGAAATGTTAACAGTTTTTGCAAAAAGCAAGCATCCCTCCCCAAAACCAACCAACCAACCAACCAACCATCAGCACCACAAAGAAGAAGAATCACAAAATATCCCAAAAAGCCTTTTTTATTTATCATGCAGCAAAGACTAGTCTACTGCTGCTGCTGCTTCAAAAAAAAAAAGGAAACTAGGCTTTGGAACTTCGAAGACAGTTTTTAGTTTTTAATTTTGTTACTATGGGGCTGAGACACTTGCTGAAGAAATCCCTGAATGTTTAGCTACCCTGGGGAGAAATCAAAGCATAGTGCATTGACATTTTTGTCCTCAAATTGTTCTAGCTGGTTCCTTGTACCATTGATGGGCATGTAGTTGAGATTTAACTATCTACTGAGAATGAAGGTGATAGTGCAGAGTATAAGGAAAGCGAAAGAAGTGGAAAGGTACTAAATGAAAATGTTTTCACTAGGAAGGTAAATTCTGTACAAGATTTTATTTTTCTGGGCTGGAATTTTACTTCAGTGTTTCTGTGTTTATAATGATTGAAAAGAATTAAACTTTATTTCCTATTAAATGGGGAGGATATGTTATTGCCTTTTTATACAAAAAAACCCCTCCCGCTTTCTTTTTAAGTTACGATATACTAATTGTATTTCCTATATGCAAACTGCAATAGGTTTTTTTAATTGTCACTTCCATTATCCTTTGTAAAACACTGCTGAAATCTTGAAACAGTCTTGTTTAGAAAATAACTCTTCCAGTTAATGTTGCAGTTGCAAAGTAAAAGATATATCAAATCTGACACTTTTAAAATATATTTTTTGCTTCTTTTTTTCCCAAATTTTGAGCCAAATTACTTACTTTTCCCATGCCTTCCCCCCTCTTCACACTCCCTCTTTTGATCTTCCTGGCTTTAGGAGGTTTGGGAGTCTGAATACCTGTCCTGAGGGACACAAACTGCAGCATAAATCGTGTTGATGCTGTTGAAACAAAATGTCTCTGCTTTGATTATATTTCAAAACTACAGAAGATAAAAACAGAAGCCAGGTAATCCTCGGTACCATGGACTGAGAGAAGGCAGCAAAGGCTAGACACTGCAAATTAATGTAACAAGCAGAAAGCAGGCAAAAAGGAACAAAGCAATAGAGGCGTTATAGGAATGATGTGCTTTTGGAAAAAAAAAATTTAAAATGTGTTTTAAGGGATTTTATTTATCTCAGCTCTCCTCTGTTTCCTGAACAATGGATGTCAGTCTTATTTCTGCCTAGATACACTGTCACGTGAAAGCTCCCATCTGTAGATCCCGCCCCATTTCAAAACCTACAAATACATTTAGCCTCTCAAAATCCTTTCACAGAACCAGGAAACAGCAGCTCTCTGTCACCAGCCTGCTCTTGACTTTTGAAAGAGATTCATTTTACCACCATGGATAGGAGCAGTGGGTCTGATGTTAGATGTTCGCAGGTACATTGAACAAACTCTGCAGCATGTAAGATTTTCTTTTAATTTCCTCTAAGTAACAAGTGCCTATGTAGAGGGAATAAGCAATGAAATGCCTGGCTTTGTTGCTAATCCTTTGTTTTGTTAGCAGTTGCCCAGAAGTAGCAGAGATTCCCTCTCTTCAACAACCCCCCCACCCCATGCCTTTTACTAATTTGCTGACTTGTGGTCTTTTAATTTATAACCAGAGTTTTCAAAAGTAAACACTTGATATACGGTTGAGAGGTGTTTTTGCATCTGTGTGCACATGGTCATACATGCAGAGACCCAGAAATTTAATGTGGGGTTTTTTTTATGTGTGACAGTATTGGTCCCATGACTTTCACAACTACCTGGGCAGCTTTGGCTGCAGGAATAAATCCCTGGGAAAATAATCAAATAGGTAATAAATATGTAAATAGTTTACAGTGTAGGTGGAGTGACAGAGATTATGGGTCTGACCTGCATTGTCCTCATTCGCTGTGCTTAGGTTTTGTCTTCCTTGGAAAAAAACCCTGATTGTTTTTATCATTAAGTGGTTGTCTCTTCTGCAAAACATCCAAACAAACCCCAAACCTGATAGAAATTTTTATAGTAATAAAACAGGTATTTTCATCCCACTGTAGCTTTCTGAGACCAAGCTTATGCAGCCCTATTTTTCTTGAGGTGGACTAGCAGCAAGATAACAGCATCTTTCTGGCTGTCTTTTCATGGACGTTTTCAACTATATTTGTCTAACACGGCTGAGGTAACTTTGCAGGATAACACATTCATTTTGACCACTGACTGTGTTCACTGAGACCACACACTCTGGAAATAATATAATCTGAAGTTTTATCAAGCACTAGGGTGGTGGTACCTGTTTGTCTATGCTCTACAGAAAAAGGAATGAGTGTTTTGAACTTTCCGAGTCTCTGTGTACAACACTGTAAAGCAAGATCCATAAAGTATATCTCTCATAGAAAAGGTGTGGGATTCAAAATACACTGATAGGATTGAGTCATTTGTTTAAAACGTTCCCGAAGGAAGGTTTGTACTGTACTGTACCATAGTGCAGTGGTTACTGTACATGTCCAAATGTGGGACTCCTGGTTTGTAGATGTCTGCTGGCTTCGAGGTGCCCCAGCAGGCTCCTGATAGCCTACGCTTAGGTTCTGGAAAAGGCCAACTTCTAAGCTGCCTCCTTCTTGATAGCACGTCACGGTAACTGATTTAAATGGATTTGCAGGAGCAGACCCTTCAAAATAAAATTCAGTTTTCATCTAAGGATACTGAGCTGCTTCAAAACAATCTCAAATAATAAAATCAGACTTTTACTAAGCAAGAGTGCTCCATGGCTGTAACCCTGCTGTCTCCTGCATTGACCTAAAGCTGCTTCAAATATTCCAGTGTGGCAATCTTTCTGAGACAGGCTGCTGTCTCATGTGTTGCATAATCTGTGGTTAGAGCTTTCCCTTAAGTTTCTGCTGGAAGGTTAGAAGCTGGAATGCTGTCCTTTTGTGCAGATGGTCTGTTGAGACTCCATTTCATCATGTCACTAAAAGTAAAGGATTTTTAAATCAGAATTGGTCACTGCTCAGCACAAGGGAACATAAGTAAATCTTTAATGAAAATTGCAGATGGTTTGCTTTACCAGTGGATATGAATTTTGTCACTGAAGGATTCACTGAAAGCTATTTGAAAACCATCTGATTAAATGAGAAAGACCTTTAGAACAATTTGAAATTAATTTAACAAACAGCCTGGAGCTTGACCTCATTTGACAGCCAGTCTCATCCGAACTACTGACCTTCTGACTTCCAGTCAGTCTGTCTCTTTCTGCTGCCACCAGCTCCCTTCCAAAAGGTGGATGCCTTTCTAAGAAATGGTCTCAAACTAGCCAGTTAGGGTCCTGTTCAGGCTTGAAATCTGCACCTAGCAGTCAGCTCAGTTCTCTGAAATTCATGTGCTGACTTTCTCTTCTGCTTCGTTTAACAGGTTTATCTTTAATTCTTTCAGTGTCCTACTCACCAGATTTTTTTCAGAATGCCTGCACTGTGCAAGTGAGGATCATGCAGAAGTACCTGAGATGGGTCGAATCAAAGCAGCAAAACCATTTTGCATCCATGCAGTGATCTGCCAGATTCCAAAATGATCCTGAGACCGGTATATCTACCTTTTCATGTTGTTACGTTTTAGCAGTACATCTTTCCTTGGACATTGCACCACAAGGGTACAATTGCATTGTTTTAGGAACTAGAGTGGTCTGAACTAGCTCCGCTCTCCATGCTGTCATCACAATTTGCAGTTTAACTGTGCTCTGTGATCAGGATAAAACCTTCTTTTAATGGCAGACCTATGGGTTAGTCCTCTTCATTATACTTTAAAGGAATAGTGGTAAACTTAAGCCATGATTTCTCATAAACTTCCACACTTGAATCTAGAACTACCCGTGACCATGCATGCAAAAAAATATTTGGGGGAAAGTTTTCGAGTCCCTTTTAAGAATGGGGAGCTCTGGGACAATACTGTGGCTGCAGAACTATGGGACAAGCCACAGATCAGGCTGTTCGGCTGAGGTGCTGTTGCGCTGACTGCTGGGTGCATGAGGGCCGATCTCATTTTTGGCTCTCAGAATACTGCAATGCAAAGTTTATCCTTGAAATGACAGGTCCCTAAAATATTAAAATCCTTGTGTGTTCCCTGCTGTCCTCAGCTCACCCAGCCAGCTGGCAGAGAAAAACTGAAGGAAAATTTTTAGACACTCTCCCTCTTCACTAAGGAAGGATTTATGTAAGTGTATATTGGCACATAGTCATGTATGAGCACATACACAAGGACTTGCTGAAAATACACTTGCAGTATTAGTTGACAGAAGCTCCTGGCAGTTTAGATTTGGTTTTCTGCCTTTGTATGAGTATTAGAAATACTGGATTTTCAGTGCTACATTTAGGTGTCTGTGATGTTATCTTTTTGTTTGCAACCACGCTTAACTAAAAAAGATTCAATAATTTCATTTTTTTAACAAAAGGTAATTAAAGAAAGGACTATAAATTACTTAGGAAAGCAGTCAGATTTTCTTTTTCTTTACAGATGCAGAAGATGTTCAGGAAGTCTGTGTTATTCAGTACCATGCTCCATAGCTCTTACTAGTTACAAAAGTGTTACACTGCTTGCAGTAGGGTGATTAACATGCACGCTTAAAATATTTTCAGAGCTCAATATTGTTTTCCAAATTGACTTTAATTAGATGCACCGGGTGCTTAATCTCATTGTTTTTTATGAGACTGGGTTCTTAAGTTAGTGATAGTAGAGCAAAACATGAAGAGAAGTGTTTATCTGGGGGTATGAGGGATTGGGTGAATACAGAGCTGGGAATTCTGATGTGGAAAGGAGCAATGAATTTGGGAATGGAATTGCAAAGTGTCAGACACTCCATGTGGTACCTGCACTCATGACTGCACAAGGTGTGACAGGGCATTGTAGAATATGCTGTGTAAGTTGTGGTATAGAGGTGTGTGATGTACAGATGTGATGTAGAAACAGATGGAACTATTGCACTGAAGACAAATACAGCAAAGTATACAATTAAATCTGAGATTAGGAAAAAGTGAAGTAAAACATTTGACAGCTAAAAGACCCTAAAGGCAGCACAGTAAATTCTGCTTTACACGATGCTTTAAGCAAATGGGGTTGCATTGATACCAGAAACAGGAATAAAGAACAGATTTATAAAAGTCTTGACCAGATTTCATGTAAAAAATTCAGAGAAGTTATCCAAGGATCGAGTTCCATGTTCACACTTACTACAGATCATGGTTACTAAAAACAAGGAGGTGTTTGTGAGATATGCATATGTAATGTTTTGATGTTTCTGAGCGTTATAAATTTTAATTTTTCTTTGTTCCTCATATTGTTTATACTGTCTATTGATAATACAATGATGAGCTTACTACGTTTTGAAAGATTCTGGGAGAAAACATTTCCCTAGATGTACATACATTTTTTCACTGTTACTCTTGGTCTTTCTCTTGTGAATGTGAAGAATGTTCTCCTCCTCATGGGTTAGGACCTTTCCTTCTATAAGTTTCAATATCTTTTCTTTGTCATACCTTCTGGCAAATTTAAAGAGGGGCAAATTGGATATAATAGAGATTGAGCTCTTTTTATAACCTTTTAAATAATTAAGTCCCCTCTACATCTGCACTGTCCAAGACAGCCTAATCCTCTCTCTCAATTAATGAACCTTATAATTTCCCTGTATGTCAAGTTATTCCTTCAAGAGTTTTTCCTCATAACAGTTTTGGCAATAGACTTGTAATCTTTCTTGAATTGTATTTTTATAGGTTATGATAGGTAAGTGTCTAATTAGTATAATTTAAGATTACATAGTGAGAGGTTTATTTGAATTTTTCTTTCCATAGAAATGATGCACCCAGAAAAAGCTTTCCTTGTTTGCTTAATTTGAAACCCATAGAAAAAAATCAGTTCTAATTACAGACTTTATTTCTATGACACATAATAAATATGTTTAGCTGCTGACCATTGAAAGGATTATTGGATGTCAGGGACAGAACATCAGTCAGATACTTTAGTATAAGCCGCAGGAGACAACCTTCAATATACTTGAATTATGCATTTCAAGTGTTACTTTTTCAAATTGGACATTATTGCAGCATGAATCTTTTTTATTAAAATAAAAATCTAGTCTTTTTAAAAGCATAACACTTTTTAAGACTCAAAAAGAATGAGAATCCTTGAGCAGGTGTCAGCACTTATAGCAAGGAAGGCCGATGTGATTCATGTATGAAAGCTGGTTGTGAAAACAGAGAGCTTTCACCAAGGTCTTATTATAAGTGAGAGGGGCTTCTATACAAGTCTTATAACATGAAAGAATAGTATTCATCTGCAGAGAAGTCATTTATCAGGGCATGACACATGTAATTCTGCTTTCCCCAAAGTACCGAACTGCTGGTGAAAATGATCATGTTTTATTCTTTTCTAGGGGCTGCCACAGAAAGAAATCAGCAGAGTGCTATTCTTTTGCACTAGATTTAAATACATAATATGCCAAGTGTTTCACTAGTTCATTGTTACAAAATTATCTCTTGACCTTTTTGATTTTCTTTTATTTCTCTGAATAAGTTTAGCACAGAAATAGCATTGATGGACATTGTGCTGCTTTGTATTACCATTTTTATTTTAGGGTGTGGGTGATACTTTGTGTGTCTGTTAGGTTTTCATCAGGCTTAACAGAGAGCAAACAGTTCAGCTAGATTACTGTGATTCTGAGATTTCCAGTGCAGTGAGAGGCTGTTCTGTCCCAAGATCCCACATATTTGCTGAATTTGGTCTTACACCACACAGAAAACACTGTAGTTTTGTTCCTGATAAATATGGACTGAAGAAGGAAATTAGCTAGTGGGAAGGCAGGATCATCTTTGCAGTTGTAAAGAAATAAATAGGTGATAGACAATAGGTAACATGAAGCAGAAAGAGAAAATATGAGGGTGGGGTGGAAAAAAGACACTGCTTTTCTCACAGCAGTAATTTACAAATGGAGGCAGAGTGCAGTAAGGAGGAAAGAACTCTTCAGAATTCTTCAGAGCTGGGAGATAAAAGAGCATTCCAAATCAAAAAAGTGGGCATTATGACTGGTAAAAGGGGAATGTTCCTCCCATCTTCAGCAAAGGCAAGAATGACAACAGCCCAAATATGCCTTTATGCCATGATTATTTTTTTATTTTTTGCCTTTATGCCATGAAATGTTATGTCCTTAGAGAAGCCTCCTCTGGGTACGTGATGGACTGACTGGGGACAGCTATCATCGATGTAACAAGGGCAGATTCTACCTGAGACGGCTGCTTTCTGCGGCGGGATTGGACCGTCTCTCTTGCAAACAAGGAAAGAGCTATGAAAGTTGTATTTAAATCATAGCTTTAGCAAGACTTTTGTTGTGGTTTCTCACAGTATTCTTTTAGTCAGACCAAGGAAACATGGCTTGTAGGTGTGGACTACATGGTGGCTGAGAAACTGGCTGGCTCACCAGCCTCAGTGCAGTGGTAGTATTTCAAAGCTAACTGGTTGTCATCTGGATTAAAAAGAAAATAATTCTCCATCAGTCTGGTTAAGTACTGGAGCAGGGCCCAGAGTGATTATGAAATCTTCATATTGGAGTTTTGACAGAACTTGACTAGACTATGTCCTGGGCAACTGAATCTAACATTGAAGCTAGCCTTGCTTTGAGCAGAAGGTTGAGCTGGATGTCTCCCAGACGTACCCTTTCAACCTAAAATTGTTCTGTGATTCTGAATTGTCTCAGTACTTTCAATAGTCACCCAAAACAAGCCTGATTGTTGAGTTTTGTCATGCCCACTCACTGCACGGATCACTCTGAATTCACCAGGAAAACAATATTAGATGCAGGTAATCACTTCAACATTCAATGTGCATGGTGAACAGCCTATCATTACCAGAAACTGCATCATTAAATATGTAAAAGGCCTTGCTAATCACTGACCATTGTTAAAGATTCATATAGTCTAAGT
Source organism: Edolisoma coerulescens (assembly GCA_013397115.1). Lineage (NCBI taxonomy): Eukaryota > Metazoa > Chordata > Aves > Passeriformes > Campephagidae > Edolisoma > Edolisoma coerulescens. The sequence goes on from VWZW01007479.1 coordinate 3,014,793, forward strand.
TCTTTCCCAGAATTTAAACAACCTGCCTCTTCAATTAAAACAAAATAAATGCATCAGAGCACAGAGAATCATCAAGTGCAGAAAAGTACAGTTGAAAATGGACATCCTTACTTGATTGAAAAAGTCACCTAATCAATGGGATCATTGAAGTAACGTATAATCAAGTAGCAGGGAATGCTCAACAGCTTTCCTCTGCATGAAAATTGTGAATAGAATTTAATTGTTCCTGGACTGAATTTTCTTTAACCACCTTGAGTCATAGTTCAGCAACACCAGTGTATGAACTCTGAGCTGTTACTACTAGTCAATCTAATGAAAAATTTGCTGAAGCCTGTACAAAACTCTGCAGGAAGAAAACAAATGGTGGGTTTCATATATGTATATAAAATTTCTTTTTATCAGAGTTAGAAAAGCTCCTTAAGAGCTAAAGGGTAGCACTTAAAGCTATCCAACCCAGACATGTCAGTTGAGGAAATATATTGATGGATATTTACTTTTTGTGCTAGATCACTGCAGTATTTAAGAACCCCATAAGGAAATTTTAATGGAGAGTACCTTCTGTTGAAGCCCATTAAGTTTTGGTTCAGTGAAGGCCCTCTTGATGAAAGCTGCTGTTCCCACCAATGGCTCTGGTGCTTCCTCTGCAGATGATTTTATGATATAATAGGTTATATATTCATTTATGTCACACTGAATCCTACCCTTGGAGTAAGCTTTCTGGAACCAGTTCTGCTGGTTTTCCATAGCTCTGCTACTGACTTGCATGAGAATTTTGGATCCACACTAAATATAGGATTGGTATCAATGGGACTGTATGCTATTTCTGTAAGCACCTCTCTTCTGTAAAGGCTACAGGAGATAACAGCAACACTGTAGTTATATGTGTTGGTTTAGGCAACAGAGGTTTGTTTTGATTTTGCCTTGTGGTTGTTGTTTTTATAAGGTTCCCTGTTTTTCCAGCATTGAAGTAGGAAAAACTTCACAGTAGCTTCATCGTATGTTCGATCTATGAAGCCGTATCGATTGTCAGGTGTAAGCATTCTGACAGCTGTGAAATGAGTGGATGCTGTGGTGCTAAGGAATGAAGGATTTGGAACTGCAGGAGTTCTAGGGCAGAGCGTGCTTCTTATTGCTTTTTTGTTGAAAGTGGCAGATGTGGTTATCAGTGAAGATTACTATTATTTCAGTGTATCCACCCTGAAGTCTGTCACTAGATACAAGATGGTATTTGAAAGAAAAGGTTGATGTGCACGATAGGTAAGGCTCTGAGAGAAAACCATACTGTAACAAGGAGTTAGCAAGCTTGTACCTGTCTGCCTTTTACAAAGTAGTTGTCAGAGCTTTTAGAAGACAGATTTTCAGATATGGAAATGGAACAGGGGCATATACAGTTTGGCAGTAGGAGATGAATCTTTGCCTCTGACAGACATACTTCAGTGAGGTTTTAATTTTATCATACCTTGTCTTTCTTGAGAACTTAGCTAGCAAATGTTAACACTGTACTGAGTTTGTTTGGTCAAAAAGTTTCTCCTCAAGATTGCAAGTGGTGGACGTAGATAGATGGTTCGGGATTCATTTCTGAATTTGAAAAGTAAACTCCAGCAGTCTCAGTCTTCAGTGAGCAAGCTCTGAAGGGCAGAGAAGCCTCATTTGTTGTGTAAAAGAAGATATGGGTTTTTTTGCTATTGTGATTAGATTGTTATGGAAAAGCATCATAAAATGCAATGTAGAATCTTGTAGAATGCTAAAGCACTTTTAAAATGCCACCAAAAAGTTGTTTCTAGTTCTCGAATCAAAAGTTATTACTCTCCAGTTTTACCTTGATTGTGGGGTAAATTCCTTGGAACCCTATTTGTTTCATTCCGCTAAATTCATCTAGACTCCTCCATAACATGAACGACAGATGACCCCAAGGGGCTTGAACTTGCTTTGACTGCTATTTTTACCCTATTGGAGACTTGGTGATTGAAGTTCAGTGTCATGTACTGGGAATGAAATCTGTCAAACAGTTTAGAAAAACGTGGCTAATTTAGCAGTGTTAGATAAAACAACTCCTTTCGCTTGTTCCTCTGAGAGTAATAGCCTCTATTTTCAGCACAATTGGCCTTTGGCAACTGTTGGTAACATGGGAGGGTATTTTTGGAAAAGGAAGGAAATAAAAAAAGGATTAAACCACAGGGAATTGCAAGGGAGAGAGAATGCTGAAGAACAGAACTCCTAAGGAAGAAATAGCTTTACAGCAAGTTCCTGGACTATAGCTTTTTATTTCTCTTGTGTTCCCTATATGGGTTCAAAATAGGTCAGACACAAAAATGCACGCTTTATCTTACCATTGTGGTTTAACCTCAGCTGGCAACTAAGTACCACGCAGGTGCTTGCTTGCTCCCCACACCCCGCTCCCCACCCTTCCTTGGGATGTGGAACAGAATCAGAAAAACGTAAAACCGGCAGATTGAGATAAGAATAGTTTAGTAATTTAGGGGGGAAAATAAAATATAATAATAATTTTAATGAAGACAGATGATGAAAATCCAAGAAAAAAGTGATGCACATTACAATTGCTTACTGCCCGCTGATGGATGCCCAGCCCCGCACCACAGCAGAGACTGGCACGTCCCAGCCAACGCCCCCCAGTTTTTATAATGAGCAGACATTTTATGCTGTGGAATATCCCTTTGGCTAGTACAGGTTAGCTGTCCTGGCCATGCTTCCTCCAAGCTTCTTTGCACCTGCTCTCTGGCAGAGTATGGGAAACTGAAAAATCCTTGACTTAAGGTAAGCACTGCTCGGCAACAACTAAACCATCAATGTCTCATCAACATTATTCTCATCCTAAATCCAAAACACAATCCTGTATCAGCTACTAAGAAAAAAGTCAACTATATTACACACAAAACCAGAAGAGTATCCACCTCTTATTCCATACCACTTGTGTCATGCCAGGTTCCACACTTTCCAGTACACTGTCACCTTTTCTGTGTTTCAATTAGTATGCACACGCAGGTATCATTCCCTTAGTTTATGGAACATCCTTACAAAACTCCATTGAGTTCATTTAGTCCAAGACTTCATGCTCTATCTGTCAGAAATGTCTCAGGGCAGGAGAGGTGGTGTGTAGTGTTGGGTTGCTGCATGCTTAAGCCCGTTCTGATTCCATCACTGTTGTGCTTGTCTGGTTTCATTAAAGTTCATTCTTCATTAATGTAGTGATTGAAGAGGAACTGGGTTCAGATCCCCAAGTCTGGAGTGGCAGATACAGGTACCATGAGGTGTCCAGTGTGGTGATGGGCAGCTAGCTGCCATAAAAGTGATAACATATAGCATTATATAGGAGTTAATATAATATGATTTGTTGGTTATTTTCACCCAAAATCAAACCCTCTTGAGGCACACATCAGACACCCATCCTCCCACATTACCTACCTAGAGCACCAAGGTCCTTGAGAAAAAGCAACCCTATGGATAGGCAGCCTTTGCCTGAGGCAGGAATAACCCAGCACATTTTTATGTGCAGTACAGGAACTTTATCCACTCCTGCAGTATATAAAAGTTTTGATCGGGCAGTGTCAGCCAGATTGGCAGCTCCTGTAGTGTTGACTAATCAAACGGCTTTTGTTAAATGTGTATCCCAATGTTTTAAGGTCCCTCCACCAATTGCTCTCAGTGTCATCTTCAGCAATCCATCATATCATTAGATTTTCCTCGAGGCTGGTGTGTGTGACACACCCACTCCATGCCATCTTCTTTAGGCCAGGTGTCTATGAAGTTGTTTCAGAAATGAGTCCCACTGTCTCACTTTTTTCCTGGGGTATCATGTCACCGTAAGCCTTGCTTTTCAAGGCCCAGGGTAGTGTTCTGGGCAGTGGCATGGGACACAGGATCTCTCTCTGGCCATCCAGTGGCTGCTTCCGTCACTGCAAGCATGTGGCCCTGGCCCAGGTGGGTTTGTGGGAGTGTGTTATGGCCAATCTGCCAGGCCCTCCCAGGTTTTACTACAGACACCATCCTCCACACAAGCTTGTCCTGCTTGGTTGCAGCTCGTGTTCTACATTCATGGACAACCTTTGTGAGAGTGTCCATGGATAAGTTCCACCCCTCGGTCATGAGCCCATCTGTGTGTTACATCCCTTCTTTGATGGCCCAAGGTTTCACAGGCCCACTGAGCTAGAAATAATTCACACTTATGATACATCTGAGCCACTTCAATTTTAGCAGCCTCATCTACCTGTTGGTTAATCTGATGTTCTTCAGTGGCCTAGGTCGTGGTACATGAGCATCTATGTGATGTACCAGGTTCTCCACCTGGGCAGCAGTATCTTGCCACAGTCATATAATCATTAGGGTGGGAAAAGACCTCCAAGACTATTGAGTCCCACTTTTGAACAACCACCACCATGTCAACCTAAACATAGCACTAAGTGCTACTACATCGAGTAATTTCTTGAACTCTTCCAGGGATGGTGACTCCACTGTGTTCCTGGGCAGCCTGTTCCAATGCCTGACCTGATCCCTGGATAAAAGGCATGTGTGATAGGAAATGGATTAATCTTTTAATAGTATACTTTTCATTGTCGTGCTTCGGTGTTGTAACTGAAGATGCCTTGAAAACTCAAAGTATGCAATGCAGGGTGATGATGGGAGTCTTGTGCTGGTCATTTCCTAATTCTGTTTTACTGTGTAGGTACATCTCAAATATATTTTTACTACTTTAATTGGTACTTTCATTAAGTGCATAGTGGTGCTCATGGCAAAATCTGTTCAAATGTTGCTTATGGTAATCTCCCAGCCAAATGTAGATCTGACTCACTAAGTCTTTCTGTAAATTATAATAAAAAGCATCTAGATGTGTCGCTTAAGGACATGGTTTAATGGTGGACTTGGCAGTGTTAGGTATACAGTTGTATTCAATCTTACTGGTCTTTTTCAGCTTAAATTATTCTTTGATTACATCTTTTGAAAAAAGGAAGGACCTGTGCTTTTTTCCCCCCTTTTATTTGCCTTTGACAGATATTCCAATCATAAAGAGAATGTCAAAGACAAGTAATTCAGGTTTTTTCCTGTTTTTTTCCACTCAGCTTTGAGGTTCATGACAGTGTAGACTTAATATGAGGAAACATATGAGCAAATAGAGAAATAAAAAGGTATTATTCTGCCCATTGTTGTGGAGTATGCAACTAGGAGTTCTTGAATTTTTAGCTCAATTATGAACTTCTGGCTTAATATATTTTTTATATGTTTCTTGGTCTTCAAAAATATGGATAATCTGATTTAATAAGATTAAACCTATTAATATTTGAACAGAATGTTAATAAAGCATTAAAGTCTTCTTTCGATTCTATCAACATGAGTCCAAAATAACTCTCTTGATTTCTTAGAATATTTGTCCAGTAATGCAATCGCACAAAGAATTGAAGGTAAATTCTGGTGCACTGCTTTTCAGCTCTTCAAAAGTACTTTCTTGCAAGATTAGATTATTTTTTTACCGGCTCACTAAATAGTTATTAACTGCACTTCAGTTTACACTAGAATTTTTTATGAAGAGCGATTAGATTGAGCTTTCAGCCAGAATGGGTCTTTCTCGTTCCGTACCCAGTAACTGTGACTGAACTTTGAAATTAGCCCAGATCTGCACAATGGCAGTTTAATGATATGTCTACTGAGATATTCTTCCTGATTCCATGCAGAAAAGAGGACCTGACTTGCACACTATATGTAAAGCTGGTTTGATGCCAGATAAACTTGGATCCTTCAAAGTGCTTTCATGTCAGGATTAAGCTGCACTCAGGCTTTTATAAGAGTAATAAGAGTCTTCCAGTAAAAACAAAACCAAACCCAAAAAGCCCCCAAACCAATCACAGACCATGGGGAGTCCTTTTTTTCTTGGCTTTTTGTTTTTTATTTTTCTTCTATTCATTGTCAGAAGCAAGGCATCCTTCCTCATTAGCCAACAGCACAGGAGTGTCTCCAATCTGCTCATGGAGTTCCACTGATTAGTTTCTTGCCGTCTTGACTTTACTAATCATTTTCAGGCCTTTTTCCTTAAGAGTACATATTCTGCAGGTTCACTTATAGAATTGGTTGGAGATGAAAAGCTACAGGAGAGAGTTGCAAGCGAATAACTTCATGGTGCTGAGCGTGTTTTCAAAGTAAGAAAGTGACCCTGCGTGGTAACCCAATGCTGGCAGCTCTGAGAAACACTGCCTTTCTGCACATTTACTGTTGGTTAGCCTCTGTTTCATGATTAGAGGCAGATTTATTGTCTCCAATGGGAGTTAATGATGTTAGGAGTCATTATTGCAGAGCTGGTTTTCAATGAGAAGTCATGGTATAGTGAGGTGAAGTGGTGTTTGTATATGACCTTCACTAAAATCTTCTGACAAAGTTACCTGGTATTTCTAGCAATTTAAATAAATTCAAAATAACTATAAATATGAATTGCAACATGTTTCCCATGTGTTCTAGCTATCTGTCACCATTATGTCATGGAAATGCACTGATCTCTGACTACTACTTGAGCCTGGTTTTAAAACTGGGTGATGTCTTAGTAAAGTTTCTCTTAGAAAAAGTAAATTTAATCCCCAAAATAGCCCATAAACTGGTTTTTGCAGCTTATTAGAGATTGTCCTAGTAGTTAACTTCCCAGGGCTTTGCCTGAGGCTGAAATGGTTTCTAACAATCCATCATTAACTTCTATGACAACCGCAGGTAGGCTGTGATTGTCGGAATTAGTCATGACATACTGGAGACCTCCTACTGTCATTATAAAAAATGCAGTTACACCAGATTTTGCACCCTTGCGAAGTGACTGGGTACAGGAATGAATTTGAAATGAGTTTATTTCACACGCTCTTGCAGGCAACTCTTTGCTGTGTTTGTCCAAGCCCTTCCTTAGTGTCTTAAATATCTGCTACTGGAATCATCTGTTCTTCAGTATCAATATCCCATTGTAGTCCATGCATCACAAGTGCTCCCATTTTTAACCCCAGCTATGTGCAAATCCCTAGAGGAGAATCAGAATCTGCAAATAAACCTGATGAACTGGAAATAGTTGTAACTATATAATGAACTGTCGCTCTCCTATTGAGAAGAAAATATCAATATGTAACTTTAGCTTCTCAAAGTTAAAATCCATTTTTAAGCATGTGCTACTAGTTAACACATTTCCTATAAATTTTTCCAGCTGCCAGTAATTTAGGCATTTATTGTGCTGTATGTTATAACCAGGACAGAGAGTTAGCATTACAGACTTGAGAACTTCTCTCTCTTTTTTGGAATGGGGTGGTAAGAAAACTACATCGTCCTCCTTTCAGTATCTCCCCGTAGGTCCCGAACATGATAAATACATCTGGTAATCTAGATGTTTATGCACCAGTATGACTCCAATGTGATAAATCATATTATGTCACATCAAAAAGGCCTGATGTCAATTATTTGAATAGGAAACTTTCCTGAGAAAATGTCTTTATAACTGTATTTATACTGTGATATACTATAATTTTATTTCTCTATTGTGCAGAAAGAAAACCTATACTTTTCTGGTCTGACTTCATTATTAAATATGCAGAACATTCACACACAATTTGAAGAAAAAGAATTTTAATTTCTGTGAATAAGTGTTGGTATTTAAACTTTTTTTTTTTTAAGCTGAGAATTTCCTCAGGGCAGAAAACTTACTAGTGCTGTTCCTACATTGAGTCAAGATTGACAGGAAGATGATGCCTTTCTATTCTATTTGCTAGGATGCAAAACTTTGTAGTTACTCATTTGTTTGGGCCAGTTATGCATGCTGAATGGAAAATACCTGAGTGTTAAGGAAGCTGTGGTATGATAAACTGCAGAACAAAGCACACATTTGAGGAGAAGAGAACACTTCAAGGGCAAACTGAAGTACTACTTCAGGTGATGTGCAACTGATGAAATTAACTGGAAATTATAAAGAGTAAACAGATCATGATGGTAATAGCACCATAACCCAGCATGACTCTTTCTGGGAAGATATGATGAGGGAATGCGGATATAAAGAGATGGCCTTGAAGGCAGCCAAAAGTTCAACAGGCACCATTTTCCTATGTCTGTGTAACAAGCGCTGAAAAATCAACTGCTTATCCACTAGAATTTTTAGCTGCAGTACCAACTGTGGTGCATGAAATTGCCAGTTCTGACTCACCTTAAGATTCAAAAGGCAGCACAACAATGTAAGGAGAATCAAAAGACTGAAAGAACCTTAAAAAGTTCATCTAATTCATCCCTTTGTCCCCAAACTCCACCAAGACAATTTAAAAACATTCCTGAATGAATTTTATCTGATCTTTTTTTAAGACCAGAACCTTTCCAGCTAGAGATTCCATAAAGTCGTAAACAATCTGTAAAATCTGTAACCATAAAGTTGTAAACAATCTGTAAAATCTGTAACCACCCTTACTGCTACAAAGTTTTTTTTAATTTTTTTTTCTTCCCCCTTCTTTTACTGTAATTTAAATTTTTCTCGTACCCCAACTGCAATTAGGGCAAGAAGACCAATTTGTTTTCATTCCTTTCTGCTGTGCTTATTATATTATCCCACTTTTCAGCCTTGTCTTGCCTAGATTAGATAACTACTATTCCTTCTCTTTTTCCATATAGATCATATTTTGTAGACCTCTTTCTCATTGGTCTATTCTGGACCTTTCCAACTGGAACATGTAATAGAGATCTTACTAGCTTGCCATAAGCAAGATGATTACTGAGTATGACTTGCCAACAATAGTTTTATTCATGCATGTCAAGATCATATTTGTCTTTTTCTTAAAAGCACAACATTCTTTCCTTACCCTAGCTTGTAATTCATAATCACCGACATCCTCTGTATGCCTTCTGAAAAACAGTTAATAAATCACTTTTTACGTTTGTAGAGTTTGCTTATTTTTTTAGGAAGTTGTCTTTCTTGGTTAGTATCTTTTGTTTTTAAATTCCAGCTTTCCAATATTTTTGAACTGTAACAATGTTTCAAATATGCTCAAGTCACCTCTACACTGTTGTCATTTGCATGTTTAATGAGCATACTTCTTACTGCATCATACAAATTTGATTAGTTATGATTTTCAGTTGCATGGGAAGAAGACTACCATCTTGTGGAGTTTCATCTTGCTAAACTTTGTTTTAATGCTGAGCCATTGATAATTATTTAGAGCACAGTTTTCTGTCCTATAGCTATATATGTGTATAGTTATAACAGTTTCATTTAACCAGTTTTGGTTTTAGTCACATAGTATAAACATGTTATATGAGAAAGTGTCAAAAATCCTACTAATAACCAAATGATAGCCATCTTCCTCTGTATTCAGATATTCCTGTCTACACAGGTACATACACAATAAGATGGCATTTTGCATTTATATAACAGTAACATAAAATAGGGAAGGTGGTATGTCAAGCAGAGCTTTCTGCTCATAGGGGAATTCTGGAACTGTTTTGTTGGTGGAGAAAGGAGTTTTGATAGAAACTGCTGGAAATGCTGTTTTCTTTTTCCAAGAGGTTAGGTGAGGTAGTTGAAGTTTGCATCACACTGTTCTGTGACGGGGAGCAGCAATCAAATAAATAACAGCAGTGTCATTTTCATGAGAGATCTCTTTCTCTCTGCTTTCCTATGTGTATTTGGAATTTGATTGAACCAAAGAGTGAGAAGCTACGGATTAGATCTAGAAAAAATAAGCTTTCTAATAAGCTAAAGGCATATAAAATACAAAAAGTTTTAAAAGCTCTCCTTTTTTTCTTGAGTTTGGAACAGTTTTAGCAAATACGAATTTGTGCAGAAAGAAAGTGTCTGATCCAGTATGGTGGCTTAAAGACTTTTTACCTTTGTACCTTTCTAAAAATAGTACACCTTGCACCCTGCACATAATGACTGTGGGGTGCCACTGGTTCCAAGCAACACTGGATAGACACAAAATCATAGAATCCTTTAGGTTGGAGAAGATCTCTTAGACCATCAAGAACAATGGTTAACCCAGAACTGCCAGGTCCACCACTAAACCATGTCCCTAGTTGCTACATCCATGTGACTTTCAAATGCCTCTAGGGGTGGCAACACAACCCCTTCTCTGGGCAGCCTGTTTCAATGCTTGGCAACCCTTTCCACAAAGAAATTTTGCATAATATTCAATCTAAGCATTGTCTGGTGCAACTTGAGGTCATTTCCTCTTGACCTATCACTTCTTCCTTGGGAGAAGAGACCAACCCCCACCTGGCTACTTCCTCCTTGTAGGGAGCAATGCAGCTGCTCTGAACTGGCCCCAGGGCAGGGATGTTTGGCCATGTTTGCTGTCTGCTCATGGCTGCTGACCCACTCGAGAGTTGCTAACTCTCTACAAGTGCATGTATTTTCTATTTATCTGCATCCTGAAGCCTGATCTTCGTCTTGGACCCCCTACCCATGAATTTGTGCTGATACATCAGCACAGCTGAGCAGGAGAGGTTTCCTGGTCCATTTTGCAAGTTAAAATGATGCTTATAAGTTCTTGCTCCACATAGAGTCTTAATAAATGTTGGAAAGGTGGAACAGTAGCTATAGAAGCATGTATTCTCCAAGCATTTTCAAGAGGGATCTAAATGCAGGAGGCATCTTCACAGCAATCTGTCCCTCTCTAGAATTTCTGTTCTAGATGTGCTGTAGTTTGTACGTATTTCTGTTAAATCAAAATATAGTGTAAAGTAGAATGTATAAAAAAGAAAAACAGGAGGAAAAAGCCCATAAAATTTCTCATATTTAAAAAAAAATATATAGTGATGTTATTTGCAATTGATAACTGTAGTTATACATTCCATTATTATTATTATTATCCATTTTCATTCAAGAAGTACTTAACCAGGCAACAAATATTTATGATTCTTTTCTAATCTAGTGCTTTTGGAGGCACAAATACTACAATGCTCTTTCAAATTGAATGTCATAGCATGAAACTGGTCCAATCAATATTTATTTGGGAGAAGTTGTTTGAAAAGTGAGAAGTGACTTTTATAAAAACTTTGATCAAGATAAGAGTGCTCTTGCTTATATGGTGCTACCTAATTATAAAAACCAGGCATTTCTAGATGCACAATATTGTTTTGCTACTGTCCAAAAGTGCTGTAGCAAGGGCAGTAACGTGAAAACACTGGGTTATTATCTTGCTTCATGTAATATGGAGCTGGGTAAATCAGATTGTTTACAAGGTAGTTTTTACAAAGAGGCAAATTTCTCTTTCTTCAGTGAACAGGAACATAATTTGGTCCAAGTGGCATGTCTGTACTTAGTGAGGGATAGTAGTGTGGGGGGAGGATTTTTCTGAGGGTGCATTGAGATGGCATTAGACAAATCTGTTGCTGTTTGTCTCCATTAATGTTCTCTTTCTGAAGAGGAGGTTATCTATGGGCAGAGGGCTTGGATGTTTAAAGGGTAAGTTTGCCTTTTTCCTTTTCCTTGTCGCATGAGTATGTCTCATGTATGTCATGTGGGCTTTACTTGTTTTAGATTTGATGTGTAACAAACTGCAGGGAAATTCAGCATTACACTTTGAGCTCTCTGATGTCACTCAGGAGGAAATGAAGTTGTAGGATTGGATCATATCTCTGAAACTGGTAATAAAACTGAAGAGGTTAGTGCGGGGTTAAACCCTGTGATTAAACCCTAATATTGAGAGAAGGGAGGGATTCTGTTCGCCTGTGGCTCTTGGGGACCCCATCTCAAATTGTAGTATATGTGACTGGAGAATCCCTGGTGTGAGTGTACCTTGTCTTTATTATTACTATTGATCATATATTCTTTTTTTATTTTAAGAAGAATAATTTCTTTCCACACTAGAGCAAAACACAATTTTGAGAACTCGACACTTCTTTCAAAGTAGGATTGAGCTTGAATTTCCCACTACACAAGTTGCTATGAATTTGCAGAGGGACTTCTATGTGGCAGGAACCAGCCTTCACACGATGTTTAAAAAACCCCTTTTTTTGCCTTTGATCCATGTCTGTATTCCCCTGACTCGTCCACAAGGGGGACATAGTTCTAAACAAATACACAGCTTGTGGTTATTTTTGAATATGCACGTTTCTAACCCTTCTTATTATAAATGTTACACTTGGAATGCCGTGGGACAATCTCAAGACTGTGCATGCAGTCACTAAGGAAACTCTTTGACAGGAATACAGAAAAATGCATTTATTTATTTGTTTGTTTGAATTTTTTTTTTTTTTTTATTTTGGGGAACCTTCTTTTTTGTTTACTGATGGAGGTGAATTTGTTTACCGGAGCGTTATAAGTGACTTCTGATTACTCGTGTATATGCATGTGCTGAAGAGATCATAATGTTTTGTTGTTTTCCAAAGAACATTACTTTGGCCTTCTTGAGAATGGATTGACATTTCTCCACTTGCTTCAGACACAGCTGAAGCTATCTGGTAATTAATCTAGAGGATGTGGTAATGAGCATTTCCCCCTCCCTATGTCTATCTTCTTTCCTAATAATGAGTTCCGTGTGAAACAAAGATTTGAATTAGAGGATAGCAATACGTGGGCTTATATAACAACTTGGCTTGACTTCTGTACTCCAGAAATAGAGTTTTCAGTTTGTATTACAACTGTGTTCTAGGGCTCCTAGAAAAATGAGAAGTATGATTGAGGCCGAGTTGACTGTGGGCTCCAAGATTCTTTCTAACCTTCTGGGATTAAAAAATGCAAGCCTACATGCACGCAGACTCTCCTGAAAGGAAGAGTAGGGAATCTAAGAATGATATCTCATTTTATAACCAATTTTGAGTGGAAGCACTCACTTTGCATTGTCTGGCTAAGTTTGAATTTTGGAAAGGGAATTTGGTACTTGGTTGAGCAGAGCTGCCCTGGCTACTGACTAAAGAAAGGAAACTGTCACTGTAGCCTCTTTTTCATTCACTAGCAAGCCTTGAGTTTTCCTGTAAGATGTTAATACCAAATGTTTTTTTTCTGCTTGGTATTTAAAATGTAATTCTGCTTATATAGTTATCCAGTATCAGAAATGAAAGAGCAAGATATCATCTCTCTTTTCACCTAGCTGTAAATATTATATTGATGAACATTATTTTGCAGAATAAATTGCTGTGAGTTTACCTAAAATTACTCCCCGAGCCCACTCAGATGACTCATATCATCCACAGGAGACTGAATTAGATTGTCATAAATAATGTGCTTCACATTTATGTTTATGTCTCAGCATCTTTTTTGAAATTGTTCTTGTGAATGAGTGACATTTTTCCTATGTACATTTGAAGCTTGCTTTATTAGCTCATTTTCTACTTAAAAATCCCAAATGTCTAAATACAGATTTTTCCATCAACCCAGCAGGGAAAACATGGTATTTAAAGATTTCTAGGCATGTGACATTTCTGGAATCTTCTGTAAGTTCTGGAACTACCAGTTGTGTTTAGAATTGACACTACCTTGGCAAAGGTTTGTTAAATCTATTCCCAAAATCCCTGTAGGTAAAAATTTGTAGAGCCCTGAGTATCTTTTTTAATCCTTTGTAATCCTTGCAGTTAAAAAGCTTTTTCCAGTAGCTAACCTAAACCTTATCTGCTTGAAATTTAGCCAATCTTTTATTGTCCTTTCTCCCCACTAGACATGGGAATGACTGGTTACCTTTCTCTTCAAAGCAAACCTTTACATTCTGTCATCATGTCTCTTCTCCTGTGATCCTCTTTAGTTTCCTTTTTTTTCCCCTACAGATCTTTTATTTCATGCAGCTCCTCTCTGCTCTCTCATTTGGCTTCATCCTTCTCAAATCTGAATGCAGCATTGCAACTGAAATCTCAACAGTATTGAACAGAATAAATAATTGTCATCCTTTTCTTGCATAGGGTATTTCTGTTAATGCATCTCAAAGTGACAGCTGCCTTTATGTATCATCCTAGAAATGAGTCAATGGTCTGTGCTCCTCTAAAGCTTCAAATCCTTGTCTTCAGAAGAGTTTCCTACACTCATTTTTCAGTTTTGCACTTGATTTAGCCTTAATAAATGCAGAACTTTGCATTTGTCTTTACACATTGTTTTCATCGGTGACATTGGATTATTTTTTCTTTCTTTTACTGTAATAGCAAACCGTTCCAGCTTGGTGTCATCTGTACATTTTGTGTGTGCTGACCTAACTTCTTGATGAAAATAATTAATAGAACTGGACTTCTGCAGGGTCTGAGCTGAAATAGTCTCCCTTGACGCAGAACTGCTGACAAAAATCTGTTTTAATTTGGCCCTTTATTATCAACAGTAAGTGCTCTGCAGCATAAACAATTCCAAGATGGCAGCAACAAATCTTCAGTTTATGTCATTTGTGACACCTGGTGCAATCTTTCAAGACAGTGTTCTGCATGAAAGTACATTTTATAGTCAAACAGAATGACTTGATCAAAACCTCCATCATCAATGGTTTGTTTGCTTTCAAAAAGCATCGCTGGCAATCCAAAGACACTTAGTCAGCCTAGATGTTCCTCAAGGGATTATATGATTGACAGGTCTGTGTAAAACGAAGCCTTGGCTTATTGAAATGCTTCTTCTGTCCCATGTTCTAAAGAGACTTCCACCACTGCTGTTTCACTAGCACAATGATGGAGGCAGCTACAACATGGAGAAATTAAGCACAGCTGAACAGTGCCAAGGTCAGGCAATGTGTCTCTCTAGCCCATGATCCTGTCTCCAATAGTGGTCAGTAGCAGTGCTTCAGTAAAGTCACAGGTACAAAAGCAAGCATATAGTAATGGTTGTTCCTCCTCACCTCTTTTTCCCAGGTAATTTCTCAGCTTCCAATGGTTTACAGTCTCAAGAGCTTTCCTAAACTGAGGTAAATACTGTTGGATAGAAAACTGTTCCTGCTTTTGTACAGATGATTTGATTGATTCAAATCCACAATCTCACATTTATCTAGATTAAGGTTTGTTCATTTTCTTCAATCTATGCTAGATTCAGCACAAAAGGTAGGATGTAGAAGTTTGACATTTTCAAAGTAGGCACTGTCAAAAATCTTCCCTCCCTGCAATTCTATACACTACATACTGCAATCTCAAACTTAGCCTATTGATCTGGCCTGGCTTGTTTAATCGGAGCACAAGGACAGCAATGTTGATCAGGAGAATGTGAAATATTTGCCCTCTATATGGCAGCTGTACTAGTAATTACACTCCCTTTCATCAAAATATATCTGAATAGTGTCACTGTAAATCCTCATTCATTGTCAAATGATTTCCTTGTTACTGTTGCTGCTTTCCTCCCATTTTTTAGCAACAGCTGTAAAGGGAGTGTTTTTTATTGGATTAATTTTAGACACTACTTTGAACTTGTTTTTTCTTAGTTCCAGAACTTTTTGAATAGTATGTGTCATGTGTTTTATACTGAACCTAGCATGCAGGCTTGAATTATCCGTGAGGAATTTTTTTTCCCTCCCTCTCTTTTTTTTTGTTGCTTTGTTTTTGTGGAGTGGTTGGTCATTTGGTTGGTTGGTTTTTTGGACTTATTTATTCCCTGGGGAATTAACAGTGAGATAGGATTGCAAAGGCTTGTCTCTAGCTGCTCCCACCATTACAATCCCATTGGCAGAATCCTCCTTGCAGTGCTACCACCCAGACAAAGGGAAGCAGACTGTTCTAGCACAACTGCATGCCATTTCTGACTGATGCAGCTTAACTAAATGCTATCATTTTGCAGGTATTGTGTTACTCGTGGGCATGTAGCTGTTGGTTTTAGTTTTTCGTTTCCTCCCTTGTTTTTTTTTTTCCTTGCAGGCTTGTAGCTCATAAACCTATCCTAGCAAAAGTTTATAATAAGGACCTGATATAAAACTCCCTATGCTGACTACAAAATTAGTTTCAGGTTATTGCATCTTATAACTTTTTTTTTTTTGCTTGTTAGTTTTCTGCTGGATTAGCTGGGATTGAACAGGCCTATTGAGCGGTCAAAGAAGTGTAGAGCCAGAACAAGTGGAAGGGAAGCAAAGTGTGACAGGGAAGAAAGGGAGGGAGCTGCTTTCTCCTGTACCTATTTTGGTAGCAGTAAAACTATACAGGCTTTGCAATCTTGTGAAACTGCAGCCTAAAATATGCTGATTTGCATGTTGGTTTTCCCAGTCACTAGAAATAATGATCTTCCAGGGAGTATTAAGCCACAGTGAACTTTAGGCCAATTTATTTCTGAATGAGAGCATTCCCATAGGTATGTAACATGCTTTGGTTTTTGCACGCTAATTTCACGCCTTTAGACTCCTTAACTTCTCAGTGGTCCCCCACATATATCTGTCCCAACTATGCATTGTTTTCCTTATTTTGAATTCAAAAATGAAGGGGAAATCTGAAAAATGCAAATAAGGCAACAAAAGTGCTTGAAAAGTTTTCAGCTCTTACACGTCTCACCTTCCTCAGTGTCTAGGCACTGTGTCTAAGCTGAATTCTTACCATAGCAGCGGCAGATCTCTGCCATCACGCTTTTTCTAGACAATTGTAGATTTCTGTTCAGCACAGATGCACATTACAGCAGCTACTTAGGCTATTTTTACTTGATGCCATGCACCCTCTTTTACAGTGGCATTCCAAGGCAAGTTAATCCCAGCACAACATGACAAGAGCACTCTGAAGGCCGGGCACTCGCTGGAGGTCGGTGTTGTGCTCCTGCTCTGCTTCCCTTGCGCTGTACCCGAGTGGAAGGGGGNTCTGACAGCTGCAGAAGCAAGAAGCTTAGGCTTTGAGACAAAGCTCTGCATCCCAGCCATCTGGGAGGCAGCTCTTTTTCCTTGGCTTTGCTGGTGGGTGTTGCCACTCCGACTGCTGGGGCATGGTCTGCTGCCTGTGAGAGTGTGCAGGCTCTTCATCTGCTATTAGGTTGCGAGTATCTGCTTGCTACCATATGGCTGCATTGAAAACAGGCAGAGAGGAGAATAAGCTGTAAAGAAACAGAAAAAATTCTGTTCAGTGCTCTCACATGGTGAGAGGGCTGCTGGCTCACCCTCCTCTTCACAGCGACTGGTTTAAATAGACACACCTGCATCCATTCAGCCCCTGTCACTTCCCCACTGAACTGCTCCAAGCAAAGACACGCTTCCTTGCTTGACACTCTGAATCCTGTGTAATTCAGGGTGCTCTTACCCTCTGCTGCTGGAAACAGGAGGCTAAGGGTGGAATTAAGGAGATGGGGTTTGCTTTGATGGAGATGTTTTGGAAAAGTTGCCAAGCTTGCTGGATTGATCTGGTGAGGAAGTGGGGGCTCTTCTGTCCTCTGAAAGAGGCTAATTCCCTCACACCACAATAGGAGAGAATCATGTAGCAGCATCACCAACAACAGAAAGAGGATATTTTGCAATATAATAATTGTCTGTATGGCTGAAGGAGAACAAATGCTTTCCTTGTTCCCCATGGAACTAATAAGGAAAGGCAAGTTGAGGAGTCTAGGATAATTATTTAGTCATCTTAAATATTTATGAGCTACAGAATGTGCTACATGCAATTTAACAGGGACTTGACAATTGCAGCATACATCATCTTGTTTCACAGGGGCTAAAAATACTTAATCTTACTCCTTTAAAATAAAAGCATTAATCCTAAATATGTCTTAAGCTGAGAACAAAGCTGCAAAATGTGAGAGGAAGGAAAAGTAGGTGGTTTTTTTTTTTATCATTGCAAAGTTGCAGGTTCGGGTAAACACTGCAGGAATAAAAGTTTTGTTGAGAAGATTTTATGTGAGCTTTCTGTGAGTGGTGATGGTGGTAGGGGGTGTGTAATTCTTGATATTTAACAGTCTGCCATTGGCTTCACCAAGATCTGGGGAATTTTGTTGTGTTTAGTAGGCTGGAAAAGAGATAGACTTTCCCACTTTGTTTTGGTGACAATAAAATCATTGCTGCAAATCCAAAGAATCAGTTACAGTGGGATAACTCTCCCCATGCCATCTCTTTACAGTACTCTGG
Source organism: Edolisoma coerulescens (assembly GCA_013397115.1). NCBI lineage: Eukaryota > Metazoa > Chordata > Aves > Passeriformes > Campephagidae > Edolisoma > Edolisoma coerulescens. The sequence continues at coordinate 3,032,720 of VWZW01007479.1, forward strand.
AGCCACAAATCCATAACATAAACTCTCTTCTCTCTCTTTATCTGGCTTTCACATGGTTTTCTGTTCCATGTGTGACTTGCTGATGTGTAGCTGGTAGTGGAGAAATTCACACTGAAGGACAGCTTCCATTGGCCATGGAATTCAGACGTAGTAGAACTCAAGTCTTCTAGAACATGTTGCTTTATTTTAGGCAGTACAAGTGCTTTAACAGACTTTCTGAATTTGGGATTTTGTAATTTCCAAATCTCCAAATTAGTAGCAGTAGTAATAATAAAACCTCGGTTACATGGGCTTATAGTAGGTAGAATACTTTGTTAGTTCATTTTGTTGAGAGCAACTGATACAGCAGAGACCTATAACGTCTCTGTTTCTTATTTCCTCACAAGCTGCACAGTAGACAAATCTGTAAGCGTGAATGGATTTGGTCTTACGTATTTTTCTCCATTTGCAACTCTCTGTGCAATCAGTATGCTTGAAAATGTTTCAGCAATGCTGAATTTGGCAGCCTACTTAAATTTTGGCTCTTAATTTTGGCAGTTGTCTTCATCCATTGTGATAGCTCAAGAGTGATCAGGATTAGAGCTACCAGGCATTTGGGTTTCCTCAGACATATCTTACTGTTCTGCCAGGAAATTTTGTCTAGGAGGAATTTGAAAGCCTTGGCATTAGGATAGGATGCACCTCTATGTGTTCACCTAGAGTAAATTTGCTTGCTTTGTGATACCTGGGATTCAGTGTGCACGTGCCTATTAAATGCACAGAGGCATGTCCAGAAAACCAAGTGCTCTGAGAGCATCTTTGCTGAACAGATGTGCCTTTGCTGCTCAGTGTCACAGGGCACACGTGAGCCGTGTGTGTAGCATGAGCGCTGAGGAGATGCCTGGTACTAGAATTCCCTGTCTGACTGCACAGAGTCAGCACATGCACTGATTTATGCTCAGAAATCCATGGTCATGCTCTGAAGACAGTCTCTGCATTGCATCAGCTATAACTTATGCATATTGAGCAATCTGCATTGGAAATGATCAAGGAGAACAAATGTTCTCCTCCCTAGCATCTAAAATACTTGATATCTTTTGTGCATAATGCAAAGTGTCATATGCTTTCACAGAAATGTAAAGGTTTTAATTTATTGGAATGAAAATGTAGACCGTGTATTATAAGAGGAAAGACATTGATTTTGATCCAGTGTAAATTGTATAGGTGGGCTGAATGTGCTGTAGGTTGAACATCTCTGAGCAGGGAGCCCAGGAAGTTGCTTATGCTGCAGCTCACTTCTCATTGCTGCAAGGTGGACGGTTTCAAACAGAACACTTGCTTGAGCTGATGCCTGCTGCATACCATGGTATGTGCTCACATCTTTCTGGCTCAGTGGCAGCAGCAATAGCGGAATCCAGAGCTTGCTGCAAAAAAGAGACAGAAGATGAGGGAAAGCAAAACGTGCTTTCCAATTAGATAATGGCAAATATCATACCTGTACTTGTGGAGGGTCAGAAAGGTAACAGCTGAAGGAGTCAAATAATAGACAAATTGATGATGGTAACTAAGAAAATATAAAAGGGACTCAATCTCTCTCTCACTGATAAAGCTGTTTGAGGTGCAGTAGATCAATTTAGCCATGGCTGTTGTTAGGAAATTGCTCTTGTTTGATGTTCCACAAGCAGATCATGCAGTTTCCTAGGAAACATCTTTTTCCACTTAAAATCTAATTTTCTTACATTGCTAGAACTGATGAGTCACCCTGCCTGGCTTTTGCTTACTTCCCCTTACCTATTAAAATGTACTCACCAGGTAGAAATCCAGGGATTTATTAGTCTTTATCACCTGGCTGTTCAATTAACTCTCCTAGTTCCTCCCCGTTATCAGACAGTGTGCTTGATATGACAAGACAAAAGTCATAGGTTAGAAGACAATCAAAATCTGAAATAAATAATGTATCTCTTAATGGGACATGCCTCTTAAACTGGGAAGAATTCCCATACTGAATAACGTTCCCATTATGATCCACTATGAAATTTTCCATGTTCCTTCACCGGTAACATGACATCATATTTTCATTACCGTTTTGTTAATTATTCCCTTATTCAGCTGATTTATAAATGAGTTTCAACTTAGCAATGACAGTTGCAGCCAGTTACTGCCAGAAAATAGGTAGGTTCTGTGAAATATTGCAAACCATGGTTAAAATCGAAAAGCCTCACTTCTTGGTGGAGATGCTGAATTTTAGGTTTATGTAATGAACGGCACTTAGGCTGAATGGAAAGTTGCCAGAGAAAGACGCAAGGCTTATTCATGGCTGTGGTCAAAGGAACAGAGGTCAAAGAACAGGTTTGCAGCCTGAATTTTCAGTGACTGGTGGAATTAATTCCAGTTTCCCAATACAAGGGTAAATGCTACAATTTACGGTTACTTGTTGTTTGGGCTATATATAAAATCCTTGTAGTTTGCGGATGCCTAATGAGCCCCTGTGGCTACATCATCAATAACAGGTTGGTCCAGAAGAATACAGCTTCCATAAAAATTCTCTGTGGGCTAGAGTTCTTACTCTTTTTCCATACGCAGTTGTGCCATAATCAGTATTCCTGCAGCTTCCCAGTGCCTCTGATGCCTCAGTTGTCAGTATCCTACTGACGTGCCAAACCCTAGATAGTAATGCTGTGAAGCTTCAGCTGCTGACAAATGGCTTTCTATTCAAAGGGCAATCTTTCTGCAAGAGTAAGGCTCAATGTGACTCTGCGTCCCAGGAAGAGGATGGGTAAAATAATTCCCCATCCTAACTTTGTTTTAAAACTTAGGAAACTTTTTGGTTTAAGATTTTGGTGTAATTATTTATTATTGGATTACATACTTGTATCTCATTGTAAATCTATTTGTCTCTTCTAGCACATGGCTTGTTCAGCTGCAGCTGGTGAGTGGGTGGCCTTATCATATAAAGCTATGCATAGCGCTTAAAAAATTCGGTAGGCTCATCACTTGCATTGGCTTGCACTGGTTTTTGCTTATATTTCCTAAATATTGAAAATTAGAAGAAATGACCATGGCTTTCAAGCAGCAGTTTCAAACTGGTTTTAAAGCAGTTTCTCTAAATTAACATTAGATTATGAAGTCTGTGGAAATGGTTCTTACACACTTGCGATCTTATAGACTCTTGAAAGATGTTTGTCTTTTTGTTATTTAAAAGCTTTGAATTCTTATGAGGAGTTCAATTAAAATAGGCCTTTCAAGCTAAATGTCAAGTTATTGATGATAGTTTTGAGGATTTTAGGGACTAGAAGACTGTGTTTCCGCAGGACATGGGCTAAAAAACCTCACCTGGCGCAAAGAGCAGCAAGGTTCAAGCCATACATTTCTAGTTTGACAGCTGTGACATACCCGAAAGGCACGTGCAATATTGACAGAAAGATGCTGTGTGACATAGACTTCAGTGAGTGTAAGATATTCTGGTATAAAAGAACTGTATAGATTGCACGTTTGCTTTGAAACCTTGCAAATGTGAAAAATGACCTTCATTCAGAGTCTGGACTCTTGGAAAATTTTGTATGGAAATGTGTTGGTGGCTTTGATTGTTTTTTTTGGTTTTTTTTTTTTTTAAATGAGTTACGGGAAAGGAGAGACTGTAGAGGCAGGGGAATAATAAAAAGGACATGCTTTAATGTTGTCATTGCTAAATGAAGTATTTGCCAAACATAAATATTCACCCGGGCTCTGGGACTCACCCTTCATGAGGGAATATACATTGAGCCATACTCAAGTCATTGATTGCAGGCATTTGCTGAGGCCGTTTGCCATAAATTAACTTTCTGTGCTATGCTACAATTAACTCAGTATAACTTTCCCACTCTTTTAAACAAGAAAACAGGTCGGATCAAAACTCTGGCAGCAGAATCTACTGCTTCCAAGTAAAATGATGAAAATACTAGCAATTTGGGAGAACTGGCTGCTGCACTCCCCTTTTATTCTTCTGGTGATGTATACGTGCACTTAGGTCTTTTCATTCGTGTCTCTAGCTCTCTGTCTTGTCCTTGATTAATAATTGTGGTATACCACTATGTGCTGCCTACGTGGCATCTGGTTCAGGTGTCTGTCACTTCAGGGGCTGGTTGCATCTGGGTACAACCTAAAATGCCAGTCTGATGTCTTTTATCCTGGTCAGTGGCTCTTCATGATCTATAGGTGAAGGGAGTTGAATTATAGGTTTATTTACTTATTGCTGGAAATGTGCTCAATGTCTCAGTAAAACATACCTAATGGAGAACAAAGGCTTTTTACTGACCTGTGGGTCACCAGAGTAATTCACAGTCAAAGCCACTGATCCACTGCAGAAGCTGTCCCCAGATCACAATTTGTTTTCAAGGAACACAGCACAAAAAGGAGGCTAAAACTTAAGCAAAACATCAAAACATCAGCACTTCTTGGTTCTCCAGTTCATGTAAACTTTTCTCCTTGTTTTTATTCATGTGGGTCATCCCTGTGTGTTAAGATCTAAATGAAACAAGAGCTTCTCTTGGTCCCCAAGAGAGAAATAATTCATTGTTTGTTTCATTTCTTATCCAACCATTTCGTAAGCTCCACATTTATTACAGCAAGGCATGCAGAAAGACCCAGCTCTGCTGAGAATATTCATGCGATTGTTGGCTGGTAACACACCTTGAATAAATGGGTATAATTTATATGTATAGAACATCTAAATCCTGTTAAGCCAATGAAGTCTATTGATGAAAATTCTCACCGTTCGTTCCTGTTTCTTTGTCTACCCTGTTGGCAGGAAATCATTTAGCCTAACCTTAGTGTAGCTCACACCATCTCTGCATAATCTTTACCTCTCTCACATTTGTGTGGTGAGAAGTCGTTCTTGTCCAGAGATGCTCTTGAGATTCTGGAAGTAAAGCCAGACTTTGCTCTTATGTATGCTGGATTGCTCTTGGAGAAAAATGGAACTATGCTCACTGTGCTAATGATATAATTATGGGGCCTCTCTTCCAGGAGTAGAAAGAAGATATTAGTTATCATAATGTGCATGAACTTGGACTTCAATGCAAAATTTATAAAGAAGATACAAATGGATCATTTCTACTAAATAAGGTAGATCTTGGTGATTAATAGCATGCAAAAATATGCTCAATAAATGTAACCTTTATACTCATAGAAGTGCTTTTTTTTTTTGAAGGGGAGTGTTTGAAGTCTTTTGCTGTAATGCTGATTGTAAGTATTTGAAATGTAGCTATTGAAATTTGATCTCTCATTTAGGGGTAGTGACAAATCACATACTGTTGTTTCCACTTCCTGACTATATTATCAGAATTCTTGTAATCAGAATCATAATGAGATGTCTTCAGAATGCTACTGGGAATTTTAATCTATCCTTCTGGATAACAGAGGAAAACAGAGGATTTGAAAAATTGTCAACCACTTTGTCAGTTGTGATTGGCCAGGCCTTTCCTGAAGCATTGCACATAGAACATTTTATTTTCTTTCTGATATATTTGTTTCATATAGAATTTAAAAATACCTTGTCATCATATTTGCACCAAAACATTTCATAAGTATGGTCCTAACTGAGATAGATCTTTTTCTACCTCTATAATTAGTTCTATAAAGGTCTTTAAAGAGGTTTACAAACTTAGATTATGCGGTGTCCCAATTGCATAAAATCTATTGCTAGTCTTTTATTCATATGCATGCTTAAGATTACTTGTCTTTGTGTGCATATGAGAATAGGTATTGATTCCTTGACAGACCATGTTAAGCAAACAAAAACCCAAAGGAAATAAGTTTTCAAGCCTTTGTGACAGGTTTTGCTGTGTTTGCTGTGTTTAGAGATGAATGATTTGAGATGATATGGAGGAACCTCAAAGAATTAGTGAGATATAAGGTTTCACCAAGGTGAAAAAGTACGGTATCTTTCTGGGTTTGTCCTGGAAGCAAATATTCTGAGCCTGTATAACTGAATGACTGATTTTCCGATTTAAAATATATATATTCAAAACTTCCTACTTTTGGGATACATATACATCAGCATTATTCTTCAAAATTTTGCTGGTTTGTTTTGGTTTTTTTTTTCCCCACATTTCTTCCTGCCCTAGGAGGTGTAAAGTAGTATGAAATATGATTTCACAGGAGCAACACACACAGTTACCATACACAGGTGATGTTACCATAATGGTATGTCAAAACAAGAATCCAGAATTGGAACATTTCAAAATGGAACATTTCAGAATTGGAAATTACCAAAATTAAGGATTTTCTAAGTTATGAGGACTGATTTTTTTAACCTCAATAATGCTATTTTAGTAGACACCTTATTACTTAAGATGTGTTTTTAAGCTGCTTAGAACAACAACCCATTCTCTTCCCTCATTTTGTTTTTGTACTATACCATCATACAGACTGGGTGTAAAAACCATCAAGAAAAATATACTCTTCCGGCTGATGGCTCCAAAGCCTGGTACCAGAACAAAGATCTGGCCTTGAATGCTTCCAGGAGTGGGGCATGCACAACTACTCTAGGCAACCTGTTCCAATGCTTCACCACCCTCTCAGGAAAGAATTTATGCCTAATGTCTTATCTGAACTTACTCTCGTTCGTTTTAAAGCCATTCCCCTTGTTATGTGACTGTATGCCCTTGATAAAAGTCCTCCAGCCTTCTCATAGGCACCTGTTAGGTACTGGAATGTGCTCCCTGAAGCCTTTTCTTCTCCACGCTGAACAACCCCAGCTGTCTCAGCCTGTTTTCACAGAAGAGGTGTTCCATCCTTCTGATCATCTTTGTGGTATTCCACTGGACTCGCTTCAATGGGTCCATGTCTGTCTTACATTGGGGGCCCCAGAGCTGTATACAGCACTCCAGGTGGCATCTCATGCGAGTGAAGTAGAAGGTGAAAATCACCTTTGACCTGCTGGTCACACTTCCTTTGGTGCACCTCTGGATCCTTTTTGCCTAGTTGTATACAGGGGACCTATTTTCAACTCTTCAGTGGGTGGTTTTCACCACTTAATACCTTTCTTTTTAACTTTGCCTTTCTCCTCTGAGCCTAGAGGTTTCGCTTCTGACAATCCACGTGTTGTTCCTCATGCCCTTCACCAAGTTCCTGCTCCCACTTCTCTCCACTCCTTCCTCTTGTAAGATGTGTCCCTCCCTTGCTACTTCCGTGTACCACACTAACCTTGTTTCTGATTACCAGTTCTCTCGTCAAACTCCTTCCCTGCTCTTATTCTAGTACCTCCTCTAGGAAGATCTCCCAAGTATGATCACCAGCCCTGTGCGTGATAAATATTTATTCATCTACCCCCTTGCATAGCTGGGTCTGATTTTACTGAACTTGAAGATGATCAAAATAAGAGACAAAACTTGAATGAATTATACAAAGCTATTTGCTGCCTCTGAGAAGCTGGTTGCTTGGTTGGTTTTTTTGTTGTTGTTTGGGTTTTTTGTTTGTTTGTTTTTTAATTTGCCTGTTTGTTGTGTTTTTTTTTTTCCCCAGAGTATTTCTTCAGTTTTATCATTTTCAGATATAAATATTATGTCGAGGCTGCTCTTGGTGCCCCCATTTGTCTTGTGAATAGTTTTGTTTCCCAGCCCAAGATGGGATGTCTGGCAAATGACCTTCCCCTAAGGGTCTTTTCATTTCTGCTGCAAAAGGCAAAGCTGGAATTAGAGTCAATGTAGCTGTCAAGGCAATGCTGCACCCAAGTTAACAGTGACCTGTTAGGTAATGTGGCTATAATGCTGTTTTTTTCTCTAGATGGCATTGCAGTGAGGGGATAGTCTCAGCTACAATGTGTTGCAAAGTGTGGACCACGAAATTTTGCTTCACCATAACTATTCAGGAGCTTTAGGGTGAGTGCAGTAGCTGTGTACTGAATGTCCACTATTAACAAATAATTTATAGCCCAGGTGGATCTCCAATGAAACATCACAAATCTCAGGTACTAACTGTGTGACAGAGACAAAAACAGTCAAAACCTCCAGGGCCTTCTTGCTTCCCACCTGCCAACTTCATAATGTGGAGACCTTATCACATATAGTATGACAATGTGTGTCTTTCCCCTGAGCTTCCTTCCAGGCATTGGGACTTTGGTCATCATTTTGCCCAGGAGAATTTTTATGCTTGACACCTTCGTTGAAGGCAAAGCATATGGAAATGAACTGCAATGCAGCATGTGGTATGAAAATGATTTTCAATTCTGTCATTATCACAGTTTAGCATTGTGGTCAGAGCTTTCCCTTAATTACTCCCTAGAGAGGAAAAACTGCTGATACTATATCTAGACTGAGGCCATCTACTAAACCCAAAGCCCGTTTTTAATTCTGAAAATTAAATATTTATTGTTCACAGGAGCACTTTGTTAAAAATAAAAAAAAAGAGAGAGAGAGAGAAAGAATCGAGTTTGTGGGGCTTAGTTCATCACCTCATGGGTGTGGGTTGGCAGATATGGATGTGCATTGCTTCAAGAGGCCAGAATCCCTGTTGGCAAAAGCAATCGAAGATCTGACTCCAGACAGGTTGAGAAGGTAAATTTTAGTTATGTATATTACAAGACTGCACGATTCTGAAAGCTGAATTTCAGGAGCCCAGCAGCAGTCATTTGAATGCTCATCTGTACTCTCTCACTTTAAAGAAACTGTGATTTTTTTAAACCTCAGCTGCAGAGGACATTTCATGCTAAATCCATAGACTTCAGAGCATTAGATTCACTCTGAATATCTTTGTGATAACTTAGGCCAGCATATTCTAGCCTTGATTTCAACCTCTGCTTTCGTGTGTCGTCCTATAAGATGAAGAAACTTTTTCCTGACTTTTCTATGCTGCTCTGTTCATAACTTCAATTTCTCTATATTTCCACGTACTCCTTTTCTCCATCTTCTTTAAATAGTAATACAATGAATAACTGTCTTAACAAGGTGCATGTCCTTTCCAAGTGAGAGCTGTCCTGCGGTCATTAGCACTTAGTCTAGCAGATGACATTCTAACAGTGATGAGATCTTGCTTCTAATTGGGTGTACAATTTTGGGCAAGCCTTGTCTGCTGGCATCTATTTCCAATGAAGGGGAGATTATAATTGGCAGTGGTAACTTGACTGAGGAATGATCTGGCATACAGGGAAAGAAGGCCCAACTACAAGAAGGAGTTAAACTGGCTGAAAGCAGGAATGCCAGAGGCAGAACAGACTCCTTGCAAGAGTGGAAATTTCCCTTGATGGAGAGAGAAGGAACAGCCTTAGCATTGTCTTGTGGCCATCCTGGATTGCAGGTGCTCAGGGGCCACCTTTGGGTACCAGAAGAGCCAGGGCTGGGATGAGGTGCCCAGTGCAGTAGCTCTCAGAATTGGTGCTGGTGCAAGAGTATATAAGGCATCTGCTTGTAACACGTCTTTTCAGACTCCACATCAGAACTGCATAGTGTTGTAGGACTCTGCCCATGCATTGTTCATTTTATTTTTCTTTTATATTTAATTTAAGGTTTTTAATTCACCTCGAGGGATGCCATGAAAATTTCTTAACACTTTTCTAATGTTTGTCTCTTCCATGTATGGTTTTCCTTTTTCCTTTTGAAGGACTCTCTTACCATATGATTTTGATGTGGTTTTACACGAGGAAAACATGAACTTTTCTGGGGCTTAGTGCTGATGCTAAAGGACAACTGAGCAAAACAGACTGAATTAAGATTCACAAGATGAACTCAGCTTTTTGCAGGTTAATATAAACTCTCAGTTCAGCTGGCAACTTTCTTCTGGAATTCAAATGTTTCTGCTGATCTTTTTAAGCAGTGTAATGCTTAGCAGGCCCTTGCATGCAGAACAGACTTGTCTCCTGTCCCTGTAGACTTTGCCTGTTCATCTGGTTTCGGTTTTAGCTTTGCTGTCTGAATAACAAGTCCTACATAGATAAACCAGTTCTGTTCAAGTTTAGAAAGATTACAGTTTGGGAATTAACACAAGTGTAGGAAGGTTCAGGTAAAGTGAAATTCTCAGAGACTTTGAAGAAGGCATGCAAAAGGGAGTGGGTTCAATGAAAGTAGGGAAAGCCTCCACAAGAGTCTATAATTTTTGTAGCTAGTCACCTATTGCAAGATGCAATCCTAAGGAAGATGAAGGCATAAATAATTTTTAATTTATGTTGTTAGGCTGTTTGTCAAAAGGCTTCCTTCAGGGTTTACCTTGAGGTAAGAGATATACAAAGCACCTTGTCCACATCCAGGCCTTTCTATAAAAAGGCAATGTTGTTTTAACTAACCCTGGACTTACTGATCCTGACACTTCCAACAACCAGAGCTTGTGTGCTAGGCCTTTCTGGAAGTATAGATAGGAAAGCTAAGCTTAATTGCTTCATTTAATTTTCATAAAGCTTGGTGATTTTCAGTGAGTGCCTTTATGCCAGCTCTCAAGCCAATTTTTAATTATTTAGCAAAACATTTAAGCACATACTTTGATCCATGCTATTCATCAAAGCACTTTAGAACCTGCTTATGTGCCACTTGAACAGGTTGAAAGAGATGCGTAAGTGTCTGCTGAATAGGGAAAGTTTATAAAGTCAGGACCTTAAGAGGGAGCTGCTTGAACACAGTTATCACAGGTACAGGTACCAAAAGGTGTCCGCCTTTCAGCATTGTGAAGACCTGAGACCAGGGTTAAGTACATAGCAATGTAAATGCCTCCTTCCACTTCCCCCCACCATGCTTTGGGCAGATTTCATACACAGTGTTCAGCTGGTTTTGCTCACAAATTGATTTTTGTGTGTGTGTCTGTGTAATTTCAGTGTCACCAGCCTGGCGTGCCTGACACTGCAGTCTTTTTCAGAAGCAATAAGCCATGCAGTCTGATGTAGAAACAAGTCTCCATGGAGCTAATCGGCTTTGGTTTTTGCTCTGAGCACTTGCTGGATTTTTTCCCTTGCAGTGATGTTGGAGCACTGTGTTAACTCTAACAGAACTGCTGATTTACAAACTAATGTCATGGAGTTGTCTTATAAGCTAAACTGTGAGAGTAACTTAAATCTTACTGCATCAGAGGGGCAAAAGATAAACAAGCCCAGTTGGGGTTAGAGTAATTTTTAGATTAATCATACTTTTGCTTTTCAGTGTTTATACAGTAAATGATTTTAAGAATTCTGGACCAGGGACATGGCTGAGGGCACATCTCTGCTGTTGTATTTTGCTGTTAATTGTCAGCTCAGGCCTAATTTTCTTAGGCTGCCCTGGAATACAATGTTTGTTTTTATCAAGTCATTGGCATGGTTGCAGCAAGTCAAAATAAGCCAGGCTAAGGTGATATAATGAACTTACCCATGCAGGTTTTCAGTATGCAATCCCTGTAGCTAAAGCATATCTCCAGAGAGCAGTACAAAACAAAAACATATTGGCTTTTTGCTCTGTCTTTAACATTTTCTTTTTTTCTTGTGATTTCCTTTGGAGAACCAGGGTGTTGTCTCTGCATAATATCTTTAAAATTCCAGAGAAATGAAGAATCTTTATTGACCAAAACTGCAATGAGAAATTCATTTCACTAAGCAAGCCAAGAGGTTACTGGAGTTTTGAGCATGTGTAGGGCATCACATATGTTCAAACAGGAGTTGTGGGGTATTTTATGAGGAGGCACAGATATTTTAAAGCACACTGGACTGCCCATACAGACTTGATGAAGAATTAATAATGAAACTTAACTTTCAACAGCTTTGTTCACAATGGGAGCAAAATCCCTCAAAATCAAAAAAATAGAGGGGGGGAAAAAAAAGGAAAATAAAAAGATAGGTTTCCAGGATAACAAAGGAGACCTGGCAGTCTATTTGTGGGGTGACTACACCAGCTGACAGGCTGATAGACTGTTCCAAAATCCCCAGCACACCTGTGTATGTGGAGCCACCTGTCATAGGAGTGAAAAATGTATCCTGAGTTATAGAACTGCAAACTCAGCAACACTTCTGCAAGGGATCAGAGGAGTGAAATGGCCCTCATGTTAGGGTTTTGTTGCCAGAAGGTTTCTCACCTAAGGAAAAAAAACCCCATGAACAACTCACTCAGAAAGTAGTTTTGTCGTTTTGACAGTATTAGGACCACTAGAAAATATATTACGATAGTAATGAAAAATGTCCATGCCTAAATTATCATATATAGTAAGTTGGTTGACTCAGGTAACAATGCTCTCTCTTACATACTGCTTTACATCAAAAAAAAAATGCTTCAGGAAAATGAAGGGTGAGCTGGAGAGTGAAGGGAGCACAGGACAGGAAAATCAAGGCTTGCAGAGGGACCAAGAAGGAATCATTCCATATCCTGTACTCACTGTGGATGGCAAATGCTCCCTAGCTCTCAAACCACCACAAGTGTGATATGCTGCAGAAGAGGTCAAGGCTGTGGTCAAGGGCTAGAATCTACATGAGAAATCTACTGGGTGAAATTGTCAGATGATTTTAGGAAAGTGAGGGTACCCCAATAGATGTGAAAACAGTCCTTATTCACAGAATCATGGTTTGAGTTGGAAGGGACATCAAAGACCATCAATTTCCAACCCCTTCTACTATGGGCAGGGATAATTGATCCACATAATCTGACTGCAGGGAAAATTCTTACATAAACTGATTTCTGCCTGTTTCCTGAGCTTATGAATGCCACTGTTTGCCTAAAAGGATTTTGTGTGTCTGGCGAGCCAGTTTACACAGCCCGGTGTTTTCTGTCTAGCTGTGGCACGCTCCAGTGCTACAGTGGGAAGTGAAATAAAAACAGCAGAAACTAGTTGTGGAAGGGGTTTTTTTCCTGGTAATTGGTAGAAGATTCAAGCATGGTTGCTTGTAAAAATGATGCAAACAAAAGATGATTGAATCTCCTTTGAGGCACTTAAGTTATCTGCGCATCAGGTACCAAGGACTCAAATTAAAAATTTAATTTCTCATTGCTGTGATTTTGTAAATAGTCCCTTTCATAAATTTGGAAAACTCACATCTTCAAATGGCATTGATCTCTTCTTCTGATGACTCTTCTTAGTAATTGCATCACTCCCCATATGATTAGAAGTTTCCTGTATTCATTTGCCTCCAGCATAATCTAGTTATTGTCTTTTGGTTTACACTTTACTTCTGTTTTCATATTTACCCCTACATTATATTATTAAGGAATTAGCATATAACATGTCAGCCCTTGGATAAATTTGACAATCAGCTTCATATTAGATCTTTTGTTTGATGGCTGTTCCCACAACTGGGCATTATGCATTTTCTTTACCTGCTCTAGTGTAAATTTACTTTTTAACCCTAGCTGTCCCAAGCAAATGCTCCCAAAGAAGGCAACGTCTTTCTTATTTCACACACTCTTACTGTATGAAATGCTTTTGTTCTTATAAATATTTTGCTTTACTAAAATATCCTAAACTCACATTAGTTTTTCTCACAACTGTAGTACTGTAGTAAATGATGGGCGTTTCCTTAAAGCCTCCAGCTGATGAGCCCAGTCCCAGATTTATATCTTGAAGTATTTACGTTCAAAGTACATTTACATTTATTCATCTTTGAATGGATAAATTTGTACTTTGGGCTGTTCAGTACTACTCACTCCTTCATTCTTTTGGTTGAGTTTTAAGCTGTAAGGAAAAGGTTTTGTGATCTTGTTCCTTTTCTACTGATGTTTCACAGAAGGGACTTCTCCCATACCTCTGGATGCAAGACATGGAAGCTAAATATTGGATTGAGAAAGACACAGGAATGGGACAAATTTTATTGTTAAATGTTATATTTATTGAAAAGTACCAATCTGGGTTAACTTAATGTGCTTATGAACCCAAATATACTTTGTTTCCCTATCCAACGTGTACCCTAAAAAAAAAATTAAAGAACTGGAATTTTTCATTAAAAAAAAAAAAAATTCTTAAATCTTTACTTTGATTTTAAATGAAATTGTTTTTATTTTAAAAAGAGCAGTACTTCTCTAACTCAGAAACATAATGGGGTGATTTGAGAATTTTGACATAACTGCAAATGTTTGCTTAACAATGCTCTCATTTTCACAAGAAAACCACACTTTTTTCTTTTGGGCAACCTGAAACCAAATGCAGGCAGCAAGTGAAAAACAATGGTATTTGTACAGCTTTAGTTGATATTAAACTGCTCCTATTTCTTGCGGTGATAGCTGTGCAAAAGGTTCACAGAAATCTCACCCCTTGTGCCATATGTTTCTTTTTGTAACTCATTCTTTGCTAAGTAGAAATAAATTTCATTCTTTCTAAGAAATTTCCCGATTGGTAATTTTCCATGGAAACCCAAACATTTGTCAGAAACTGTGGAACCGCTGAATATAAAATGTCTCCTTCAATTCCTATTCATTTTTAATCAACTCCAGCCAGAGCTAAGGCTGCTTTCTGCAGGAGCAGCCCTTATGTTGCTGCAGATGCTGAATATTCTAGAACATTATACTTAATCAGAAAGTCTTGCTTGGAACTGAGATGTAAGCCGTGACCAGCTGCAAGCTTTTTTTCCTGATTATTTATTTGTTTCGTTGCTCTTAAGATGAAAAATGGAGAATATTCCCATATTTATAAATTCAAAACCTAAGTGTCTTGATAGTTATAAAGAATAAAAAGTGTGTGGTAGATATTTTTGTCTGGAACAAAGCAAAACTGGTTTCAGTTCTCGTCTGTAACACTGCTTTCCAGTGTGACTTTGGTCAGCTCAGTAAATCATTCTGAGCTTAGTTCCAGTCAGCTGTAATGCCAAGAGAATAGTGTTTCTTTTCTTCCACCTGTTCTGTAATTTATTATAAACTCTTTGAGGCAGCAACTGATTTTTCTTGTACGTCACTTTCTGTGACACTTAGCCCAGCTTTCTGGAAATAATTAATTTTTCAGTTCATGATCATTCTAAGAGCTAAAAAAAAATTGTATGTGGCTGAAATAGACAACTTTCTCCTGTTTACTGCATTAACCAGGTAAAAAGTAAATTTTATTTAAGTGCATTACAAACCATTATTTTTCCAATTCAAAATTTATGTTCAAATAAACTGTAAGGAAATATAAATGTAAAGAATAATTTAATTAAATATAGATATTATTATAAGGCTGAAAACTAAGTTTGAAGTAAAATTAGGAGAAAGTTTTCTGACTACAGGGATATTTTCAGGGTTTTTTTTTTTTGGCATGAATGTCTGAAACATTAGCATTACAGTTCTCCTACAAGAACATTTTTGAGGGTTGTGATCCAAAATTTGATCCTGCTGTGTCCAGCATGGTTAGAACCTGATTTTTTTTTTTCTTTTGAGGGAACTGGAGGTGTTCTGTCGCAATGTGAGATATTGACCTCACCACTTTTTAAACTCTGCAGCCCTTCCCTGTACAGATGTAATGAGGACTCAAAGTCTGACCTGCTGATCAGGTAAGGGAGTTCAGAAGCCATTTCTTCAGCCTTTTGGAAAATTGCCCTTAAATTTGCTAGTGATTTCCTGTGTGTATACATGTGCATGTCCTGACATAGCTCAAACACTGAAGTAATAAGGAAATATTGACTTCCACCCAGATGTCTGCTTCGCTGAGCAAGTGTTGGTCAATGGATTGATGCAGTATTAGCAAGCATCTGACTCCCTGTTAGGGGAGAACTGCCTGCACACTAGCAGGCATTTCATTGCAGAAGTGTCTTTGGTAGTGACTTCTCACTGCAAACTAGCAGGCATTTCACTGCAGGGATGTCTATGGAGTAAAGAAGGGGGCATACATGATTACTGGATATCAGGGGCACTTCTGCTCAATTATTTGAAAGACGTTTTTAAAAATACTTCAGTTTTAGCATTTTAATTAATTCTGGTGGATTTTATGCACACTCAGATTAGGATGTGTGGACTTTTAACCCATTAATGTGTCCCTTTAAGTCAGAAATGCAACAGGCTAGTTGCAATATTAACACCAAAACTACTCAAGGGATGCCAAAGATAGTATTGGAGTAGTAATGTTCTCTCCGCTGGGCTACACAAGTCAATGCGGACGACATTCAGCCAAAGGCATGACCAAAACACTCAGAGAGTGAATATAAGCTCCAATTAAAGTCAAGGGACCCCAGCTCCAGCTGCTCTGAATCAATGTAATTCCACAAAAAGAAAAAGTTGGCCTAGTGTCAGTTCATACATGTTGACCCCACAGGCTTGGTTCTGTTAAAATATGGATGTGGACGCTTTCAGAGAACAGCCCTGCAGCACACTTGGCAAGTGGATGAATAGATAATACCCTGGTACAGAAATACTTCTTGGACATGTGCTGAAATCCTGTTGCTAATGAAACTAATGGAACATTTACATCCACAGGAGGCAATCTCTGTCTGAGCTACTACATTCACTTCTGAGCATGCATCATGGCTTTATTTGGCTTAGATTTTAGTGCTGTTTTGAGGGAGATGCATTTCAAAATGTGGATTTTCTCTGTGCATGCATATTGCTTGCTCTGAGATGGAATTTCATGGCCTCGTGTGACTCCTCCAGTGCATCTGTTAATGGTTGCTGACATACCACAGCCTCGCACACTTTGCTGCTAAGGAAATCGCTCAGGGTTTATGTGCAGACATGTTAGAGAGCAGTGCCTGGCTTCTGATGTGTCAAAAAAAATGTCTTCAGAAACAGTTCAGTGGTAAAGTCACAAGTTAGAATTGTTTATCATCATCAACAAACTGAACAGCTTTTGTCATGAGAAATGGTAAGATTAAATAGGAGTGTAGGGGAGGAAAAGCTTTTATCTTTGGGAGTGCTTGTATGCATGGTGTGTTAAATAGCGTATCTTTGCACATGGTATGACATCCAGGTACGAGAAATACCTAAAAGACTTGTTAACATCACTGGTCTGCAGTCTGTGGGAATTAGTACAGTCGGAAGGGAACACAGATCTTGCTAAAACACAGTATGATCTAAACTTCTTCAGATTGTTTTAAAAGCATGGCTCTGATGACATGGAGTCAGTAAAGATTTCAGTTCACCCCCCCTGCAGAAACAGACTGTGTTAGATCATCAGTTCTGGAGAAATTTCAACTAGGTCATTGCATTTCTCAAGCTTTTCAAAGTTCTTCCTACTTTTTCATGGGGAAAATCTTGTTTCAGTTGTGCATGGGATTTTTCAGGCTCATTTTTGGTCTGTCACATTATGTGCCGGTGTTTTCTTTTGCTATGGACAAGGTTATATAGCTGTAACATGTATAAATTGTTTATTATGTGGGTGTGATATGAGAGAAAAAGTGAACTTGAGAAGAAATAGATCTATTGTAATCCTGTGACTGCATCATTTATCTCTTGCTATTGACTCTAGACTCTACCTCTTCTGGGATTTATTTCAATATTTTCTGTTCAACTTTCAGGACCAGCCAGTCTTGTAATACACATCAGTAAAACTTACCTTTTAGGAGTTATATATGTGTGTATGCATCCATCTATCTATCTATCTATCTATCTATCTATCTATCTGTCTATCTATCTGTCTATCTATCTATCTATCTATCTATCTATCTATCTATCTATCTATCTATCTATATCTCCTTTGTTTAAAAGCTCCTGAAGTACAGCTGTGCTATTAGGCATGTGCTCCACAGAGTTTGGAAGGTGGCATAGGATGGGGGCTGTGGTTAGACCAACTTCACCATTTGTCAGCAGTGCAGCACATCACAACACACTCAAATGAAGGAGCTGCTCAGGAGACAACATCCTGAATTCTTTGTTTTTCCCTCTGGGCTGGAGTGGGGCTCAAGCATTCCCACTGTGGCTGCAGCTGCACTTCTAGAGTGTGATGTGGAATCCAGTTTGGCTCCCCCTCAGTGAGGGGAGAGGTCTGTAGGAAGACTAGGAGAAGTGACTGGGGTTTTTTCATCTTCAGCTGAAATATCCCATGACTTTGCTGTGATGTATGGGCAGCCAGAAGGAACTCGACTCCTGTCAGTGCCTTGGAGAAAATCCTGCTAGACCATCTTTTTCTTTTTCAAAGTGAGCATGCATTTTTAGTTCTCTTTTCATGGTTGGAGTTTTTAAAAATCTATTTAAGGCCTTACTGGTTTTTGTTTGTACTTGAGCCTCTTACCAGTACAATAGACAGGCCTGTGGGCAAAAGCCAAGTATATTTTCAACCTGTCCATTTACCAAAATGAGAAAGAGGAAGGAAGACTAGTGGTGCTTGAACAGTGATTTTTCTAGACTCAGAAACATAAATCTGTGATGTCAAACTGGTGCTGACACTTCCTTCTAGCAATAATTGTCAGATCAAGAGGAACTCTATTAATACTTTGTGTCCTAATAGATGAAGGGGTTTTTTTTTCCCTCTCCAGAACAGAAGTTGTCAAGGCTTAATCTGTACTGTGTTGAGTCCTAAGTAGATGAATTTGCCCATGGAAGGCAATGAAATGTTTTGCTGTGAGGCCTCCCTTCTCTGTCTGCCTTATTTCCCCCACACTGGCATCATCCAGAAACCTGTACGACTTCTGACACTTCCTCTGGTGCAACTTCTGTGGTTAAAGGGATGTGAATTCATTTGGGAACATATAAGCTGGTTCCAAAGTCACGCTGGCTTCAGACCAAAAATGTTGTTGTTGGATGCAGGTTCTTATTATCTTCTTGAATAAGAGAAATAACCAATGAGTTAAAAAATTTGAGATGCCAAGTGAAACTGCCTGAAACCAGGATAAAAACAAAAGCAGCACACATCATGACATAAAGAGGAGTTTGATACAGTTCCGGGAAAAAAAACCATCAACACAGTTGCATCTTGTAGCAGAACATTCATGAACAATTTTTCTGTTATTATTTTTTCCATGGAATGCCACTGCAATTAGTTTTTGCCTTATGCCTGATAAAAGCCAAAAGAATGTCTTTGTTGCAAATCCTCTTTATTACTGCCAGCCAAATTCTCCCTCTAAACTTTAGTTTATAGAGCAACTACGATTCTTGCCATAAGCAGAGAAAAGTTCTCCAGGTTTATTTTGTTGTGAAATAGTTGAAAGAGAAGCTGGGCTCTGTGGTGGGTCCTTGTCACTTACCACAGGCCACATCTATCTGTGTTCAATGCATCCTCTGGACAAGTGCATGCAGGTGTTCCAACTGTACATGCCCAGGACTAGTTTCCAGGTGTAAATATCAAAAGCAAAGTGAATAAACAGAGTGAATTTTAAATATGCAGTGGTATTGTCACTACATCTTTTTAGAGACAAAGGCATATCCAGCAAAGTTAATGAAAGTAAAGTGATTCTGCCAGATTATTTAAGTGCAAATTGGATTTACTCGAAGGCTATATAGAAGATGACTGTGGATTTTGTATTTAGCTATGTTTGGTTTGTTGAAACTTTGTCATTGCAATCACAGATACTCTTAATTTTGATGCTATATCAGGATAAAATAGCCAGCAGAGGGAGCAAAGGCTTTTTAACAATAAGCTGTTGGCAAGAACTATGTGACCCTATAGGGGGATCAGGAAGGAAGCAAACTTCCTCTGTGCTACTTTCTCTCCCACAGGAGTGGAAGAAGAGGTGAGAGAGAAAGGTTTGCAGACTTAGAAAAGAAATAGAGTTGTGTGTTACTTTCAAACTTGAATTTAAAGCAGACCATTTTGAAAATATTGGAAATTCAGCCCCATAAATAAAATGTTACCTCACTTGGGGGGAGGGGGATGGAGGAAACAAAACCAAACACAACCAACCAAAACCTACAAAACATTTAAGAGTTACTATATTTTTTTCCTATTTGTCCATGTTTTCAATGCCAAAACCATTTTCATATAATGGCCAGGATCATTATGAAATATATCCTATGGTTTTGGCCACTTACACAAAGTTCTGTCACAGAGGACTCTGTAATGACAATTTTCTGTTAATTGCTATCTAAAAGGGCCAACCACTGTAATTTCAGCACAGTCTTATTCATAGATCAACATCAGTTACCTTGGCCAGTCATTTTCCCTTTTTTTTGGGAAAAACATCAAATTAAAAAAATGATGGAGAAAATACTGGGGTTTTTGATGCCACTTCTCCTCTGCTTTTTAAATTTTTTAACTCTTGTACCCATAGTCCGTCAGGTTTGCATGTAGATGATTAAGGTCCTGTAAATTAAGATGCCAACAATTTCAGATCTGGCTAGTCCCTGCCCTAAGCCTGCCTTGTCATCTCTGGAACAGCTGCAGATTTTTGCTCTGGGAGACTGGACCAAACACATTGAAAAGTTTAATTGGTATGCTTTCAAAGGGCTAAGCACACTCATCCCCAGCCCAGAGAGCTGGAGAGGAGGGAAGGGGCAGAAACATCTCAGAGGAGGAGAGGGCCTTCTGACGTGAATCAGGATTTAATGAGCTGACCACCTGCTCTTGAAATCCTCATCTGCAAGATATTTGAGCCTATGAATTCAGACATGATACCTACAGGCTTTTCAGCTAATCTTGTTGTCTGACAGCACAGTCAAAAAGAATGTGACCTCAGGAATAGAGAAGATACCTACTTGATACCCTGGCAGAGCACGTTAATAAACATTTTAGCATCAGCAGTGCCTGCTCAGCAGTCTGTAGGTTAGGAGGCAGGTAAGGTTACTTCTCAGGTCTAACATTTACTCTGTTTTTTAAACTCCTCAATTTCAGGTTTTGGATTCACTCAAATTCTCAGTCTTAGCTGGTCATATGCAGTGTAAGGGCAGAGAGGGAGGTGTGTACCACAACAACATCTGCAGACTTGTGCACGCAAGCACAAGACTAACTTTTGGAAACAAAGAGGAAAGAGCCACAATGATTGTTTCCCACTGCTCTGTTTTAACCTTTCTGTATCTTTCTTCCTCTAAATGTGCCCAAAGTGAACGGCTCTGCATCCAAGACTGTGTGGCACAGAAGGCCCCCTTCTGCCCTGTTATGGACAGTGTTGTGGTACCGTCATCCTCACGCAACATTCTGTCAATTCAAATAACTTCAGAGAAGCTCCAGCTGAAATCAAGTGGCTGTTGTACTTATGAAGCAACACACCAATTAAGCCATGCTATAGAATATTCCTGGGGCTTAAGCCATACTATAGAAGATTCCAGGGCTTCCTTGTCCCAACAGGGAAGGCGTTGCTTCATGCTTGCAGAGGTCTTCCCGTGAGGGCCTTCTGTCCACTGTTTTCTTGGTCGAACCCATTGCTGTCGAAAACCTGACTCCTTCTGCTCCTTTCTCCTGAAGAAAATGTTTCTTTTAAGGCCAGGAGAAATGTGAAGTCTTTGTACGGATGGCTGGAATGCAGCATTCAGAGCAAGGCTCGTGTTTTTTCCCCCCACAGTGTGCCTCTGCAGAGAAGTTTAGGCATAATTTCCCTTGTTCAGGAACATTAGTCCTTGTTATTTTTCTTCTTACTCAAACTTAACAAATTGAGCTGGAAATGTATCCATTGTCTGATTGAATGGGAACATTAGCAGTATGATTTCCTTCCAGAGGCTGATGGCTTTGATCCATTCTTGAATTCTGAATGCTGCAGTGTCAGCAAGCTTTCTTTGTCTGTCATCTCTGACTGTCTTTTGCATTTGCATCTTCACCTGTTCTTGTATTGTTCTCGGTTCAAGAGCCCACAAATACAGGTGCGTCAATAATGTGTAACTTTTCCTATTTCTTGCAAGTTAGGAACACAAAGCAATCTGAGAGTGAAAGAGGAAGAGATCTCTAAGATGAGTGAGGAAAAGAAGTTGACTTTTCAGCTACCCCCAGACATCTACTATGACTATGAGCAATCCCATTTAGGTGCCCAAGTGGTGATTTTCAGAGCCTCACAGTCTGCTCTGTAGTCTAACATTACACAGAAACCTCTCAAGCTCCATTTTAGAAAGTGGTTCATTATTCTGCCTTTGTTACTATTTAAAAATCTCATAGCTCAGGAGGCTGGACAAGTTCTTACAGTCTTCAGTCTTAAACCTATTTTGGCAATTTTATACCTATTAGTTCTTGTACAAATGTACTTATTTTGATTAATTCTTTTAATTCCCCACTATTCTTTCTCTCACTCCATGTTACATTTATAGGCAGCAATCATATGCCCCTTAGCCTTAGACTAGGTTAGCCAAGTTTTTTACTTTTCTTATGTAGAAAAAGGGATTCCTTGTTCCTCTGATTATACTAGAAGATTTCCACCGCACCTGTTCTGGTAACAGACTCATCTTTCTGAGTTTGGGTGATCAAGGAAGTGTGCAGAATTTCAGCTTTCATTGGTTCTCTGTGCAATCTTGTTCACCATTTCTGTTGGAAAACTCTCTCATGATCACATTTCATCCATTTCCTTAAAACAATGCAAATAGTTTTTGTATTAGAAATTATCAGTAGATCTGTTCCTACTGCATATGAACTTTTGGTGCAGAGCAGTTGCCCTAGGCATATCCAGCTTCTGAATAAAACAAGTTAGGGACCCTCTTACTCACATGTGTTGTTCCCTTAATGATTTCCCTACTATGCCTTCTGAGTGAAGAGTTTCAGGAGAGGGAAGTCAGGTAAATAAAAGCTATGTCAACAGCACATGCACACTAGGGAGCTAAGTTAAATCTTGCATTTTTGATTGCTGTGTTTTGCAGACACAACATATTTCTTTCAGCATCATGTAAAGTACTGTAGGCTGAGGCAGCGCTGTGCAAATGCTGGCGTGCAGTTGGAACATTTGCTTTACTTGTGAGTGATGAGCCTATTTACAAAATTAGGCAGATCATCCAAATGGATGTCAATGGGATCTTTAACACTCACCACCATACCTTTAAACACCCCTCTCTGATGGATGTCACTCATTTTGTCAATCCCACTGAAACACTTTGGTACTGAAATCTCAGTTTTACCGTGGTGGGTTTGTGGAAGACTAAACTCTAAACTTGTTGATGGTATAGGGAGGAAGAAATCTTGTGTGGAGGGAAGAAAAAACATTCACTCTGATAAAAAGGAAAAGTGTGTTATCTTTTTTTTAAATTGTCTTCGCTTATTTATTACACTCATTTCAAATGGAAGGTCATTCATACCTCTCAAGGGCACTCAATGGTTAAAGAAGTCTTGAAACTGCCAAGAAAGACTTGGGGATGCTGGTGGATGAGAGGCCGGACATGACCTGGCAGTGTGCACTCACAGCCCAGAGAGCCAAATGTGTCCTGGGCTGCATCCAAAGCAGTGTGGACAGCTTTGCCACTTGCATCCAGCTCTGGGGTCCTCAACCAGAAGGAACTTTGGCCTGTTGGAATGAGTCCAGAGTTGGGCCACCAAGATGATTAGAGGCATGGAGCTCTCTCTTACGAGGAAAGGCTGAAGGAATTGGGTTTGTTATGCCTGGAAAAAAAAGGCTAAGGGGTGACCTAATTGCAGCCTTCCAGCATCTGAAGGGAGCCTGCAGGAAAGATGAAGAGGGACTTTTTACAAGAGCATGTAAAGACAGGACAAGGGAGAATGGATTCAAACTGAAAGAAGGTAGGTTTAGATTAGATATTAGAGAATAGGCCAGGGGGGGTTAGAAGAAGATCTTTAAGGTCCTTTTCAATCCGAGCCATTTTATGATTCTAATCAAATCTGCTCATTAACAAGATGAGGCCTTTCAAACACATTTTCAACTTTGAGAAAAAAATACAGAGAAAAGTGAAGTCAAGCCCTCCTATTCTTATTTCACATTGCTAATATGCACCCTAATTGATAGCACAGCAGCCCCTGGGTTGAGCTCCTCAACTTCTGCATGTTTATTAAGCTCAGCTGATGTCAGTGAAACAGGGTGATTCATATGAGCTGAGGACATGGCCTCTGGATTTCAGAGGAGCTACTGTGGAATATCAGGCCGAAAAGTGATTTCTGAAGGATTTTCAGTTAAGCTAATGCCTAAAGCCAGTAAAGAGGAGGCTTCTTTATGTGTTTAAGTCCTCTTCTTTGTGATACTCGGTAAGCAGTGTGTGCCTTGATATTAACAGAAATGTACAAATATGACAGGTGAGTGTTTATCAATTCCATTTACTGTGTATAGCAGAGTAGACATATTGGCTATGCTAATCTATGTGTTTGGCTGATGTGATCCAGAGAGGAGAAAAATGTTTTAATAGAAGTAAAGTATAATTTAAGGTTTATTACATATGTCAAGTTTATTGAAGTGTGACACAAAGAAGTTTTTGGGGTATTAACGGTGTATCCACAAAGAGTGAAATAAAGCCAGGAACAAAATAAAGGTGTTTTCAGTCTTCTTTCTTTGTCAGATCAGCTAGAAAACAGATTTTATTTCCAAGAAAAAAGGATACTAAAAGAATAATGGGTTCTTTCATCAAGCATGGTTAAATTTAGGACATCCATTTGGATAAAATATATTTGACATGGTTATTTCTTTTCTTTGTTGTTGTGTTTGGGTGTCTTTTTTTCTGTTAATAAACAAAACTTTTTTTTTTTTTAATATTTTCTTTCATTGGGATACAGAAAACCTACTGACCGTTAAAGCAGGAGATGACACTTTTACTTTAACCCACAGTTTTAACTGGAGCTAGCCATGAAACTTAGGTCTGGATTGAGATCCCAAAGTTCACGATTACTTCCAGAGCTTTTCCTCCAACTAATATTTACAAGCTAACAAGTGTTCTGTAGTTTAGCAAGCCTAGTAAGTACAATGCAAAGAATGGGTTATAGGTTTGCAGTGTCTCTTGGCACATTAGGATGTCTGTCCTGCTTGTTATCATTGGAAAAATTAGGAAGGATATTCTGGCAATGAGTTAATTTATCTGGAATGTAAAATGATCTTTTTTTCAATTTCAGATAAAGGAACCAGGCTTTATACCAGTAATATCAAAAAACATGTCTGAACTGCTGATCCCAAGGCATGCTGTGATTGTATGAGGTGGTTTAATTGGATATGCGGATCCGAGTTCACTGTTTACGTGCACACAGCTATTTGGAAAGGGAGCTTGTTAATGAAAGTAGAAGAAAAACTTTAAGGAAAAGGCACGTTTGGCATTTAACTAGCAAAAGATTTGCTTTCTTCATTAAAGTCATTATAACTGAACTCAAGAATTGCACATGCACAAGGGAATTACTTGAATTAAGTTAATAAAGTTGTACTTTATTAGGTGTGAGGGGCCTGATTATTCCATTAGTAGAGCGAAATAGCCTGAGTTCAGATCTGTGGACTGGAGCAAGGAGGTTATGAGGATGAAGCTGTGAAGCTCCTGTCCTGTGCACCTCTTCACCTGGGTAAGAGGAAGGCTTTTGTTTCCGTTTTTATGAAATGGGACAAAATAAATTGGTTCTGTGCCGGCTAAACCAGTAATCAATAGAGTTTGTTCTTACGAAATTTAGAGGAGAGCCATTCAATTACTTGGTAGAAACCCTACATGTGCCTCAGCTGTCTCTGAGCGTGTCAGGCCTGGGGAATATACAGCAGGGTTTGGGAGTTATTGCATATTCTTTTCAGTGCAATTGTGTTTGTTTGTTTTCTTCTTTGTTATTCACTTCTTGAAGCAAGATTCAAAAAATGGTATTATCTATATAGCTGCAGAGCACAGTGGACACCAGTAATAAGCTGCTTTCAAGCATGCAGTGTTATCTGTAAGGTGAAATGCTAAAGAGTACCGCCTACTTGCTATGTAAATATCTTGGTTGGTAACACTTGTTAAAAGGTCAGGTTACTGGTGAATGCTTTTTCTGATCTGAATAATGCTCTTAAATTTTTTCCAGTTTGGGTTAAAATTAGTTTGATCAGCCTTGGAGCCTGGTAAACTTTAGTATCACACAACAGTGAAGAAGTTACCTGAAGTGTTGTTGAGTCTGAATAACAAAACTGGAATTCTCCAAACCTCTTCACGAAAAATATCGAGAACAGACATTTTAAGTGGTGCTTCCCAGTTCAGTGGCAATAGTAAAGGAGTTCAAACACATGCAAAGTAGGATTATTAAGAATTAAGGAGGAAGTGAACAGGTTTTTGGGTTTTTCTTGAATCCTAGATAACATGAGAAGGTGATGGGCAGTAATGCACTTTGCACAATGGGCCCCACTCCTGAGTGTACCTTAGTATCATCCTGATCTCAAACAAGTGCTTCCCCTGTCATTTGTCACTAAGTGTGGAACTTACCCTGAGCTGAGCAGATGAGTGTGGGCAAAACACTGTTTTTGTCTGCTGGGGGCTGAGTTGTGCTGTTAGATGTGTTCTATTGGCTTTCCATGAGGTTTATGCTTCCTGAACCACTTTCTGAAGCATGCAAATTAGAGAGGGTCTTTCCAGCTAAGTTCACAAGATCAATAAAATGGAAGAAAATGTAATTTTATTACTACCAGTATATTTTAATATAGCAACCGTTTTCCTGGTCAGGACAAATCCACTTGCCGCTATTCACTACAAAACCATCATATCATAAAACATATAGCTCATAGTGAAGATGATGGGCATTTTGCCACAGCTTTGACCCTGTGTTCACAACTGAATGCACAAAATGGTTTAGCCTGATGAGTTAGGGAGCCAGATAAGAAGTTAGCTTATTGTGCAGATTGCATTTTCTAGAATACACCATTCTTTACCAAATATTCACATCTATAGGCCAGCAAAGAGTTAATAATCAATTGCTACTTAATGAACCTGTAACCACCTTATTAAATCCGCATTGAATGTGTAGTTAAGTGTACTCAGAGTATTTTAATTTAAATGTTACCATAAAATCTGCAAGTGGAATTAGTGTAGAGCTTTTGAGATTACATTAGCAGCAAAACAGGGGGTGGACAGTTATTGTTAATTAAACCATACAGACAACATCCAGTAGAATCCTAACAGTGTGTAGGATGCATCTATTTGTTTAACATCTTACAGTTTCAAGACTCTCTGTCCTCCAACTCTTTTTTTTTTTTTTTTNGAAGTTTTTGGACTGATTTTGTTATTCTGTAAGACTGATGAGATGTTGAAGTGAACCTTCCCACTGAACCCTGGAGTGGGCTGGACATTAATACACTCCATAGAGGGATGGAACAATATAATTTCACTATGAGTTTGTTTATTAAAGTATTTTATGACTTTTTTTTTTGCCATCTAACCAGTCTCTGAGGAGAGCTCTAGATTTGATTTCCTCTAATGAAAGTGTCCCCCTTATAACATATTCATGGCCACATGAGTCACGACATCCTGTATTTTTTTGCACTTCCATGCTTAGGTCAAATACTGCAAAAAGCCACTGTATCCCCCAGTCATTGTTCCTTCTTTTCCTTCTTTTTGCATATCTGCCCTTGCAGTATGTAAGACTGAGAACACAATTTGTGTGGTACTTTTTGTTCAAGGGGAATTTCTGTCAGACTCAGTGTCTAATTTGTGCTATAGTTCCTCTGCCTTTGAAGGAACAAAACTTCTCTCTGTGATTGCCCTCAGTGTGACACTCCCTTCTTAGGCTTCTTTTCAATACCTGCTGTGCACTCAGAAAGGGAGTAGTGCTGCATGCCTGTGCTCTTTTAGCTGATATATTCCATTATTTGGGTTAAAGGCTTCGGGAGTCCTCCAGACCTGCCTCCCTGGTTGTTGCCTCTGCTGCCTGTCATGGGATGAGTGTTCCTGTGCTGTGTAGCTCTTTTTTTGTCTAAAAGGAAGGGTCTTGCCCAAAAAACCTTTACTAATATCATAAACTCTGGTAGAGATAAGGTCCTGAAGGTTTTACAGCTTGTTCTCATGGTCCTTTAGTTCTGTTACCTGATCTTTAGTGTCTCCCCCTGCCCTCCAGCCCTGACACTTCTGTAATACCTGGATAGAACTCCCTTGTTGGTAGTTCCTTCTTTGACTTTTCTCCTCGTTGAGGAATACATTTAGTGCAGGCAGATGGGTGTACAAACTGCAGATTGAGCTGCCTTCTCTTTGCAAAACAAATGGCACTGGGACCTGTATCATCAGCCAGGGAACAGGACAGTCGGAGACATGGCAGGAACCACTGACTCAGCAGGAATACCTCAGACTTTGCCTCGATAGACAGCTTGAGCTGCTACTGTTTTAATGGCCCATGAATAAACTGCTTTATGGATCCAAGGGTTTTTGGCTCTGCTAGGGGAAGGCTGGGGTCAAACCACTAAGGAAGCCTGGTCTGACTGTGCGACAGTGGGGTGAGTAGGGAGCCAAGTGGGGCACCCATCACCTCACTGGAGCCACCCACTGCAAAGGGGCTTCAGTCTTAGCCGCGAAAATGTCCCGTGGTGGGAGTGTGGCTGCCAGAGTGCCTCCTGAATGGTCAGATAGGGAATTTTCCTTAACACTCCTTATATGTGAATGTCTCATCAAAAGACATAGAATCATAGAATGGTTTGGAAGTGACCTTAAAGATCATGAAGCTTCAACCCCACTACCATGGGCAAGGACGCTCTTACCCTGCTGCTATATATTTTCTGTCATGAATTGCCCCTTGTTCCTCAGGTCTGTTTTCCACAGTTTGCCTATTTCTTGTACAGATATCCCTGGCAAACAGATCAGGACTGTGCTTATTCCCCTTTATTACTTTCTGAGGCACACAAACCTGCCGAAATAACAGTATTTGCAGTAGATTTTTTTTGTGCTCCTATCCATAGTGGAAGTTTAATTTAGACCCTCTGCATCTTTCAGCATTGTTTTCTCTTCTCTGTAGAGGGCCATGCACCTTCTAGGCACTAGAAGAATATGATACTATAATAATGAACATGAGACTATGCTTTGGCTGTCGAACGGGTCTTGTTACCCCCAGCTATACAAACCACGTGGTTACTCTTCATTTTCAAAAAAGCCAGTGAAGCAACTCTTCTAAGCAAATCCATTGTACAGTGTGAAGTGTTCCTCCCTAAACACTCTTAAGACTACAATACAATTTGACTCATTCGTTGCTTTATTTTAGTCACACAGATCCAATTCTAGGTCTTCTCCTTCTGTTTGCTGAAGGTCATAGCCTGGAAACCTGAAAGTTAAGTCAAGTGCCTGACCCCTGCAAAGTCAACAGGACCTCATGTGTTATTTGGTAATCCCTTCCATTCACCCTTTCTGTGTAGTAGTGCATGTGGGTTACAGGCCACAAGTAAGGATTTGCAAAATGGAGCCCTCACTTTGTTTGTAATTGAAAACTGTTGTTGGAGAAACAATGATTCAATAACCTTTTCTGAGGCTGGCCTAATGTCTTTCTCCAGAGACCATGGTGAGCACAGTGGTAAATTGATTTCAAAAAGAGTACAGCATTTCTAACTCTTTATGCAAGACTGACTACAGTTTCAGGCTTCTACTTAATAGCTTTGGATAATGCAGGACTTCAAGCATTGATGTGAAGTGTATGTGTGTATGGCAGGGGTACATTGCATTATCATCTTATTTCTTCAGATTTTTCCTACTGTAAAAGAGAAAAATCAATATTAAGATAAGTGAACAGACCATTTAAATGAAGAAATAAGTGGTAGTTTTTTGATTCCCGATTGTACACAATGGTGATATATGTTGTTTGGAGGAAGTCACCCTTTTTACATCTCTTGAGGGAGTTTTTCTTTCCACGTTTACCTTTCTACTGGGCTGGCCAAAGAGGAAGCTGAACAGCCACAGAGAGAACCAACAAGGTCTAACATGAGTGGGCAGGTGGAAGGGCTTTCCTTAACTATGTATGAAAAATAAAAAATTCTTTCCTTTCTTGAACTAACAGAACTCACACACTGATTCAAACACATATGCGTGCTCATGTATCCTTTAATCTCAAAATACAAAAAATCTCCAATGTACTCTGATGGAATAAGATTTGCTGGAGGTGAAACTAGCAAGTATTGTGAAGGCTGACAAAAAATTCTCTAGTACTTCTGTACCAAAAGAAAAGCTAAGAAAAGTGTGAACCTGTTACTCAATTGACCAGGATACATAATGACAAAAGACAGGCAAAAGATTCTCAATCCTTGACTTGATTTTTTTTTTTTCCACTTGTAAGTTCTGTCCACTGGCCTTTAAGGTTCCTGGGTTTATGAGCAGGGCCTAAGTGAAGCTTTATCCACGCTACAAGAAGGCAAAGTAAGGAGTGCTTCAACTAATTGAGTGTAAACAAGTCTATGGGACCAGATAAAATGCATTTGGGGAGCTCACCAATATAATTTTAAGGCCACTCTCTTACACCTTTAAAAGGTGATGGCAACTAAGAAGGGTAAAAAAAAAAAAGAAAGACAGGCATCACACTTGTCTTCAAGAAGGACAAGGGGCAAGATGTAGGAAACTAAAGGCTAGTCAGCTTTGTTGCAGTCCTGTGACGGTCATGGAGCAAATCCTTACTGGAAGCCAATTCCAGCTGTATGAAAAGGAGAAAGCTGACTGAGGACGGGAAGAATGGATTTACAAGTATGCAGGACCAAACTGACAACCTTCTGTGATGAAGGAACGGCTCTGTAGATAAGAAGAGATCCATGGATGCTGTATACCTTGATTTTAGAAGGTCTTTTAATATGGTCTGCTAATCTCCAAACAGCCAAACTGATGATATGTAGAGTAGATAAGCAGATAATAAGGTGGGTGGAAATTTGGCAGAACTATCAGCAGCAATACAAAGTCCCAGCTGGCAGCTTGTTGCCAGTGCTGTCCCTCAAAGATCAGTACTGGGGCCAATATTATTGAGTGTTTTTATTAATAATCTGGATGATGGGAGAGAGTGGACTTCCATCAAGTTTGTGGAGAATACCAGGTAGGTGGGAGGAGTCAGTATTTTGGCAATGAGAGTTGCTATTCAGGGGAAATGGACAGGTTGGAGAAATGAGGTGACAGAAGCCACATGAAGTGCAAGACAAGAAAATCCTGACCTGGGAAAAAATAATCCCATGCTACAGCAGAGGCCAGGAGCCAGCTGCAACAGGGAGAAGCTTTGAAGGAAAATGGGTTTCTGGTGGGAGAGTTGAACACGAGCTGTCAGTGCATCCCTTGAAGCCAACAGGGCCTGGCACATATCAGGCTGCACTGGCAAGAGTGCAGCCAGCAGGTCTGGGGGAAGTGATTCTGCTCAGTACAGGTGCAAGTTAGGTACCCTAACAGAAGTTGTGTAAACCTCATCCACAAGGACTAGCTAAGTCAATTTGGATATCAACATAGACCTAGTGCAGTTCAAAATCACAACTTGTTAAATGTAAACAATTTTTTTTGTGTTTGAAGTTTTGCGGTTTGTTCTGTTTGCTTTTTTTTTTTTTTTTTT
The DNA here is from genome assembly GCA_013397115.1 of Edolisoma coerulescens. NCBI lineage: Eukaryota > Metazoa > Chordata > Aves > Passeriformes > Campephagidae > Edolisoma > Edolisoma coerulescens. The sequence continues at coordinate 3,063,776 of VWZW01007479.1, forward strand.
AAAGAGATTAATTTTACATTCTCAATGTCTCTCATATTTCAGAGAAACACTAGTTTGTTAATTGCAGGGTCATTCTTCTCCTTTCCTTGCCAAAGCTGGATCTTTAGCCTGAAACACAAATTAGTTAACATTGTAAGACCATAAACAGAAATCTTCTCTCCTGGTGATAATGTGATAGCCATGATTGTTAAATGTTGGTAGAGAGACAATAGTTTTAAGAACAGACTTATTTTAGAGTGGTATATATAACTGGGAAAACCAGACGTGCTTTCATGTTCAGAAAATGATCTGATCTGTTTACCCAGAAGTTATCCCTAACTGAGATGCAAGTTATATTCACAGCTGGGTGGGCTGGCATTCACTGAGGACAAGCAAAAGAGATGCTATTTCAGTCACCTCAGTTTGGGGCGGGGCACAGCAGTAAAGTCAGACAGAAACCTGAAGAAGCCTAAAAACTTGTCCAATTTATCCAACTCAGTGATCTGGTTCAGCAAAATAGTTTACCTCTCTTTAAAAATCTGGCTGCTTTGAATAATTACAGAGAAGATGGGTCAGTTGTCAGCTGGCATTGAAAATGTTTTAGTTCCATTAACTTTGTGAGGTTAAAGAAGCTCATGCCAGCTGCAGATCTTTTGACCACCACAGATATTAAATGTGCCAGTCATCAGGCTGGGCTTGCTCCACCCATGTGGCAAACTTCAGTTCAGGCAGAGGATGAGCAACAAAGCAAGGAGGGTGAGGACATCAGTCATGTTTAGTGGTTGCTATTAGAAGAAAAACACAACCTGTCAGGGAGGTAGGAGGAACGAATGAGTTCATCCCTGACAGGAGTTGGTGGGCAGGTGATGACATCTTTTTGCATTATGTGACTTACAAAGGTCACTCTTAATAGCTTGCAAATCAGCCCATGGCAGTTTTCTCTGATATGCCAGGACAACATGCAAGACACTGATAGGTACTCTTCTCTCATTTAGAGTTGTTTAGAAAGCAAGTTGATACACTCTTTTTTCCCCTCGTTTCTTTTCCTATGTAGGGATACATGACCTGTTATATTTAAACATTTGTAACTATTTGAATCATACTCAATACTGCATTTTCAATTCCTGGACTAAATGATGATGTGGAAGGTGTAAATTACAAGGGATTATACTGTATTTTTTCCTAATGGTCTGCATTCAGTCACAATTGTGTTTGTGTTTCAAAAAAGTCTTCTGCAACAGATAAAGTCTGGTTCAATGAGTCCATTCGGAAGTATTTTCCACTCTGCAAGGGTAATTATCTTTATTAGTTCTGTACCTTGATAGTGTTTCAGCAGAGCATTTAGGAGTGTCAAATTCTATTAAGCATAAACTAGCTCACAAAGGAAATAAATTGGAACTGTGTGTAAATGGTGATACCTTAAGAGGTTTAAGTGAGTGTTCTGCTAGGTGGTTTTGCCACTTGATAGCAAAAAAAAAAGTCTAATTTTTGTTTATTTGAGGGGAGGGAGCTTTGTGTCTTTTGGAATGACAATCTCCCCCTCATGAATAAATGTGGAAAATTTCAACCTTCTACATGCAAACAATTGATCACTAAGACTCCTACAATTTTTAATCATCATTATTCAAAAGTGTAATTTTGTTGGTATACTAAAGTTTCAGTCATGAAGGAATGCTACATAAACCACAATGCTTTTCTGAAATTTCTGCTTTTCCCGAGAGCTGAACTGCAGAGGTCAGGCAGGAAAAAAGCACAGCCCATAATTGCATGGAGTAGCAAAACAGTAAAAGATGCTTCTAACTTCTCTTCTATCACGTACTGTTTGTGAAAGCTGGAGTAACTGTGGTTTCTGTAGAGCTACACCCACATTCAGTGAGCAGGTCCCTGGATAAATTTCAAAATGATTTGTCTCACCTGAGCTGCAGGAGTAACTGTGAGAAAACCAAGGGAAAGTGCTGAGACCCGAAGAAAGGATTTTGTTAGTGGTAAAAACGAAAATTAAACTCTGGAGGAAGGCTGTGGTGTTGCAAAGTGTGTCCTGCTTGATTTCCCTAGACACCTCAGTTTCATTGCATGCCATTAGTGCTTACATTCAAGACCATGCATGTATTAATCATGCTGGAACTGCTGTCCTCAGCTCTCAGGAGTTTGTCTTTCCTCCCTCCACAGACCCTTTAGCATCTTCAACTTGCTCTTTCTCTCATTTTGTCACTGGTTGATATTTGCCTTGTGGTTAAAGGGGACTGATATGGAAAAGAAAAATCCTTTGTACTAGCAGAAACTCGTCAAGTATTACAAGCTGGAAGAGTGTTTCCCTTTGCTTAAAGTACTGCCCTTCTCATTGCTTATCTTCTTCTGGAGTTGCTGTTCTGTTTTGGGAAAACCCCAGGAGGGAAAACACAGAAGGAACTATTTCTGGCTTTAGCTAGTACTAGTGCCTATTTGCCTCAGAGTCAGGCCAAGTGAAATGGTGAGGGCACAAAAAGGCAGATGTTTTTTGGCCACCAGAGAAACAGCTGGCAGAAGCTCTCGCCCACACTGTGGGAGACAAAAAGACAGAAGGAGAGAAGCAGTTGGAAGTAGATCTGTCCAGGTTCACTAAAATGTATGTAATCCTGCATTATGCTTTTGTAAATAGGTTTATGTTGCATGCTTTGTTCATAATCAGGTAGTTTCTGTGGATGTTCCTTGGATAAACCAGAAACACTTGTGCAACCCTTTGTTTGATTTTATGTCGATTTCTGGCTTACCCTTTCTTGGCTAGGCTGTGGTCTGGCATCCTGTTTCACTGGCGCAGGCCACGTGAAGACATTATTCCCTCCAGGCTCTACTGATTAACCTCCAGTTACTGCTGAGCTCTGTTGGTGTAATTTGATTCAGTCAGGATGACCTGGACTGGAAAAGGCTATTGTGCCATAGACTGGTAGGTCTGGCAAAATTTTCTGTTCTCTAACACAAGTCAGTGATAAGGCAGCCCAGTAGTAGGAGGGAGCTGTGATCTTTCTGAGCACAGCTAGGATGAGACACAGCAAAAATAATGTCAGCATCGTTCTTGACTTGCTACTTCTTGCCCTTTATCATCCACTGACTGAGAAGTCTCAATCTGATTTTCCTTCCATGCACTTGTTTAGCCCTGTCTGACTGTGGTTTTCTGGGTCCCATGGGGATAGTAGAAGGGTTTCTGCCCAAAGAATCTTTTATCTCTTTCCTAGTAGGAGGTTTGTGGAAATATGCCCTAATCTGCTTTTGGGCAAAAGGACTTGCACTAGCTGGGTGATTTAAGTGTTTCAGATAAAGGCCAAATTTGCCTCAAACAGACTAAGCATCTTTAAAGCAGACACCCCCCAGTTTCTGTCAGATGTCCCACACTCTCTGGGAAAAGGTAACCTCCAAGTGGAACAAGTACTGCTCTGGCCAGCCAGCTTGGGTGTGAAAGGGAACATCTGCACATGAGCTGACAGATGATGCAAATTGAAGCAATGTGGATCAGCTTTAAAAGAGAGAGCATATAAGTTCCACTGGTTTGACTATTTCTATTTCAATGGTGTAATGTTATGAAAACCTATTCATACGTTAATGGAACTGATCCATCTTGCCATAAAGAAACACTTACTTTACAAAGCAATATTGATATTTCATTTGTCTGATGGCAATTCTATTTTATGCTCCTTTAGACTACCCATTTTGAAAATCCTTTTTTTTAAATACCCTCATGCTTTTGCTTTATGTAAGCACTTAAAATTGTGTCTTTCTTCAGGTATGTGAGCAGTCATAATGAATGTTAGTGGGATTATCATCATAGTATATATACTTAAAATCAACTACTTTTATTGTGCTAGTACAAATGCTGATTCAGTGAAACCTGAATTTTGTACTTGTCTTTGTCTTCTCTGGGAAATTAATCCAGGCTAATTGATGTAAATTGGATTAATTAAACCACATTAAAGTCATGCAAAGCCTTTCTTGTTTTGGGAAAAAAAAAAAAAAGAAAACTACCTTAATTTGCTTTTGTTTGATTCACTTCCAAATCAGAGAAACTATTCTGATCTACTAGCACTTTATATTCATGTTCAGTACGGTCTCTGTGTAGACAACCCATAGCCTTTATGTGAGAGAAAGAGGGAGAGAGAGGAAGAGGGTGTGCTACTTCTGAGGAACATCAGCTTGTCTAGAATTAGATGAGGACAGATTTATTGGATTTTTGCAGCTGAACTTCCATCTTGCTGGTACCAGCTTTGGAGGTTGAAAGTAAGGAAGATTATGGTTCAGGAAATTAACCCTGGGTCAAAGTAAAAAATTTTATTTGTCTGGCAATTGCTGACTGTGCTTCTTTAGTCTGGACCCACCAAACACCATAGAGTCCTCATGTTCTCACAATCCTTTCCAATGCATAGGACCACAAAGAAAAACCCAGCTGTCCCAAACAGGGCTGAATGCAGAAGATGGTAGTGAAATGGGTAGTTTGCTGCGAATCTAATTTGATGCCTAAGTACTGCTGAATGTGAAGGACACTCTAAATATGTAGGGGATGGTGTAGTGATTTAATGCTTTAGAGTTTCTGAAATATTCATCACTGAAATGTTCTGAAAATGCTAGAAAATGGTTTTGGGGAATATCTTAAGTATTGTTTGACCTTACCATGGTATAATCCCACCTTTCTATGATTCATCAGCATTATTTTATCAGAAGTAATTTCTTCAGTTAAAATGAGAAAAATCTTTCAAATTTTTCAAATGGTTCGAATTATTTATCCACCTCTGCTTTTGCCCTGGTAACAGCAGGAATTGCTATAGAAAAAGTGGTTCACTCACAATTTTTGTAACAGAATAAGTCGTAAATATCAAAAGAATCTTTAGGAGTTGTAAAAGTCTATCCTAAATTCTTTATGAGTTTTGAGAAAGTTCAAAATAGTTTGAGTGAGAGCAAAGTAAATATCCAGAAGTACAAAAATTCAGAGGTTAAGTACAAAATTTTCTCTGGTGTCTGTTGTACAGATTCAGCCAGTGCAGTAGAATGTAGAAAAGCTGTACTGCTGTAAGTAAATGAAAAAAATAGGATTTGATAATGGTTTCCATCTCATAGGGACTGGAATAATACACAATCTGCAGACAATTAAGAGGACAATCTTCTGACTTAAACCAGCCTCAAAATATGTGTTCAAATCCTCAGAAGTTGAGAGGCAAGGAATTTTATTAAGTGAAAAGGCCATTATATATTAGAATTTTTGGTCTGTAGGCAAGTTTGGGGTTTTTTTTAAGAATTTTTTTACGTTCTTAATAAGGTTTTAAGAAACTCACTTAAATAAGCACTGAAACAAGCGTTGCACAAAATGTTTAGAAATGTTTCACTTAACACATTACCATTCAACACTGAACTCAGCCTTGAACCTTGTGTGGTGAGTTATCATCCTGACTCCTGCAAATGCTGTTTCCTATCTCAAGATGAAGCTCCATTGCTAGATTACATCTCTCTTATCTGTGCTTGTGGTTGAAGACTTTTTGTGAAACACCTCATTATCTTGGCTAGAGCAAAGTGATCTGACCGGTGAGTCTGGACTATAGATAAGGAAAGAACCTTGAGACTCTGTGACATCTCATGTCAATTCACTTTGATATTTAAATATTTGATTAATAAATCAAAATATTTCAGTCAAAGAAAATATTTCCTGGAGAAAATGGAAATAAAAAATGGCAAAAATTTTTTTCCCTTTTTCTTTTTTAAATAGAAAGTTTCTGTCTAGTTAAGCTTATCTTAAGCATCTGCTTGAATAGAAAACTTTTCTGCATCAGGTTTAAAACTGTGTGCAAGCCTCATGATTCCCAAGAGTGGTACCATGAACGTGATAGATACCTTTAAATGTCTCTGCTACATTAGAAGTTCAACAATTTTCTTGTCACCTGAGACAAGTAGAAACTTTAAGCTGTTGCACATTTCCCCTTTTCAATGCTGCTTCTTGCCCCATTGGAGTGCTCATCTATTATCCCTCTTATCCACCCTCTTTCCCTTTGACTCATGCCTTGAAGAGTCTTGCAAGCATCATGTGCCTAGCCTAGACAAGTGTTATAAAGTAGCCCTACTCACCTCCTGATGTTACGCTGGTGGGGTCCAGTTACTGAAAACAAGGAGATACATTGCCTAAAATAATTGAAAGTAAATTTATGTAGATTTTCTTTCAACTGATTTTGAATGCAGAATTTCGTGAGGAGGTTGAGGGGTTGGTTTTGTTCTTTCTACTTTTGGCAGGTTCATAAAAAAATAAATATTAATGTCTTGTCATGAAGAGCCTTGACAAATTCTCTCTTAAAAAAAAAAAAAAAAGAAAGGCACAGAGCTTTGGGGTATTAGAGTTCTCTGAAATGACAGAGAGGAATAGAGCATTAAGATGAGACAAAAGCCCAACTACTGTGTATGTAAATAGTAAGAAACACGCTTTTCCTTGAGTGCTTTGCCATCAAATACCAGGTTAAAAGCGGAAAAAGGAAAGATTACTTCCCCCATTTCCCAGATAGAGACCTGGTCTATTATCAGCCATAACTGTACTCGACTATGCATCACAAAACAGTGAAAACCTTGAGTGGATTAGTTAAAAATTATTACAGAAGCAGCAAAGGATAGAACAACTCAGAAGAGGCACTGGTGAAATAAGGGATTTGCTTCTTCTTTTTTTTTTTAATTTCCTGAGAAGTTTCTATCAATGTTCTTATTAATGCAAATTGTCAAAAAAATAATAGAAGTGTGAGTTATTGAGGAACATGTACTTGATCATGAAAACTGAGTCCCAAATGGCAAATTATTCTGGTTTTCTGGAGAATATCCTCTCAGGTGGTACCTGCCTGTAGGTGGTGAGAAGGTGCTTTTCCCCCACTGCTGCAGCAAGGCATTCAGAGCATCTCTCAGATGCCTTTTGTTTTACTTGCCTTCTTTGGTACCATTCAACCTGCTTTCCCAATAATAAAGTTAACTGTATCTTAACAGTAAAAAAAAAAAAGCTGTAATAGGGATAATTTATACACTCTGAGAGGAAAAAGATTGATCTTTTCACAGAATTTAGGAAATTATTGCTTTCAAAAGTGGATTATAAAACTTCTTTGATTGAGTGACAGTGGTGCATTGTATGGATGAATCTTTCTGAGCCTTGTAGTTGGAAAAGCTGTTCCGCAGTTAGAATAATCAGTCTCTATCAGAATTTTAAGCAGGTTTTTTTTCAGCTCAACATACAAGCAATCTCCTTTTAAAAATTTTAGTGTATTGCTCTATATAAAGCCATTTATAATGCACAAGGAAAGAAGGGAAAGTGGAGTTCTCTGTCTGTACTCTCCTTGCCCTCTACCCAAAAGCAGCTGTCAGGCAATTTCTGTGAAAAATAGTTCTGGTGATTTTTTAAAAATTTTTTCAACATGTTGGTTATATTAAGGGCCAAATAGACTTAGCTTATGAAGGTTAAGGGAGATACAATGAGTAAAGGACCTCTGTATTTCTATTTTATTCTTTCAAAATGCATTTTTAGATTAAGCTGACAACCAAGAACAGTGAATAATTAATGGATAGATCCTTCTTATGAGGACACAAAGACTACCTTTCTGAACAGGAAGGTTACAGCTACATTCCTTTTTAACCTTTAGCATGCAACTCAGATGCCCGGTTTAGGACTCTAAAACCCCCTGGTCTCTCCTTAAAGAGAAAGGGAACAGTCCCTTCAAAGTAGGAGCCAAACTGGAAGTGGATCACCCGTAAACAGAAAAGTGTTCCACGAGTGCTTGTAGCTGTCTTTCTTAGCTGCAGTGTTGCAGTGCATAGGTGCTTCTCCTGGAATTTGTTTTAAACTTAACCATGTGATTATGCCAAAGAGCCTGAAATGAAGGCTCCAGCATTCCTGATACAGCCTAATTCCCTGATGAAGCACCTTGCCAATCCCCTGTTGAAAGGAGTTGCTTTAGCTTAACAAATGAAGGGTTGGCTCAGAGTTGCACATATTTCACAGGAAAAAAAATCACTCGGGGCGAGGGCTTCTGAGAATTCCATTAAATATTCAAGTATCTCCTAAATCAAGTATCTCTTGAAGCAATTATTTACCCTAGAAGTGGTCCTGCTGGGCTGTCAGTGTTGCTCAATGTGGGATGGTCAGGGTCTCATGACAGTGTAAACTGCTCTGTTGCTCCTTTTATAAATCTACATTGCTATGAAATGGGGGGAGGAAGAGAATGAGAATTTTGAGGGATTTAGAGAAACTGCACCATTTCATAGCTTCCACCTCAGAATTTCTTACTTGTTGTCATTTTACCACAGGAACAAAATACAGAGCTCTTAATAATGGTCTGTATTACTGATCTCCTTTTTAGGCAGGTTTCCATCCACACAGCAGCCCAAAGAAAACAGGTGCATGTACTTGCACCATAAAGCCTAATGAAGAAATGTATATGCTTATCCAATTTTTCTTTTCACTGCCTTTTCTGGATTACTCCTTTATTCTACTGTGGCAAGCATAATGCAGATATAATAAAAAGCTTAACCCAAACAGACAGAGAAATGAAAAATCAGGATTTCAGACAATATCTGTCCCTTTCAAATGTCATAATAATAAAAGCTAGTTCCAATAGAATAAATATATTTAACCTCCAAAGAGTTATCAGTGCATTACCTCCCTACCACTTATGAGAAAGAGATTCAACTGGCTCATGAGTTATCTGTGTTTTATGCTCATGACAGAAAGATAATCATCCTCAGGGGTGAAATATGCTAAATACTGCATAACTATGCCAAACTGGCAGCAGCTGCTCCATTCTTTATGGGAGTGCCATTTGCTCCCACCCACACTGTACAGTCTCTGGACAACTATTGCTTTTCCTTCTGAAACCTATTTCACTGTATTTAAAACTGTCGTTAAAAGTTCAACTCCCTGAAGAGCTCTGTAAACTGGGCCACTGTTTGTAAACATGGTGATTCAAAATTAGTTCCTTAATTTCCCTGAAGTCTGCTAGAATGTGGGCCGATGTTATTTTATTCACCCACCAATGCACTGAATGGATTGCACTACAAAAGCAGCAGCAGCAGCAGCAGCGGGTCAAGTGAGAGGGTCACCAAACTGGGTCAAATAAGCCGAAGTCCCTCTGATTCCTGCGGCTGTCATTCCTGAAGGGCAGTTTTGGATCTCAGCCTAGAGCCTTAGGGGTGTGCTAGAGTGCTCCCTGAGGGTCTGTGTCTTCCTTTATATGTGTTGTTAGGCTGTATTCACAGTTTCTGGAGATAAGTGTCATTTTATTTCTGTTCTGCTGTTTATTTCCTGGTAATCTGAGTTGGAGAATGGCACTCTCAGTCATCTTCTTGATTGTCTAATTAGTAATTACAAGGATTTACAGTGTGTGGCCTCTTTAAGGGGAATCTAACCAGAAGTAATCCCACACAGAGCTGAATATTTTCTTTTACTTGCCTATTGTGAACAGGCATATGATTGTTTTGGTTTCTTTTTGACAGCTGCCATTTAAGAGAATGCAAGATTATAAATAGTAAAGCAAAGGCACAACATGAATGAGGTATAATGATGAGCCTGATTCCTCTCAGGCCATTCTTTGGGTTAACGTTCTTTCCACAATATATTGAATATATTAACTTATTTCAGGACAAAATCCAACGAGATCTGCCTGTGTCAGAAAACACAGAAGTTTTTTAGTTTTACTTCTTTTTAAACCTTAAGGATTAAGTATTAAAACCTTAAGTATTAAAATTTGGTTTTCTGATCTTGATGCCTTTTTAATAATCCTTACTGGATTTACATGTAGCAGCTGGAGGCAATGGACAAGAGGGGGAATAGTTGGAGAGAGAATAGATTTCTGAATAGAAACCTCATCATGAAGCTGCTGCGGAGGCAGTTTTGTGCTTAGGTGGACTCTAGTAAGAGAGTGGAAAATTGTCTGTCACTCCAATAGCATGATATTCTTTCTCACTTTGAGAGAAGCTGCTCCTTCCTTACAAACACCTGATAATCTGTGCTGGGAACCCAAAGGTAATCAGAGAGATGACAGACCCTGTGCTGTCTGATAACAGAGCCTGTATTAATCATGCCAGCCTTGCAGGCTACCCATCTGCGCTTGTGACAACTTTATATAACTTGCATTTTCTCTTCCTCATTTCCTGTACTTGCCCCACCAAGGTGTAAGATACATTACCCTGAATGAGCCAATTGTTTCCCTTTCTTTTCAGAAGAGAAATTTTTCTTTCTTATGATGACCTTTTTAGTCATTCTTCCTCATGCACATTCCAGTTTGAATTGACTTCTTAAATGTGCTTGGCCAGGGCTGTGTTTCACATGATGTTTCAGCACAACTGTTATTATTTCCTTAACTCCCAAGGAAGTGCCTTGTGTCAGGCATCTTACTTAAGATTGCATTTCTCTCAACAATGGTACATTGGTGGCTTTTAGATCATCCTGAAATAAACTGCTGTGTTTCTTTCCTTCTTTTTCATCTTATAGGACAAACTCCCAATCCTTAGCTGAAATTACTGATATTTGTCCTGAAAGCTGTGACTTTGCACTTAAAAGTAGTTATTTTCAACACATACTTACATCTATTTCTCAGTCTTCCAGCTCTTCCAAGACAATGCTAGAGTCCTTGCCACTTTGAGGTACTTCTCAGCATTACACCATTACTGGATTTCACCAGCGTGCTCCTACCTATTATGGCTGAGTTGTTAATGAAAATGTGAAATATGGTTGCCAAAGATCCATTCTCCCTTACTGGTATTCTTGTCTTCCCTATAAACCATTTTTATAGGCATTGTAATATTTTTACTACTACCAATTTTCTCTAGTTTAATAATTTCCCCTTACATCCCTGCAAGATGCTTTAATTAAGTCCAGATAAATGAGACCTATAGCATTTCCCTCATTTAAAAAATCAGATTCATTAGCAAAAGTGGTAATAGCTGGATGCAGTATACACCATATACTGCTACATTTCCTTTTTCATTTAGCGCATATTTTAATTGTTTTTTACCTTCAGCATTTGTTTCAGTCTCTTCTATCTTTGCAGGCAGACTAAAGGGCCGAAACAGCTTTTCACTTATTAACTTAAAAAGTCTAAATTTGTTGCTTTCCATCTACTATCACAAACTCAGAAGACATAAAATATTTGCTGCTGGATCTATAATTTCGATTATTAATTTCTAGGAAATTATTTGGTCTGTCTAATTTTAACTGCATTTTCTAATCTGCTGTTTGAATAACTTCCAAGCCTATAGAGTTTTCATTTTCCTTAATTTTCCTCTTTTTGCTGTCTGATGGTCTTTTATTGCTGTAGCCTTGTTTATCTTATTCCTTTTCCACACACTTAAACTAGCCACAAAGATTACAAGTCAAATGTCTTTTGTTCTTGTCACCTTTCCTCTAAGCCTCACACTTGTCTTATCAGTCACACCACGCTTGATTCCTAAAGGTCAGATATGCCACATACTCAGGGAATTATCCATCTGTCAAGAAGGGTCCTGTGCCTACGAATACTTTCTAGGGATTGGATATCTGAAATCTTTTTCCTAGTGCCAGTTCTTGAGCCTCATGTTGATCTTCAGTGTCTTGTCCTATTTCATCCTCCTTCTCTAGGGAAGAGTTGGAACTATTCTTGTTAGAAGCTGTTTACCATGAGTGTGATTCTTGTAATACAAATGTGCCATTAAAGTGGAAGGGATCGGGACTTTACATTTCTTATTTCCTGTGAAATAAGTAGTCTGGGAATATAGGAGTACTTTCTTGAGAGATGGCCCTTTCATACTCAGAAGATTGCCACTGAATGGATTTCTTTCAGGTGCTTCTCTAAGTATGCCTGAGTACATGAAGTGCCAGCAGCTGTAATAGTCAAGAGATAGCTTTTTAATTTGAGTCTGACAGACACACAGGAATTGAAAATTTTAATTTTTCTTATATAGTAATTGATAGATATAACCTTGCCTCAGTGATAGAGAAAACCCACAGTATTTTGTCAAGTTCCCCAAAATTTATAGGCATTTACAATAAATGCATAATTTAGTAGGGAAATAGTTGAAAGCAGGGCTTTTCTTGGCTTTTAGAACTGCATGGTCTATGATGTATTAAAGACCTGGAGGGAAACTTGCATTACAACAGCAGGATCTTGTGGCAGCTAGATAAATCAGAACGACTTATTCAACAAAGTGAGGAGAACCTTGAAATTACTAGTCTTGCATACTAAAGACTCAACACTACTTATTTTCTCTGGACAGAAAAATACAGTCCATAGTACTTGTGATAGGAAAGTTATCTTCAGCCGAGTTATGTCTTATGTTAAGGAGGGAGGAAGGGTCTTATGTACCTGTTTCTTCCTTATGACAGTAGGAGGATCCTGCCTGACTAAATTTAAGAAGCTCCCTAACTTTGAGATGGTCACAGGACATAATCTGTAGCATATGAATACCTGAATACCCGAGTGGTTTTTGTGTTTCTTTTTATCTTTTCTGATAGTCCAGGAAGAAGGGCAGAGTAAAGTGAATTAAAATATTTCAGTGTAAAAGTGCCAAAAAGAGATGTGGCATTTCTTGAGCCTGCAGAACTCAGTTTGGTTATGAGAAAAAGCCTGCACAGGTGCAAGAGACAGTTGCTCTTTACATGAAACAGAAAGATAAACATCACCTGTGGCCACAAATTGTCGCTTTGAAAATGTCTACAAAAACACTAGCTGTTCTAGCTTAGCATATAATCTCCCCCAGCTAGGGTTTCATTTCAGAAGAAACTTCCTTAATATTTCCTGGGAAATCTGTTCCAGATTTACTGACTGACTGAACATGTGTGGCTCAGCTAGGCACTGTATCAAATACAGCCAGATCCCAGATATCTTGGTATTTACTGATCTTGTGTCATGCCACTGAGTTTCTCAATGTGATGTCTCTCAAAGCAACTATGTTTCCCTGTTTTTACTGGGATTTAATGTAGGTCATTCTGTTCTACTCCATAGAAAAATTCACCCTGTATCTATTGCTATTATAGAAATCCTTGCTTTAGTGGCATTTAGAAAATAAAAGATGCTTTAAATAATAGCTACTTAAGATTCATTCTCATGAGACTATTGCTGAGGCCTCCTAAGTATGATTACAGTTAGAATTCACAATTGCCTGTCATGTACTATTTCTTTTGCTGTACAAATTGTCAGCAAAGTTATCTAACCTCCAGTTCTTGAAGGTACTAGATTATAACTTTAAAAGTGGGGGGAGAATGAGGTGGTATTTGTTGGTGGTTAATAATTTCAGATAATGGCCCATTAAACGCTTCATCTCCAGAAAAAGCTTTCTTTATCTGGAGGAGCCAAGGCACTCTCAGCCTGGAAACATTGAACTGAACACCTTTCTTTTCCTGACTTACACTAGAGTTATGAACCCAGGGAAGTAAAATGACAAATTTAACTGCCAGAAATAATGGATCCTAAAAAAAAAAAGAATTAAAAAAATTAAACTTAAAATCCTTCTGAACAAAAGATCTCCCCCAAACAGGAGAAAGATGTTTGGAAAGATTAAATGGCTAAAACTGAAGCAGATATGAAAAGACAGTAAGATGGAGACCTTGAGATTCATTTTAAAGTGGAGAGTCTGTGTGTGCTGCAGCTGAAAATGGGACTGTGATTCTTGGTGCAATTAGCTTTAAAGAAGCGACCAAAAGAGTTGATGTCAATGTAGCTGCAGCAGTGCAGAGCAGGTTGCAGACTTAACCATTTATATATTTTCCCAGCTTTTGTGTGGTTTCTGTAGCCCATGGTGGACTAACTTATGTTGCAGCATGGGTAAAGCTGTTGTCAGCTTGAGAAAAATCAGCTTCTTAACCACAGTACAATTCTCTGAGAAGTTGTGGCTGTGGCCAGGGTTTTCAAATATTTCTTGGTGACAGTTTAACACCTGTTGCTGTTCATTGGCAAGATGGAGTGGTAACTGTGAAGGGGTTCTTGAGCATGTGGCTTTTGGTTCCTTCTCCTCCCCAAGACCAAATGACAGAGTTACTCAGGTGGAGAACCTTCATAAGTCTATCCATTAACATTTTACATTTTAATGGAATTTGAGCTACCACAATCAAAAAGGTGCCACCAAATGTGGATGTCCATCACCTCAACACCCCTCATGACTTTCAAATGGCAAAACCACTTTAATGTCATGTGTTATTTTGCAATATTGTCCTTGTTGGGTTTTGTGGGCTTTTTAAACTTCTAAAACATGTTAAAAATATGGTTAATATTTCAGACCTTTCCATCTGTGAAGCTTACAAATGATCCCTTCTCTCTTGGATCTTGTTTGGTTTTTGGTTTCCTTTTTGCTAAATGGACAGAGAGCAGCAGCAGCTGAGAGGGTGGTGGACTGCTTCAGGTGGTGGGCTGTGGCCTCCTTCATCAGCTCCTCACTCTTTTTCATGCTTAACAAGGTGCCAAGGTGGGCAGTGTGGCATCTTCCCTTCATGGAGAAGGTCAGAGCAAGCAAGGAAGTGCCACTCCCTATGGTGCTGGTGGCACACAGCCTGGCACTGACAGCGGTATCTCTCATCAGTTGCATAAAGCACTTCTACCCAAGCAGGGGCTCCTGGCTCCTGCAGTGTGTTAGCTGTGACAAAAATACCACTGGGAAAATGGCTTTCTGCACTGCCCTGGCAGGATTTCAGCCAGTACTGAGAGCAGCTGTCCTGCACGAGGCACTGCCCTGCTTGCCAGTGCATCAGCATGATAGGAAGACAGGCTGGTCTTAGACTAAGGCAGCAAAAGAAATAATCCTTTGTGTTTGCCCTTCTCAGTACAACTGGAACCACTTAATCCATTACTGAAACATTGCTCTAGACTGAGCATTAGCTGTTTTAGCTTAATCCAGCGACATATATAACAAAAGCACAGTTTTCCTACTGAATAAAAAAAGTTAGCTCTGACATGTTGCATTATTAAATTATTATTTTCCCCTCCCAGTTCCTATCAAATACATCAAACAAACTGTTAAGAACAGTTTGTTGGAGACAAATGATTTGTAACAGGTTGGCGTCAATCACGAGCAGCTCACGCAGATCGTTCTGTCAGATGCTTGGCGGGATGTGTGCCGACGTCCATCAGAGATGATTCAAGTCCTCTGTGACACATTGCAGAGGTGGTGGAGTGGCAGGGTGTAGCACATGCAGGTACTATCGTTAGGATTCGGAGATGCAGGAAGATAAATAAACATTTTGAGGTTTTCTTCCCTTTTTTGGAGGGAACGTGTGCCTGTCAGTTGTTTGTCTCTGCTTACTATGCATCGCTTGAGAAGATCCAGAGTCCACATTCCTCAGCATTCAGGCCTGGATGGAGCTGAGATTTTGCTCATACTGATGATTCTCTCCTGGGAGAATTGTAACTAGGTATCAGGGGACCATCTTCATAGATGAGAAAGATTTTTCTGACAACATGGGCTCCTGGTGGAAAACCAGATCATTAAATTTATTATTATTTTTTTTAATAGGGATGTCCTTACAATTGCTTTTAAGGAATTTCTTCCAGATAAAAGTAAAGAGATGGGAATGTTTTGACTGAAGGGGGGTAGATGGGAAAGAGAAGAGAGGTCATAGGCATATACAAAATAGTCTGCAAACTTCTCTACTTCATGTAAAGAACCATACCGTCATTGGGACAGGAGATTAGAAACACTTTCCTATGTCCCAGGCCAGAGCCACCACCACTGGACTGTGGAATAATCTGTTCCACTGGGTATAAATATTCAGTGTTTTCTACAGAGTCAAGAGTGACAGATCAATCACAGACCTGTCAACAGCCTGGTGTTTGGTTTTGTGATGGATTTTGAAGTTCAGACTTCCAGCTGGTCACTAGAAAAGCAGAGCTCAGGTGTATGCCTGTGTTTGCCTCTGGTTTTCAAGACAAACTGTAATGCTTTTAGGATTTCTCTGAGGCACTATGAGAACATTTTTAAAATTATTATTTCTAAAATTTTAGTTTCTAAAACTTTTATTTTAATAAAGGTCATAGTCACTTTGTCTAAAAAGAGGAGTTTAGTGTTGGTCCTGATATAAAAAAGGAAGGTCACAGCACAGAAAAGTGGCAATGTATTGGTCTGTCTATAGAGAATACTGTTCTTACATTCCAGTGGTTCTGAAAAGAAAATACCCATGTAAATACTGTGTTCAGTTTCTTATTGTTTTTATGTGATTAAAAGAGCATACAGCTGGGGTCAATTACAACAGTGCACAACAAAAACAGGGTCTTAGTTTTCTGATTAGATTCCTCATAATGTAGTTCCTGTAGAAGAAATGCTTCATGTAGGTCCATCTCTTTGGAAAATCTTACAGGTTTGTTTTTTTTTTTCATATAACTAGGAAGTAAGGATACCTTTTCTCTGATGGAAGCCTAATTTATAAATAATTATAATATATATTTGAATATGTAATATTCAATAATTTGAATTTAGAGCAAACTGGATGAATAGTTATCGAAGAGGGGTCAGTGCAGAACTTGTAAGGCTTATGAAGCCTATTTCTCACTCTTCTATGCTATCTTCTCTAGTTCTCTGCAGTCTCCAAATGACATTGTTACCTTCTGTGCTCATTTTGAATTATTAGTGCCTTCTAGATAGATACTGATGGCTTATAGACATTTGCCTGGCAGGTTTCTCAGGCTGCTGTTAATACAGCCAACATGTTTTTCAGACTGTCAGAACTAATCTTATTATGGAGTGAGTTTTCACTTACAAAAGCATTTATAATTATTATGAACCAAATTTTGCCTCCAGATATGTCCCTGAGTTTGCATCCTTGAGGGCTGTTCTGCCTAGGCTTTCATTTTTCAGGGTCATTCCCAATCTTCCTTCCAACCCCTTGCTTGCATTGGTGGGTCAGCAGGATTCACTTCCCTCTCCGAGGAAGATCAGCACTTGCTTAACACAGTGAGTTCACAGTCAAAACCAGCCATTTGTGTCGTTATGGATTAACCTCAGAAATAGATTCAATTGTGTTGTGCCATAAGTAATTTAGTTCCAAGGACAGCTTTCTGTGCGAGCATGGCGCTGTCTGCAGCTCCCAGCCACAAGCAGGCTGTGGGCAGATTTCTGGGAGGCAGCAGTGACAGTGCTGGCTGTGGGATATTGGGAAGCTATCTCTTCCATGGAGAGATTAAAACCCAATGCATGTTTCTTAACACATACAAAAATGGGAGTGGGTCAGAATTGAGCAATGAACTCAGGGTCTTCTCATATGTCCTGGAAAACGCTTTGAGTAAAGCCCACGTTTTCTGATACTTGCAGGACTGTGAATATTGATCCTGCAGTGTTCTGTACTCAAGAATCACTACAGTTTGATTTAGCTTGAGCAAACTATACAAGAGTTCTCTTCAGAGTGGAACTGTTATTACTCTGATGATTAAATAACCTTTATTTTTTTGGCATTTCAGTCCAGCTAGCCAAGTCTCATGATCTAATTACAATTTGGTATTTTATAACTGAAGAGACTATCAAGAACCTCTAAATTAAATATTTCAGAAACAAAATGTCCTGTCTGAGAGTTAAATAAAAATGGTTAAAACAAAGCAGTCTTTCTTCTATTCATCACTGTTTACATTCTAGTTTATTCATTAATGTTTAATGCATAGAATGAAAACTTAATGACCCCAGCATGCAGAATTTGACTTCGTCCTGAACTGCTCTTTGTCTTTTTTTCTCTTTCATTTCTTGGGCAAAAATTGAAAGTCAAAAAATGTCCCCTTTTTGCCATTGCCTAAAAATATTGGGAATGGCTGAGCAGTAATCCCTGGCAGCAAATCATTTTCTGTCTTAATGAATGTCACCATAGAGATGATGACCGTTGCTCATGTATTAGTGGATTGTCTGCCAGAATAATTTTCTATCTCAGGCAATTGTTTTGTATTAGTGTAGGTTAATCAATAGGATTCATGTATGTGAATAAAGCAGATCACCCCCTTATAGTGTCATTTGAATATTTGGCCTGCATCTGACTAGTATGCCAAAGTGGGTGGCTACTTGCATACATTTTACCTGTCACTTCATAGTAATCATTCATTTTGTAACAATTTAACTCTGGGCCTCAGTCAGCAGATTAAAAACTATGGTAAGATCAGGTTATTCAAGTCTGAGGTTTTCATTTAGGACCATTCTATGTTTTACTTTTCACACATAGTAATAAAAAATAGAAAATACTCCAGGTAACAGGAAGCATCTTTTGCATTAGCTTTATGAG
Source organism: Edolisoma coerulescens (assembly GCA_013397115.1). Taxonomy (NCBI): domain Eukaryota; kingdom Metazoa; phylum Chordata; class Aves; order Passeriformes; family Campephagidae; genus Edolisoma; species Edolisoma coerulescens. The sequence goes on from VWZW01007479.1 coordinate 3,081,951, forward strand.
AACAGAAATGAACAACAGAAAAGTAGTTATTCTTGTATCTCTATTTTTTTTTTCTTCCTTTTTGGTGGTAGGGCTTAATTCTCTGTACTCAGGTTGAGGGACTTTTGTCCTTTAGCTTTTTACTTGCGTGGAAGTGGTAAAATCAGTTTGTTTCTCAATCTGTGCATCAAAGCAGAAGAATCTGAATTATGTACTAGATAGGGAAGGATGGCTGGTGTTCGTAACTTCATGCAAAAGAATAAATTCCCCACACTCCTGGTGCCTCAGTGGTGACTGGGGAGATGGGGCAAGGAGTATATTGTGTGTGAAGAAAGGAATTATGAAGGCATTTTGTTGAGGTGCAGCTATTGCTGAGAGGTCACATTGGTAACAGAATTTTACTTTCAGGCTCTCGAGCCTGGTAGATAAAATGTCTCTTTTAGCTACGTTGAATCCATCTGTTCTCTTTAATACAGTGGATCATGCAGTATTCCACTGAGGAACATCTGGTAATTCCTTCTTCCTTATTCTTCTCTGAACAGGCTAGTCATTCTTCTATTCCCAGAAAAGCTGGCTGGTTTTGACCTTCTTTTGACTAGGATGCCTTTTGAAGAAATTGTTGTACACTTTATGTAGGGATTTCAGTTTGCAAATAGGAACTTGATTTATGTTTACTTTTCTGCAAAAACAAAGGGCATAATTTTCCTGTTGAGACAGTATAGGAAAAATAAGCGTTTGGTAAGGCAGAAATGGTAATAATGGGTGTTAGATGGACAGAACCCAACCTTTTTTGTGTTCAAACTCAGCATCCATCACTGTTGTGTCTGACTGCCCCTACAAAATTACAAGTGCAGCAACATCTCTTCCTTCAGGAGAGAACTGAAATTGTTCGATGTTTTTTATTTTTCAAAGAGTGTATAATGAAAAGGTTAGGTGGGGAATTAGACTTACACTTTTCTGGGGGTTCCTACGTGATCTCTTCTAGTGGTAAATTCCACTTTTGCCAGGTAACTTCTTTTTTCTTCTCACCGACATTTCTTTCTTGAGCTTGACATTCACTTCTGTCACTTAAGTCAGTGCAACTGACTCCAAATGAGACTCAGCCACACATTTATAAGTAAAAAGGAGCTATTTTTACCTCACCTTACTTTAGATCATTTTAAAAATAATTTCCCATTCTCTTGTGTTTCCAACATCCACTCTCAAGAGAATATATGGAAATTATGCCTCTTTGATGCCTCCTTGGCTTGAGTGGAAAGGAGAAGCTTGAAAAAGGCTTTTCATATGACTGTTTTTATAGACAGCCACATAGAATTGTTCATTTCTGGCTTTTACTGATACTGGTCACAACCTCCTAAGATAATTTTTTATCGTTGTGCAATTTATCTGCCTAGGGTGCCATGCAAACTAAGTGTGCTTTTCTATTTCCCTGCAGACACATCCACACATACCTCCATCAATAGTTTTGGGGTGTTTTTTGGTGAATACAGATAATTTGAACTTAATTTGAAGAAAATACATGAGAAGTACTGTTAACAAAAGTACCTGCAAGCTGAAACAATGCCTGAACTTTTCTAGGTCACCTTTTTTTTTTGTTTGTTTTTTGCTTCCACACCACTGTCTGAGAAGCAAAAACATAAACCACAGAAAGAAAGGTTGGTACACAGGTGCAATGGTTGCTATTGAACTGAAAACACAGTGTGGTTTTTGTGGCAGTTGCCATAGCAACAAGATCATTTACAGAACATAATCCCATTAGGAGAAAACATTTTTAAACTGAGCTAATTGTACATGAGTTTATATTGCTTCACAACCTGTTTTTGGAAGATTTCATTTTTAGGATACTAATAAAAGACTGATTAAAAGCATTACACATTGTCCTAAATTGCCTACAGAAAGAGAGGAGATGGGAATTATGTAAATTATTGCAGATTTCCTTAGATTGAAACAGTATGATCAAGGAAATTAATTCATGTTCTCATTTCTGTATTAAAAGTCACAAGATAGCAGCTGTACCTATATTTTATTATCAGCTTGGTCAAATTCTGGTCCTTCTAAAAGCATTCCTCAAATGTCTCTTTCCCTTAGAGAGTCTTTACATTCCTTTAGATATATCCCTGTTCTAGAAATTTTGGTAATATTTCCTCTGCACTGATTTTTGCACTAAGAGATGTAAAAAAGCCTGTTGATAATTGACAGAAAGCAAACTAATGGATTGTAAAAAAGCAGAATGAATAAAACTAAGATGAAATGTTTTACCTGTGGGAAGGCAAAGTTGGATTTAGGAAAAAACCTGAAAGTAAAAAGGAATGCTGAGATCTGCAGGTGCCATAAGGAGCGAGGGATTTCCAGCTAAATATTCTAAGAAGTCGTGTTCAAAAGCCTGTCCTTTGTATTTTAGCCTTGCTCCAGAGAAATGTTGCTGCCACATACCCATATAAAAGAAATAGAAATGTCAATGGTTAAGCAGCAGGATTGTACCTATTGAATTATAACTGATGGGACTGTTCTGCTTAGTAATGTTTCTGGCCACCAGTCACATTTTCATTCAAGATGTGATCTGAAGAATTCATTGGCACTGCAAGTCAAGGAGGTCAAGAGCTCAGAAAGTTTCAAAAGGGATTTGGATAACTGTACAGCAGCTAAAAATACCTGGAGTTACACAATATTGATGATTATGGCTCTTTGTCTTCTCTCCCTTACTATGCCTCTCTGCTCCATTTGGATCTTGTTACACCTGAAGCAGGTGTGGTCTATATGGACACAAACTCTCCTGCAATACAGCAACCTTACTTACCTTGTGAGCAGCAAACACCAGGGTTCTAGAGGGCAAACTGGATCTCCGTGTGTGGGTGTACAGCTTTATATAAGCTTTCCCTGATTTCAACGGGATCTTTTCCAGCTTACATCCATCCCTAGGAAACTATTTTTTAAAGACAGAAGCGGGCTAAAAAAATGCATTCACCTTCAGCATGGGGGGAGGCAGAGAGCTCAGAGCCCAACTCATCTTGGTCAGGGACTGTTTTATGGAATTGAAATGTCTATAAGAAGAGGTTATGGAACAATTTTGTTGGAGTAAGTGGTGACCTAACACTGTAATAGAAGTCAGGGATAAAATAGCAGAATTGTGAGAATTGTGAGCTGTGGTATGCAGGCTCTTGTCTAAAACTGCTGGAAGCCGGGAAGGTGGCAAATGCTACACCAGGCTTTTAAGAGTTTTAAAGGAGTTTTAAAGGGTTCCAGAAAAGATCATGGGAACTACAGGGTGTTAATCATGAGAGATAAATGTAAATCTGTCTACACCAGTCAACAGAAAAGGAAATAGTATAGGAAACTTATAAAATTAAGAGGTCCATGGCTCACTTGGGAGCCATGAACTTGGCTTTTCCTTAAAATTTAAATAATTAAAAAATGTTGGTCTCACAAACTTTCATGTCAACAACCATGTGGACAAAGAGTTCCAGTTGATAAACTCCACTTACAACACTTGCATTCCTAAAAGGCAGTTTGTGAGGTCCATCATAAAAAAAAAAAAAAAAAAAGGAAATTAAGAAGCTCTAACAATGAATGTCTTTATATAAATTCTGAGAAGGTAGGAAAGAAAATAGGTGTCAATTACTGCTCCTTGTCATAGAGAAGTTACTGATGATGTTCTGTAGGGAACTGTGCTATTGAGCACATATATAAATGACCCAAAAAAGGTGCTGAACAATGCTACGATTAATTTTTCTAATTACACTAAAGTAAACAAGGCAACAAAAAAAAGAAAGCTTATTGAGAAAATTGCAGGAGAGCCTTCTTAGGCTGTGTGACTGGGTTAAAATGGCAGGTGAAATTCAGTGTTAGTGTTAAGTGGTGTATGGAGGAAACAGAATCCAAACTTTACATGTAAATGACGTGTTCTGAGAAGATCTTTAGAGATCAGAGTGAAATTTTAGGATTAGGTCTGTAAGGGTTAAAAAACTAAACAGAGAAAAACCAGAAATTACAATCTTTAAATGACTCAAAGCTGAAAGAGTATTCAGGGAGTGTTTCATCTACAGACATGGACCTGTTGGAGCAATTTCAGAGGAGGGATAGCAAGATGATTAGAGGAATGGAACACCTCTCCTGTGAAGAAAGGTTGAGAGAATTGGGATTGTTCAGTCTGAAAAAGAGACAGCTCCAGGGTAACCTAATTGTGGCCTTTCAATACCTGAAGGGAGCCCGCAAGAGAGGTGGAGACCTTTTTCCAACGGCATGTAGTGACAGGACAACGGGGAATGGATTCAAAGTGATAGACAGTAGGTTTAGATCAGACATTAGGAAGAAATTCTTTACTGTGGAGGTGATGAGGCTGGAACAGATTGCCCAGAGAAACTGTGGATGCCCCATCCCTGGCAGTGTTCAACACTGGGCTGGATGGAGCTCTGAGCAACCTGGTCTAGTGCAAGGCATCCCTGTCCATGACAGCAGGGTGGGAACTAGATGATCTTTAAGGTCCCCTCCAACCCAAGCCATTCTATAATTCTAGGTGCTCTGTGCTTTATAATCTTCCTTGGGCATCTGCTTTTTGGCAGAACATGATTGAAGAGGCATCCTTTACCTGTTCCCTACAGCCATTGTTAATCTAGATGCCCTTTTATCTCAAATTGAAAGCATATACAAAGATATTTACAATGTTCTTGTCAATCATAAGTTCCTCTTCAGAATGAAAATCCTCCTATGAATGGTTTTCAACTTAGTGACGTAACTTTACAAAGTTTGTTCTTTTTCCTTCTCAAAAAATAACTGCTATACTAGTAGGTGGCAGTACACCCACAAATAGCAAAGAGAGTATTTGTTGTACTGACAGGATTCAAATATTTATCCTCTCTAAGTGGAAAGCATGGAAAATATAAATTAGGTCAGAAGAGCTTTCTTCTCTTCCCAGAATTTTAGGGAAGAGGGAGAATAAGTAAAAAATAGTGTAATGCATGTGAATTTGCAAAAGACTGCAATGAATCCAAAAAACAGGTGGCAATATTTTTTTAAGCAGGCATTACATGATGCAGTATTAATAGTGCCTCAATGTATTATTCAGAATGTTTTTATGTAGTCAACGTGATATGAATTATTGGGATGGTATGTGACTCGTGATCTACTAAAAAGTTCCTCAAAAACTCTTCAGCTATAGTTTTTCTACTTAAAAATTATTTTCTTGCAGCTCAACTTTAAAAAAGAGTAACTCTCTTCTACAAAAATTTCCCTGTTACTTTAAGAAAAAAAAAGTCATTTTTAGATAGCTGAAGTGTCTCACCTTATATTTTTAAAATTGGAAAGGAAGTCACAGGTCTATGGAAAGAAAGGAATCTGTAAAACCTTTTCTTTTAAAAATTGTCTTACAATAAAACCAAGCAGGTTCTCATGTAAACATGTGAAAGTTGCAAAATAAAATGGCTTAGTCAATCCGAAACAAAGGAAAAAAAATTAAAAATATTGGATACTTTCACTCTTCTTCCTCTTTGAAATCTTAAAAATTATCACACCTTTGCCTAACTCTGCTAGCTTCTTGGACCAAACTGAATGTTTTCATTTCATTGTTCACTGCACCTCATTAATCTTGTTCTTTAAGGTCAAAGCATAAGTGACTCTCTCTCTCTCTTTATTCTTTTTGCTTTTGCTTTTCTAAATCAGCTACAATATCCAAACCCTAAGGGTAGCTATTATGCCATCAGTAAGAAAAACGCATTGCTTGCAAAACAACTTTGATTCTTGTTTCCCTGGGATTTTTTTACTCACATTTAACATTAATGCCAAATCATGTAATGCCATCCTGTATGCTACTCAGTTGATTTTACTAGGCCATTAAAAAGGAATTTTAGACAAAACCATTTTTGTTTGCAGCCTTTCCAGATCATGATGCTCAGTCTTATTTTGGATAACAACTTTTTATGCAGAAATAAATCAACAATTAGGATGGCAGAGCAGCATTAATCCCTGCACTCCATGTTCAACTCTTAAGATGACATGTCAGTGAGAAGACATGTCAGTGTCGGGGCAATTTTTAAAGTGAGGTTAGGTCTGCTGTATCACTATTTAAATCAGACACACAGTAAAATACATATGAGACTGCTGCCCACCTTTCTCAGAAAGTCATGAATGCTGAGAAAGTTTTGTATCCCTGAGTTATCTAATAGCTGGATAACTTTAGACTGCTTAGTGTTTTAGGCTGTCCAGGCACCAAAATATCTCTCAAGAGACAGCATGGCCTTATATGAATTTATTAAAACACTCCAGTTTTAACCCTTAGAGCTATTTCGGATACTATTTTGTTTCCCCACTGTGCTTAACCAAAAGTTTACCACTTCCAAACATTAATCCATTGAACATTAAAGTTAATGATCTCATCACATAAATTGTTATTAAGCATGAGGGATTATCTGTACATTAAAGACTGGTCTACATCCTGAGATGTTGAACCAAAGATAAGCTCCTCAAGGTTATGGTAATTTGTGCCATTCAGTCAGCCCCTGCTCTAATGGGGTCTCGTTCAAATGATAAAATAGGAAAAAAAAGGATATTTTACCCATTTAAGCTTCTTATAATCTACGCCCTTCAATTGATGGATTTTGCAGATGGAGAATTATCTTGAATTCTCACCTTGAATACTGTGTGCAGTTTTGGTCACTGCCATATAAGAAAGACAGTAAGCCATTAGAGAGCATCCAAAGGAGGGCAACAAAGATGATGAAGGACCTTGAGGGGAAGCTATATGAGGAGCGGCTGAGGTCCCTTGGTCTGTTCAGCCTGGAGAAGAGGAGTCTGAAGGGATCCATTGCAGTCTTCAACATCCTCATGAAGGGAAGAGGAGGAGTACACACTGATCTCTTCACTCTTGTGACCAGGACCTGAGGGAACGGCATGAAGCTGAGTCAGGGGAGGTTTATGTTGGGTATCAGGAGAAGGTTTTTTACCCAGAGAGTGGTTGGGCACTGGAAAAAGCTCCCCAATCAGTCATCACAACACCAAGCCTGGAAGAGCTCAAGAGCATTTGGACAATGCTCTCAGGCACACGGTGTGATTGTTGGGGATGTCCTGTGCAGGGATAAGAGTTGGACTTGATCATCCTTGAGGGTCCCTTCCAACTCGGCATATTTTGTGATTCTGTAATTAGTGCTGAGGTTCTCTCTCACTCACTTTTCATTTTTCCTATTCCAACCACAATTGAGTAAAACACACCAAAACCTTCAGATACAGGCCTCCATTGACCCGAGACAGGGTGTTGGTGAAAGAAGATACTGATTGGCAGGGTAGCAATCCTTTTCAGTAACTTTGGGGATCACTTTCTAGACTTCTGGTGTTGCTTTCCTTACTTCCAGAAGACTGCTTTGACTGCAGTATTGATTAGGGGACTAACAACCCATGTTATTTTACATGAACATGGTGACATGAGGTCCAAGGGGCAGAGTCATATAAGTCATTCTTTCTTTGAAAAAAGCTGTGAAAAGAAAGAAACCGTGATGAACAACTGCATATATTTATTGGGCAACATTTAGTGAACACAGTTTTGTCAAGTTAAGGAAGCTCGTGACATTTTCTCTTTACTGCCTTGCATCTGGGCTGCAGCACCCACTCCTTCTTCAAGAAGATTCTAGTAGTTCTTCAATAATTTCCATATCATAGCTGTGGTATTCTTCTGTATTAAAGGACTACGTATTGATCCTGATGCTAACTTATCAAAACCTGATTGTTTTTCTTATTTGCGGGTAGTTAATGAATTTACAAAGGATCTGAATTTTTCCCATCAGGATTTTGTATGGCTCAATAGTATCCTTTTGAAGGAATGTGCTGTCATTTTAAATTGTATTGTGCATCCTTCATTACAGCACCTTTGTTTTTTTGAGTAAAATATGATCTCTTCCTAAGTTGTCTCTCTCTAGTATCAGAGCTGGGAAAAAAAAAATATTACATTTATGATCCCTGAATTTTTTTTTTTTCAAAAGAAGCTTGGACCATATATTTTTCAGATTGTGAAATACTCTTTTTGCATGTTTTCCACTCCTGTATTTCCCCCTCAGATTTCTTTTCTTTGTTTCAGTTGAGAGTGGCAGTAGAATCCTCATAAAGTTGAAAGCCTCCCTTATAAGATTTCCAATCCAGTCTGCATTTTGAAGCAAAAAGAGTAAATCTTTAGTCTGAGTGATTTGAAAATGTCCAAACCAAACTCCAAGTCTCACAAGTTTACCACATCAGGCTGCTCTAATACAGTCTATATTTAGGCAGGCAATTGTGCATGGAGCACCTTCAACTAGGAAGTAGAAATAGTTTTCATATCTGTATCTGGAATTTCTGTTTGCTGCTTCTAAAAGTATGTCTTTTGTTATTTTTTTTTTCAGTGTAGCTTCTTCCTTATCCTGGATTATTTCAGAACTGTGTATTATGCAAAGTATTAGATATGGGTTCTGAGAATAAATTAAATTTCATCCTGTTGCCTCCCGTTTTGTCATGCTAGCACTGAGCAGAGCAGTCCAGACAAAGGCAGCACTTACACACACAAAGGCTGCTTGTGTGCAGTTTGGTTAATTTTGGTTGGGCAACTTCTGGGCAATGCAGCAAAGTATCCAAACACCTCCATCCTCCTAGTTCTGGATGCATGTATATAGCTTGATCTAAAGACCGTGGAGAAGAAGGATACTTAAACTCTAGCAGAGTTCTAATATGAGGATAATATTTTTTCTCCTTTTCTTATAAGTAGAGACATCTCAATATCTTATTTTTTAGTTTTCAAAACAAATAAACAAACAAACAAAGGCCCTTTTGTTTCAGCACTGTTGATTAATTTTCATACAAGAGCATTACCTTTGTGTTGATTCTAATGGATTCTGTTATGGTAGCTACCATGAAAAATTGATTTCCAGGGAAGAGGAGCCTACTAGGTAGGTACTTCAGTATTACAATCGAATAACGCTTGTGGAATTAATTGTTTAATACTTTGTAGGGAAGAAGAAAATGCTAAATTTTGAGGCTACTCTTCACATACTCCATCTTTACAGAAAATGGCAAGTGTCCCTTTCCTTGCCAGACATTAAATTTTCTCATTTACCCAAAAGAAGTCTACAAGACTTTAGTTATCCCTTGTTGTTTCTGAGGCAAGAGTTTCAAAGAAAATATAATTACTGAGTTCTAATATGACTTGCATTACTCCTGCCAAATGCTGTGTTCGGACCCCCCCTTACAACATTAATGTATAGTATCTGATGAGACATAATTATCCAATCCCTGTATTGTAAATATGAAGCCTCAGCTTCTTTCATTCTTTTTCTTACATTATTAAAATGATACAAATGACAGGAAAAAATCTTTTCTTGTTGCTCAAAGTTTTAGAAACACCATTCTGAGCCCCCTTAATGAGTGTTTTGAAAAATATATCAGGAAATAAACTCGTCCCTTGAAAGAGATCAAAAGAGTAGAAACTGTAAACTGCATTTTATGGAACAAATATCTTTCTAGAGAACCCACTCTATGCAATAATCAGCTGTGATATGGAGATATCTCAAAAACAAAATTCAGCTATGTTTTCATCAAGGTCAAATCTGCCTGACTTCCTTCTCGTATTTTAAAAAGGTTCTTGTGGGAGGAATTGGTAATGATTTTGAAAATGCTTCAGGAAGTGAATGTCACAACTGAGAATATCTAGTCTAAAGGTAAATGTGTTATACGTTGACATTTGTATGTAGTTCAATTGGTAAACTATCATTGTAACAGGTCAAAGGTGTTCAGATTGAATAGGTCTTTTCCAAAAATCCAGTAACAACTCTTTGTAACCACAATCTCTGGCCTTTTCTGTGTTGGCAAGGAGAACATTTTTGAAATCTCCATCTAAGTAAATTTTTTCCTCTTTTGACTGGTAACTAAGTATGTATTTTTACAGTTGCCTTTAAGAGTCTCAGGCACAGATCAGTTATAACGGAGTTGGTGAACTCTTTTAATCCTGATGGTCTCAATCCAAAGAGAGAAAAAGGGATGCAAGGAACCCCTGTATCTAACTGCGTAACCCAAACACTGAAAACAATTAAGATGGTGGTTAACCAGGAAGCCAAATGTACTTGCTTATGGCAATCTACATGAGAGGTTATGTGTTAAATAGTAGTGCATTGGGACTCGGAAGGTTATCAGAGAGGATGAAAAATGCTTGGCAAAGGTATTCCTGGAAAAGAAATGACAGTGGCATTTGAGTGCAATGTTGAAAGTCCTCTCTTAGAATAATGAAAAGGAGTAGTGCCATGTGAAAACTCAGTTAATCAAACTGTCCATCACTAAATATAAGGCTTACCTGCCTCTGATCTTTGCAATGTCTCCTCTGGGAATTTTTGCTAGAGCTTTGGTTCAATAACTGCTGTGGTGGTTATATATTTTTTTTTTCTTTTTTTTTTTTTTTAATTTGACAGAACTAAACCTTGCTTCTGAGTAAGTAGTCTTACTGGTGGCAGCTAACAAAAAATCTGTGTCTGTGTGGAAGGAAAACAGGGTGGAAAAGAAAAGATCTTTGGTGTCTTGCCAAGGGGAGGGAACTTCTGGCATATTTTGGAATATGCTTGAGATCTTTGCAGTCTCTGAATTTTCCAGATACAGAATAAAACACACAAAATCAATTGCCTTATTCAATTTTCCACTGATATTGCTGTATTAGTGTATGTTGCTTTCAGATCCCATCTTCAGAAGTTAAGGTGCTAAAGACAATTATTGTTTTCTGATTATGCTAGGAAAACATAATTCCATAATTTTATTGCTTTCTATATTTTCATCTGCTCATGCACTACTGTCTGATGTCAGAGAATGATCAAGACAGAACTTTCATCTGACTGAGTATGGCTAGTCTCATGTTATAATTTTGGTTGAAATCAAAACATGCTTCTGAATTTTTGTTTTTACTTTAACACTGACACCTCTGTCATAACAGAAGGGAACAAAACAATATGCTTTTTAATATCCTACTGATAGAAACTGTAAGAATAGACAAAAGGAATAGGCGACTATGTGTCTTTGGATCCTCCAATTTTCAAGTGGTTCTGAGGATCTTTTACAATTAATTGGCATTTCTGTGTGTTTCTGCTAGAGCACATAGCTTTGTAGACGCATTTTTGTTTGACTTCTTTGGTAGTTGTGACAAAAATTTAACAACACTGTAAAAGAAAAGACTGACTCCATACATTTGCCAGAGTATAGAATATAATTATTTCCTTTTTTCTCTTTCTTATTTAAGTGGTAAACAATGAAAAAGAATACTTACAAAACCATGTAAGTAATCCTGTCTATCCTACAGTGCTTGCTGGACATTTCTGATACAAAATTAATTTGTTAACCACTCCAGAGCATTTCTTGAAAAAAACTTAGGACATATGCTCTGAAAGTTTGATTCCATTCAAAAGTGACAATACTAAAGTGTCACCTTTTAACTTATCAGATCTGTTCCATATGTGTTCAGAGTTTTATCTGCTGACTTCTGTGGCAAGAATATGTCTCTAGTGCTTGTTTTACTTGTGTTCATCCTCCAGAAGTGGCATGGCTCTATGAAGAGATCTTGATTCTGCTCCTTTCTCTGTATATTTATCAGAAGAAGAGCTTTCTGAGTTTTAATTAAAGTATACATCAGATAGCCTCAAGAGACTGTATCCGACCCAGCAATGTTGTGTTAGTTCAATCTATACATAGATGGAAGTGGAATTACTAAGATGTGATTACAGATCTAATTAGTTCTGTACATACATTATTTACTTTTGGTCATGGTGCAGAGTGGGAGGATCCAGGCTGACTTCAAATGCACATTAATGTTTTTAGAATTGCAGCTGGGAGAGGAACTGGGAAGCAAATTACCCATCTCTAAAACTGATTTGATCTGAAATTTCAGAGAGACATTAACTTCTGAACTCCATGCTGCATTTTCATTGGACTGCTTTTCTTAGAATAAGTCTTTGGATTCCCAAGCATTGGAAAGGGAGTGCGTCCAAAGAAGGACAATAAAGTGAGTGAAGGGTCCAGAGCACAAGTCTGATGAGGAGCAGCTGCAGGAGCTGGCATTGTGCACTCTGGAGAAAAGGAGGCTCAGCTCCCTGCAACTTCCTGAAAGGAGGCTGTAGCCAGCTGGGGGTTGGTCTCTTCTCCTTAGTAACAAGTGACAGGACAAGAGGAAATGGCCTCTTGGCCAGAGGAAAGTTGCACCAGAGGAGGTTTAGACTGGATATTAGGAAAGATTTCTTTATGGAAAGGGTTGTCAAACATTGGAACAGGCTGCCCAGAAAGTGATGGAGTCACAATCACTGGAGGTATTTAAAAAATATGAAGGTGTGGCACTTGGGGACATGGTTTAGTGCTGGCAGTGCTAGGTTAATGATTGGACTCAATGATCTCAAAGTTCTTTTCCAACCTAAATGATTCTATGATTCTATGACAGTGAAGTCATTTTAAAGTTTCTTGATTTGGGTTTTTTTGGCCTTGTGTACCTGAGAAATGTTTAACAATCCTTTTGTTCAAATTTCTGTTCAGAATTTTTCCAGAATGTTATTTTTAGCTTGCTAGTGAGACTTCTTTGTGTGTATGACTCATGTATGCCACACTGCTGAGTACTTATATTTATTATTTATACATCCACGCATATTCCATTAAATGGACATTTCTTTGTCACCTTCATTGATGTCTGAAGTTTTATGGAGAAAAAAACCAGCTCTAAAAACCAGCTCTTTATTTAAGGTGGATGTGAGGGGTTCAAAACACAAGCTTTTTTCCCTTTTGATCCAAGTTACATCAAATCCCTCAAGTTTTCTCATAAGGAGTAACTTAAATTCTGTAATTTACCATGGGTTGATATTTGGATGGTTGCTCTCTATTCAAATTTCCCGGCTTCGACGCAGCATAAATTTCTCACTAGGAAGAAATCAAAAACATTTAATCATAAAAACATTCTTGTGATGCTCACAAGCTGAGAAACTATGGTAATGAATATTGTATAGAAGGGAAAATGTATAATGGGATTAAAATTAAGAAAAAAAGAAAAAAGCATTTCACCTCTTCCCCAAAGCCCTTCAACCTCCCAATGTAGTACATTTGGATTCTTTAGTAGATTAAACAAATAGCAATTACATTGGAAGGTTCATAGGATTAGACTTATGCCATGTTATTATTCAGTTGAATGTAGTTTTAGAAATGAGTTATTACAGGATTTTCATATTTTCTGCTTGCTTTGCCTTTATGCACCATTTAATTTAAAAGTGTTATCTAGTTGCTGTTAGTAAAGTTTTCACCTAGGAGAGATCTATAGGCTTTTGTGGGTAGCTCTAGTTCACTCCCTGGATGATTACTTATTTTAATGAGAGAAATAAACATGGTGGGAAAGGCTCTTAGGTGAATTGTTTCTATCTCAAAATACTTTTCTACATTTGCATCATCCTCAATGCAGCAAAACCAAAAAACCTTTCATAATTGCTGTGATATACTGCTTTTAATAGCCTGGTAAAAGAGAAAGAATAAAACTGAAATGCTAGCTCTTGTGACTGAACAGATAACAGAACAGCAAAGATGGGGAGAGGTGGAGAATCAGGTAAAGCCCCCAGTGTTGGGGCACAAAACCTGTGTGACACCCACAAAAGAACCTGTCCTGTAAATCTATTGCTGTAAATCCATTCGTCTCTCAGGGGATTGCATGCAATTGATGTGACGTTGGAATAAATAAATGAACCTTGTGTAATTCTTTGCTTAGTAGGTTATTATAGGGCTCATTGCTTCAGGCTGTTGACCAGCTTGTTGATGACATTTTTGTCCATGCATTAGGGAAAGGTGAATCAATATTGGTTATTAACAGTCCTTTTGTTGCTGTGAGCCTCCTGTGCATATGGGATGCAATCACGGGATCAGCTATGATGTTCCCAGCTCTAGTATTGATTCTATTCATGAAACAGAAATATAAACAGCAGAAACCATCTTCTGCCTCGCCCAAACTGTTTGCTGCCTCCTGCTATGAATTATCATGGATCATTTTAAGGGTCTCTTTCCAGTTAATTGGGAAGAATTTTATTTTTCAGATTAAAAAAATCCAGCCATGGGCATTGCCATTGCCCAGGAAATGCTCAGTCATCAGCACTTTAAGATGTCTCTGTATTCTGCTTGGATGCTGTCTCTTCCATGCAATATTCCTCTCTTGTCTCCTCAAGGTTGCACTCTGGATAACCTTGTCATTTTCTTTTCCCAGGAGCATGGGATTCATTTTGCCTGACTTTAGCACTGAAACCATAGGTGTTTAGTCAAAAAATGGCTATCTGGACTTACTGTAGTCCATGGGGGAGACCTCTCAACAGGCATTTGTAGATGTTTTTCTGAGATACAGAAGGTAAATTGTCCTCTTGAGCATCAGTTCCCATTGCCAATGTAAGCGGTCTGGTCAGCTAGCTGTGTATAGGGGCTTACTTTCTTTAGTCTAAAAAGATTAAGCCCATCCTATTTAACATTGTTTTCTAAGATAGTACACAGGCCTAGGCAACCTGCAAGGTATAATTAATGCTAAAGCAAAACAAAAAAGCTGAAAATTAAACCCTACACTTAAAAAAATGGTATGCCAAAATATACAGATTGTATTGACTCTGGCAGGTAAAGATAGACATATAAATATAATATCTATCTATCTATCTATCTATCTATCTATCTCCTGACAATATCTAGAAGGAAATGAATCCTAAGGAAATCTGAATGATTTGTTCTATTATTTCTCTCGACTTTAAATGCAATGTTGTCTCCTCTACTATGTTACTTGAGATGACACATATATTTAATATATATGATTTCAGTCTGAAGGAAGTAAAGGAATATGATCCCCATTTCACAGGTGACAAAGTGTGACAGGCCAACTAATGCCTGAATTTAGGCTCCTTTCTGATTCGATTTCACTATTTTTAGATGACGACAAATTGAATAAACTTAGAAGGACTTATAGTAGGGATTTGAGCTAACTTCCAGCTAACTTCCCACAATATGGCTTCACACACCAGATCCCCTCTTTTTTTTTTTTTTTTTTCTTTTCCCTATTTATTGTTTGAGAAAGTCTGCTGGCTCATCAGTCTTAGTTTAGAGAGAGAGAGCATTTTTTCCTTGGAAGAATTGCACTATCCTATTGGACACAGCAGCAGCATTTACCTACATCTTCGATGTAGCCTGAATAATCATCCAGTCCTGAGGAGAAAAGAGGATATAAATGACTTCTTTACTTTTGAGAGATGAGAGACAGGGATGTTTTAAAAAATGTATTGTTCTTTCCTCCTGGTTTTTTTGGGGTGAGAAGTTTCCCTCTCTTCTTGTTTCTGTCCAAGTTTTTCTTCCTTGTGTCTTCTCTTTTCCCCCAAACATAATATTTTAAGGGTTTGGACAGTGTATTTTTCCTTTGATTTTTTTCTTCCTGCTTTGGCACCACCAAATATTTGCACCACTATCTACTTTTTAGTTTAATTCAGTAAGAAACTTAGTGTGCTGAGTATTCTGGTTGTGTTTTTTCTGCCAGTTGATTCAGTAGTTTCAAGAGAAACTTTCTCATTTGTAGCATCTCACCCTGATTTGTCTTTCTTTGCTGACCTGACATTATCACAATGGGACACTTAACTAGTTTTAGATGGTAGAGAATCAGCTAAAGCTCTGGCAGTCAGTGGAGAGCAGAACACAGAGCTTATAGAGGATCAGCCACGCTCTAAAGACTCCGCTCTCCTTCTCCCTCCCCATGGGAGGGATCCAATGCTTTGCTGACATGCCAGGAGCGAGGTGTGACGAATCGGGGCCAATGAGTCTCTAGCCAATTAATTTGATACTAACAAAGAGTTAACTGCTACAAAGGTATAGTGTAACAAGTATTTCAGGTAAAGATTACCTTTTCTGAATAACTTGGGAGGGGGCAGCGGCAGGGAAGTGCCATGCATAAAAACACAGATATTGGGAATGCTCTGTTTTCATTCAGAGCCCAGGTCATCACAGGTCTTCCTAAATCTATGCTGCTGACATAAATCCATTGTGCATGGAATTAATCATGCTCCTAACAACATGATCAGCAGCTTCCCATTAATTTCAGTGAAGCTTGGGTCAAGTATAAGTTCATTTCTTCTTTTGGTTGTTATGAAGTCAAATTTGTTAAAGATTTCATCTGGTTTAGCTTCTTCTCTGGTACCAGGAATGATAAGGTAGAAATGAGACTGTTTAGCTAGTACAGCCCAAATTGCATAATACCCATGGGCATATGGAAGCAATTTTGGGACTTAATATTTTCTGCCAATTTTTGTTAAGACTTTGGATTTAACGCAGTCATGGCTCAGGACTGACTGGCAAGATTCATTCTGGAGTTGGGACAGAGAGAAGAATCCCCTTTTCCTCTTCATTTTTCAACATTTAGCCTTTGGTAGGCTCCAACAGGGGACTTCCAGGTTCTCCTAAAAGGTTTGAAATGTGTCAGCTCCAGAGACTTTCAGCAAGACCTGCTATCCCCTAAGACACTGCTAAAAATCTCTCCTGAGTGTCTGTTTCTTTTCTGCCAGTGACGGTGGCAGGCTGCTGATCTCTTCAGAGCAGGTCCTGTGGTCAGAAAGGTGCTTGCCTCCCCCTCCAAGGATGAATGTCTGTCAACAAGGTGGTTCATTGGCATTCTGCTGTGAAGATGGAAGAAATCTGCCTGTAGTGACACAGCACTGGCAAGGTCGGTAAAACAGAGAGAGAAAGAAAAGAGTTTGCAAGGCTTTTGCTCTCAGTGGGGGAAATTAAAGGTGGCTTGTGTTATAAAATATTAAATAGTGATTTAATCAGCAGTGAGATATGTAAGTGAGCTTAATTAGAAATACATATTATTCTTTGACTTTAAAGCACAAAATGAAAAATTAAAGCAATCTTAGAGGATATGTAATCAGCGAGGAATAATATGTTGGAAAATGAGCCTGATGTTGTAATTGGTGTATGCAATTAAAATTAATTAATTTTAGTTAGCATACATGCATGCAAATATGAAATCAACGAATTTCAGATATTAAACTCATAATTATAGTGATACTATTGCCAGAGCTAGTGACAGAGGAATTGACTTTTCAATGGTAAATACTTGCTCTTCAGATTTGAGGTCTGTTCTCTTTGCTATCGTGTCAGGCTGAAACATAATGATTAAAGCTATTTGATCAGGCATGATTAAAAAAAAATGTTTAGATTCCCCCTCATTTTGACTTGTGCTTCCTAGCTTCTCAGCTATTTCAGTTATACTCACCTCTGGGGTAACTGCAAGACATTTTCTGATCAAGTGCAATTTGAGTTTAAGAAGTTCCCACCCACTCATTCACTGGTTGATAGACTTCCCCCCCCAGCCCCTCCCAGATTGCTCTCCCTGTCTCTTTGCTAATATAGTCTCGAGGAGCTGTGCTGTAAGCCAACTCATGGAATGATCTGGCTTTGTGGGGAAAAAAAAAATCTTCCCTCTGGTTTCTCCGCAGATTCTCTAATAACTGTTCACCAAACAAAGTGATTTTCTTTATTTCTCCTACAAATAAAACCCTCAATGCCAGCAACAAAATTATTACAGTGTATTAAATTCCAGTGTAAGGAAATTGTGCAGAGTAGCAGCCCTCTCAGCTCTGGTCAAAATTTGCTTTAAGTCTTTCCAGTTTCTCACTTTGGAGACTGATAACATATTGTTATAAAAGCTCCTGTTTTTCCAAAAGTCATCCAAGGTAACATAGGAGCAATTGTAACTGAGAATTATTATATTGCTACCAAAATGAATAGAAAGTCTGAAATGACAGGGGTACCAACGACTACAGCTATTATTAAACATTAGAGAGGGTACATTATGCTTTAAATTTTTTTGATCCAGTTTAGCCTAGCAATCAGCACCACATTAATCCCCTTCAGATTATGCATGCAACCCAAAACAGAAAGCAGACCCCTGTTGGCTCAAAGTGTCATTAAAATAAAAGCTTTTAAAACAGCTTTAAAGTAAACTTCCTTGTTCTCCCATGACACAAACGTACCTGTAAGGAGAATTCAAGGACATTCTCTTAGAGAGATGGAAAGGAAAGATGTGCTGATGAGTGAAACGGAGGGCAGAGCTCCCCTGCTTCGGTCCCTGTGTACCTGCATACCCAGCACGCCATATTTCGCCGTGCCTTTGTTTTTCATTTACTCCAGTATTCTTTCCTGTTCTGGCAGCAGTCTTTTCACTGAAAATATGTTTCCTTAATAAAGCCTCCAGCTATTTGAAAGGAGCTATTTCTCATATGGGGTGTCTGTGAAGGCTTGCCCAGGTTACAGGAGTGAGGTGCAGGGAGAAGGTGCAGTAATCTCTGAGGAGCAATTAGGCAGGTGCTGCTGCCTGTACACCTTTGTGCTCAACCTGTCGACTTGGTGAGGAGAGCTGAAGCTGCATTTACTCTGGCTTCCTCTGCCTGTTTCGGATACCCGTAGGTTTTTATTTCGGCATCCCTTCCCTCTCATTTGCACTGTAGCCTGTTAGTGTGCACACTGTATGTTAAATGCAAATTAATGTATTGAAGAAATGATAGTTAGGTGATGTAGGCAGTCTGTGCAGAAAGATCATGTCTGTGTAAAAATGAAACCTGTGCAGAGTTATACAATCACCAGGAAAACGCCTTATTTGTCTAAGCATTGCCACTTTTATCCGCTGCATGCAATAGCAACAGGAATCAAAGCAGCTAACTTTCCATCATCTCAGGACAAAGGTGCCTGTTTGATTCAGCTTCAAGGGCTGCATGCACAATCAGACCCCTGGAGATACTGAAAGGCAGGAACCAGAGAGATGCTTCAACAAAGTTCATAGGGAGGAAGCTGCCTGCATGGAAAGAAAAAGAATGAGAAAGGAAATAAAAATGGAACGGGACATGAATACACTCTGAGGTCACAGAAAGGTCTAAAAGGGGAAGAAGATATTCAGAAAGACACTTAGAATGGAAATATGCTTGCTATTAAAACTAAACAGAGACATTACTTAGGTTTAATGAAGCTGAATTTAATCAAGAAGGAATTGAACAAACTGTTTGATGATTGCGCATTGTAATGTAACAACACAGTGTGACAGCTTTGCAAAACGGTGCAAATGCTGTCCCTGCCTCCACAGGGATGGAGGTGGAGCAGGCAACCTGCACAGTGGTCCAGCTCCTTTCCGTGTGAGGAGGGGTCAAGTCTCTAGGGCCCTCTTTCCCTGGCAAGTGCGGATCTCAGGTGCTGGAACAGCAGGGGAGAGGACTGCCTTGGGGCGCTGTGTAGCAGCCAGCTAAAAGTGAGAAGACTCAAACTGGGAGCAGCTGGATGAATAAATATCCTTTATTCACTGGGCCACGGCTTTCTCAAAGGATCTTCTGCGTGTTTTCTTCGCCTCAGCTCTCCCAGCCACATGTCGAATGTCAAGCGTGGTAGTCCCAAATTCTGTGTAGAGAACTATGCCTCTGTGCCCGCACTTGTGCTGCACAGTCCCTGTTGATCGCAGGGGTTTGGAGGAGCAGACATCCAACAGGCTGTGTGACACCCTGGCCACCCCGCTGTCACCTCTCACACCCGAGAGCTGCCCTGAGAGAGTGCTCAAAAAGTAGGGTAGTGCAAAAGTAAATACACAGCTACAGTTTTCTGGGGTCAAACCCCTGCCTTTGGGGACTGCTTTGTTTCCCACTAACAGATCTGTAGCTTACTTTATTTATGCTTGCTTCAGCTGCTCCACTTCTAACAGTGCGGTTCCTGGCATGCTGATATAAGGTGCTGAAAAATTGTGTGCATCTATGGGTTCCACACATCCTACTTCCTGCAAGGTTTCAAGGGGGTTGGGACACACCAGTGCAAAGAGAGAGGAATTTAAGGGCAGCGACAACAATCCAGCCATGCTGACACTGTGGATCTGCTGCTCTGCTCTCTGAGGCTGGCTATCTGTCCAGTGCTCCATGCCAGCTGTGCTTGGCGCTGGCTGGCATGAAACTTTGTTTGTGTTTGCCTTTTGGCAGAGTAGTGTGTTTTAGAGAAAAACAAGAGTGTCTGAGGAGGTGTGTGCTTGCACCATATTTCTGTGGCAGTAGCTTTTGCTGATGCAAACACGAAGAGAGACTCATGAGGCTCCACAGTGTGTGACACCGCAGCCACACTTCAAATGAAATTTGAATGAAAGGAAGAAGAGATAAAACATTCATTTACTGTCTTGGTATTTGGGCAACAGATGTAAAGAAGTTAGTGATTTTGTTGCCTATTTGCTGCCTCTGTGGCTATACAGCCATCCTGATTTTCTGAAATTTCACTTTCACGTGGCAGAAGGTACCAGCACAGCAAAGTTATGGGGTTTGTTTTCTTTTCTTCTGAGTGAGGGAAAACAAAGGGACTGAACTCTGCTGCTTTAGGATGCAGATGTATTACTCTCATCAAATTTTACTATCAAGGCTGGAGGTAGAGTTTATGGCAGGCCATTATTTCAGTTTTATGCCCTGGGAACTTTTGTATGGTTCTCTAGGAAAGAATACTTTTGAAGTCACCTTATTTTGCCCCCTTTTCCATCAACAACTGTTGTTGGTAGTTGCAGTAAAAACAAATTCTGATGTGTGAAAATAACATGCTCTGTTTGCTTTTCAGCATGGAGAGATTAAAGGAAATAGTGTGATAATTATTAATTTTGCTCTTTTAAGTGCATCTACACATTTTTCATCTGTCCCCACTCCTCACTTTCCTGCAAAAGACATTTTTCTTTTTATCTCATATTCATCTGATGGCTATATTTTGAGTTTGGAAATCCCTGTCCTGTTCCTCCAACCAAAGCATAAAATAAATGCAAGCAACATAATCTTGAATTCATATAAATACCTGAGGAAGAAACAGATGGGTCATTCTAATATCATAGTCTTTTATGAGAGCAATACTACAATTTGATCAAAAGGAATAAGCTTTGCTTATAATTTCTTGACTCACCAAACTTTTTTGTTGGGTATTGAAATTAAAGCTATGAACAGAAACTACTTTATTGCTTGCATTACATTGTGTTGTGACCAGTCATCAGGGAATTTAATCATCACCTTCTAATGTTAGGAAAAGGAATATTTAAAGGCAGAGCATGGTGACATCAGTTCAGTGGTATTTTAGGAATCTAGCTGTTTTGCCTGCTGCAGAAATTTTGTGTCTCAACTTTGTGCTTAGACCCTATTGCCATAAGTGGGAGTGAGGCTTTGGAGATAATGGAAGATTTCTCTTGGACCAAGTGTGTGTTGTATGAAATAGTGAGGTATTGGCAAAACAATATGAAGGAAAGTTACGTGGCTGATTGTACACTTATTCTTGATTACGTGAGGAAGCCATATGAAATATATAAATAGAAGACGGATTTTGTGTCAGTCAGGAACTGAAATGGGCCAGTATTTGATCGCACTGTATTGTTGCTTCTCAGAACTTGAAACAGATGTAATGGCACTTTCTAAGCATATAGGCTGCAGGAAAAAAATGTTTCATTAAGTATTCTTAAGTTTTCATTTTGACCCCAGGTAATAATGCAGAACAATGGTGATCCTGGATCTTTATAAGTCAGGCTCCTGCCACTCCTAAGATTTTCAAAAATTGGTTAGGTTAATGTGTTTAAATTCAAACTGAATGGATCATTTAATGTGATGCCTCCAGGAACAAAAAGAAAATACCAAGTGTGTGACAAGTGAAAAAACTTTTGTTCTGAGAGTCTCCAGCCTGCATTTGCTTAAAACCCTGGTGCTGAATTGCCTTTTGGAGATAGTACTTTCTGAAAGTTATGAGAAGTACAAAGATGGTTGAAGGTACACAGGTGGAAAGCATATTGTGAAAGGAATCTAAGGATTAGCAAAGGAATTACACTCTTATGACTGGCTTCCATTTAGGTGATTTGTGGGCAGGTTAAATAGTCTTGTGTTATATCCTGTGCCAGGATCCTAAATATTTGTTAGCAGTTGCTCTGCTAATGTCGCTATTGAGGAAAGGATGCCTGGTTTCTTGATAGGTCTTCATCCCTAACTTGGAATACTTTCCAGTCCATGCTGCTGGAGGGTATTCTTCTTCCCCAGGGCTGGACCAATATGAGAAAGAGGATTACTCAAGTATGAGGGGGTATTCCACCAGCTAAGGGTTTACAGAGAAAAAGACCCTTTTCTGTGGGGTGCACCATTTCACCAGATGGGCTTTGGGTCTGAGGTAATGCTGACACCATACGTAGGCCAGCAGCTCAGTGTGCTGCTGAGTGTCTCAGCAGGTGGGTAACAGGAGAGGCTCAGAGAACACCTGGAAGCATTTTGTTTGGCATGGTGCATCTTAAATCAAAGCTGTAGATGTGAGGGCATTTTCAACTGGCTAAAACAGTTGCACACAGCAGATCCTCAGCTGGGCATTTGCAGGCTGACCTATCTAACTGAACTTCACTGCCATCCTTCAGGCTGAAACTCCAAACTGACTCAAACTTCACATTTAAGAGTCTTAGAAGCCTTGGGTTGACTTAACACGCACAAAACAATAGCAATAAATTCCTGGAGAACTAATCGAAGTGTACAAGTTCTACACCTAACATGGTTTATTTTAAATCTATCATTATCAAATACAAAGGTAGCAACACATCCCTTTTTTTCAGTTTCTTGTAATTTGCTTATAATTTCACCAAACTTCAGCAAGTTGGGCAAACGTTTTTCGTGCTTGGTGTCTGCCTTAGGCTGATGATTTGATGATTTTGCTGGTGCTTTTTTTTTCTGCTTTATGATTTTTAAAGGAGCTTTATATTCTTTTTTTCATTCTCAGATTTTAACATTTATGTTTCTGCTTAAAGCTGAAATTTATTTGGACTGTTACTATTTTGTGCTGAAATAATCAAAGGAAAGCCTTTCTTTATCATTTGAAGGTTAATTGGGGTGTTCTTTGGGGCATACATCTTGGGACAGAAATGCCCAAATGACAAAAGAAAAATGTGTTTCATCCAAGGCATTGCCCTGGCAAAACAATGGCCTTTGATTGGGCTGAGAATTCAGTGTGATTTCCCTGCTTCCTTGAAACAAAGGGAGAAGCCTCCAACTGCAATGCAGATTCCTTCTGTGTTAGACCCACCTCAAAGATCACATGCAACTCTGCTCATACCCTTGTGCCCGTTTATCACCGTGGATCTGATCACTGCCAGCAGTTGGGGTCTTTAATCTGATAAATCTGACAGGAGATGCTTATGCATACCATTAGGAAGGCAATATTCCATATGGTCTCTAATTGGTTTGAATTTATCCTATTATTTCAGCATTTAAATGTTGCTGAACGTAATTTAGATGTGTCAGCCTCATAAAGTGTAGGCTCTGGTGGGAGTTCATTATTGAAAAAGGATACATCCAGCAAGGCTTTTTCTGGCTCCAGGCCCAAACGCTCAGCATTTTGCTTACCTCACGTGTAGCTTTTGTCCGCTAGCTACACTCCTACACTCATGCTGAAGCAATCTCTGACATATTCTTTTTAGCGCTTCCCCTTCAGTATAATTTCTCTTTTTCCATCTCACAGGGTATGTAATTTGTTGATTTAAGAGAGCAATAGCTCATTCAGAATGTGGAGTTGACGTAACCAGGGTAAACAAAACACGCTTTTGTGAGGATGCTGGAAGACGTGAATATCATCCTCCATATTAGTGACTGCCTGGCTAATGCAATGAAAACTGACAGTCAATATCCTCTAATCTGGGTGTTGTGGCCAGTGCTACCACCCAGTTATTGAAACTGATGAAAGATGAGCTCGTTCTTCCCCTTACGGGAATGCATGATCAGCGGACATGGCAAACACTGAGAGCTTTTCTTATTTTTTTTAATCCCATTTGATCTCTAATTTGGAAGGCAAATGAAGGCTTGGGGCTGCAGGGTTTTTTGACATATTTCTGTGACTGTAAAAGTCTCTCTGAAGAATACCTTGAGTATCATGGAAGAACAGGTGTGAAAGCATGCTAGTGCCTCCAACACGTCTGCACTCGCATGGCATGGTGGGTAATGAATGACTCAAGCTCCAAGGAATTTAGTTTTTGTCATCCATCTCAGTAAAAAAAAGTTTTTATATGGTTCTCTTACAAATATTAGTAAGGAGGATTTAATCCACTGCTGCACTTTAAGGAGCAAAAGTCTTTAAACCCACCCCACTTTATATAGCCTTCTCCTTTTATAAGGTGCAGACACTCTGTAATGGTTTATGATCCTGCTTTAATGGCAGCCTTAGTCTCTCAAAGAGGAGCTATTTTCCCTCTAGGCAGATTCCCTGATTCCAACAGCTTTGTGCAGCTTCTTTACGGCATCGTCAGAAAGCAGGAAGGCCAACCATGCCATTTAAGGACACATAAGTAAGAAAAGGCCCATGGGTGGGGCATGACTTTTATTAGCCTTGCACCAAAATAAAAAAAATAGGCAAGCACATGCCTGACAGCTTGCCTTGCTTACGTTGAGCATCTGATTTGATGAGAAGATGCCTACAAGAGATGTGTTGTAGACACCTACAAAACAGTGACCTCGCAGACGCGCATGAATTAGGACAAATAGGACTTGCAAACATGTTTCGAGCCTCACACCTCACACACTTTTCTCACATTTTTCATTGAGTTAGACTTGTGATGTGGGGAGGAAAGAACTCTCTCTGGATGTTGAGAGGCAATATACAACATACTTTCTGCCTTAACACGTACAGTCTTGGTGTCACATTCACGAAGCAAACCACCAATATTACACCCCTTTTAACTATTCCTGAATATGCACTTTAGAGAAAGGCCTGAATTTCTTTTCATCACTCTTGGTGAAGCCCCTGGTTCAAGTACACTAGGATGGATTTCTTGAGGGCGAGGCAGATGGTGGTGTTCTCCATCCTCCGATATGTCTGCCTGCAGCAGTTGTAGATGCATATGGGGTCTGAAAATCCTTGCTCTCTGAGCAAGGTGGGGTTAGCAGTTAGAGAGACTAGGTGCAAAACAGGCTTCTTAGAATTAACGTAGTATATTTTCATTTACCTAAATTTAGGAAGCATATATATTATGAAATTATAATAATAAAAGCCTTTATTTATTCTTATCCTGAAGGGTTTGGTGCAATATATAGCCTGCTTACCTCCATCTCTGGGACAAATTGAGTAGAATTCCTTGCTGAACCTTCTTTTTCTCTCTTTTTCCTATCTCTTACAGCATGACTCACTGTTGTCAATTGACATTCTTGTTGGTAGCTTACTCTCTTCTCTGGCTTGAGGCTCTGTAACTGTTAAATAACTTCTCATACTGTGCTTAATAATAGAAAACCATTTTCATATCTAGGTAGACAGATTTTTCCAAACTGGTGGCCCAGACAAATCCTTTGAAGATAAATCTTTGAAGCTGTTCACCTGAGCTGTTTTATCCTTGCCTTTTTATTCTGATTTCTCATTTGCTTCCAGGGAATTTAACTCTTCCTGTCCTTTAGTTCAACTCTGGCTACAGAGGTGGAACAATATCACTAAGATAAACACATGATGAAATGTGCAATAATTTTCCACACTAAATTACTGCACTTCCTCTGGTGTGGGGAGAAGATTTTCTATCAGTCTACAGTTTCCTGGAGATGTTCTACCAGTCTGCAGGACGTATAAATGTCTTTCCTTTATATAAAATCATGGAATCATTCATATTCACCTCTAAACTGTATCCCCAAGTGCCACATCTACACATTTTTTTGAATACTTCCACCGATGATGATTCTACCACTTCTCTAGGAAGCCTGTTCCAATGCTTAACAACCCTTTAAATGAAGAAATTTTTCCCAATATCTAATCTAAACCTCCTCTGGTACAACTTGAAGCCATTTTCTCTTGTTCTATTACTTGTTACCAGAGAGAAGAGACTGACACCGGCCTCGCTACAATTGTCTTTTAGGTAGTTATAGAGAGCAATGAGGTCTTCCCTGAGCCTCCCTCTCGCCACTCCCTCAGTCACTCCTCTTAAGACTTGTGCTCCAGACCCTTAACCAGCTTTGTTGCCCATCTTTGGACATGGTCCAGTGCCTCGAGGTCTTTCTTGAAGGGAGAGGCTCAAACTGAACACAGCACTTGAGGTGTGGCCTCACCAGTGCCGAGTACAGTGGGACGATCCCTGCCCTAGCACTGCTGGCCACTATTTCTGATACAAGCCAGGATGCTGTTGCACTTCTTATCCACCTGGGGAATGTAACGAAAAGCGTAATATGATCTGCATTTGAAAATAATTTTGTTTCACATCTCTTATCCTTGTATCATTTTTTGGTCTTTGACTGATCAATTTAATCTGCCTTAAGCAAACTACTTTTTTTTTCAATATATTAGAATGAAGTGCCGCACTTTGGAAATTGATATCACAGAACACCACCACCATCACCATTTGAACCCTGTATTTCTAAAAGGTTTTCTTTCTTGTAGTTCACTTGGACTTATAATCAGGTGAGGTTTTTTATTATTATTTTTACTTCTAAGAGATGGATACATTGAACAACATGCAGATGTCATCAACCTGATAAGTGGTGTCAGAAGTCACAAGGACATAGATGCTGGAACAACTCATACTTTCTTCTCCCTGGATAAAAATTCATCCTTCTAGTGGCCTCTCTATGTGAGTATATGCAAGTAGGACATACACTTGCAAATAACTGGTCCTGATGCATGGGAAGTGAGCAGTAATAATGACTGATTTGTAAATAGTTATATATAGCAAAATTTGAAAATCTGTTGACCTGTAGAATATGTTGACTGCCGAAGAATGAAAATAGTTTTTCCTTGGCCAAGGGGTGTGGTCTCTGTCGCAATCAGTGTGAGCTGAATTTGACCCAAGGAAACGGCTGGAGAAACAGACAACTTTTCTCAATAGCAACAGGTTGATCATAATAGTCCAGGCTCAGCAAGGAATTCAAAAGTCACTAAGGTAATTAATGGCTTTAAATAGGAGAAAGGGACATTTAGATTTACAAGGAACCACAATGTATTTTTCAGTTTAAATTAATCACTGCTATTGTTTAAATGTCTCAGGGACATTAGGGAAAAAGATGAACTTTGTCTTTGGAATTTTAATAGCAGTTACAAATCTCCATAATAGCCATAAACAGAGTGCACTATCTTGTCAATCAAACTGACTAATGAGATCAGCAAAAGAGTGGATAGCCAGGGAACAATACCCACTTGACTGACAGGTTCCCACAAACTCTTTTGAGTATACAGGCAGCACAAAGTAAAATATTTTCTAATTCTTTAGGGCAAGGATAGTAGGAAACTGGGGGTTTTTAGTCATAGTAGGATGATGCGAACGAAGCTCATCTTAAACAGTGAAAGATGAGGTAGGTTTTTTCCCAAGCGCCTCTGGACTGTTTGACCTCTTACATATTCCAAGCATATATTTGTACACACTTAATCCAGATTCACCCATGGCAGAAGGGACAGCCTCCTAAAGAGCACTTTGTTTCCTCATCAGCTTTTACCTGTGAGGCTCAATGGCAGTCAGGTTTGTGGAGCATGAGTACAGACGTGAAATACAAAGGACCACCTAATCTTTTTGAGTGTACTGTCACTCCCAACACACTGCATGTGTGGCAAAATGCTTTTTCTAAATGTCGTGAAATGGCTGTCGGAGCTCTGAGGTCCCATAAGTGGCTGCACAGCTCTCAGGCAATGCTGGATATTGCAGTGCTTGTGTCTCTTTTCAGTTGTACTGTTAAACACATTTAACCTCACAATGCAGCACAGGAGAGAATTTAACCCGAATGGATGTATTCAGGCAGCTTTATCTTTGAATAGTTTTAAATAAAAAATGAGGCTCTAAGTATTTTGATTTTGCTTGGTCCCAAAGCAAATAATTTGTACAATCACTAGTATTGCAGAATTTCCACAACCAGCATAAGTCAAGTAGGAGCTGATTGAATTTTTTCTCAAGATTGCTCCAATTTCCTAAAACCCAAAACCTAAAAAATCTGGCAAATCTGCTGACCTCTAGGCTTGTAACAGGCAGGTTCTCAGTGTTTGAAGGGTTTAGCTATATGACATACATATGAAAAATCTAGAATACTTGAGCCATGTGGTTCCAGTCAAATACTGTGTTTTTAATGTAGCCAGCTGAAAGACCACAAAGTTAGGAGCAAACACATGCAGACCATATGTACTGAACCAAATCTGTGAAATGCATACCTCTGACTGTGAGCGAAGAGATGCACATGAAGCACAGTGTAACACCATATGCAGAAAGATTGGATTTAATAATGGTTTGGGTGGTCTGTGATAGTGCCTCTCATATTGTGTACATGCTAGCAACACATCCTTCTGCCCCAAATATTCAGTCTACATATAAAACGTGCGTATAGTCCTTTACTGCTGAGAATTGGAGTCATGAACAGGACTATGGAGGTGATATTCCCTTTGTCATATAGCATCTGTGAAATTGTTCCTGTTGTTCAAAGCCAGGTTAAAGACTGCAAATCAAATTTCAGTCTATCCCTATCTACAAAAGGAGCACCAAAAATGCAATTGCAAGTAAAGCAGGAAAAAGACAACACCAAAGGCGATTTTTCAGGGGTACAGATTACCAAGAAGTGCATACTTTAGAAAAAGTTTCATCAAAGTTACAGACCCTCATTATTTTTGTGCTATAATCATGAAGCATTGGGCTTGATTTCAGGAATTATTGGGTGAAAATCAATGTGTTGCAGGAGGTCATACAAGTGGCTCTCAGTTGTCCCATATAGCCTTAAAATCTCTGGGCTCAAGGATTTTCCACAGCTGTAGTGTGTGCAAACAGATGTAATATTATTGATATTGTTCCCTGCATTCCCTTCTGCTGCTCATGAATAAACCCCTCCCTCACTGAGGATTTCTCAATGCAACTGAATATGAGTTTATTTTGTGAACAACTTCAAATGTGACAGCTACTGTTTGATTCCCACTGGGAAGCTGTGGCCACCCCCGTTCTGCCTGAACAGAGGACAGAGGGTACAGCCCAGGGGCTTGCAAGCTATCAGCCTGGTGCATGACTAGATTTGTATCTTCGTGGGAACAGAATATGGAATTTCACAGAGGGGGAGGAAAAATGTGTCTTGGGGAAGTTGTTTCATAGCATATCTTGGTCTCCTGGGAAGTGTGGGTTGGGAAGTGAGCATTAGTCCCGCGGCATATGAATTTATAGCCTGTCAAAGATAAAAGAAAGATGCAATATATAACAGCATTAAGCTCGCTAATTATACGTCAGCGTGATTACTGAATCTCTCTCTCTAAGCAGCCTTTGACACAGTTTAGGACATGAGTTACCATGCAGGTGCTCAGTTTTGTATGTGCATTGCTGTGTGGCAGGCAAAACAAGGGTGTTTTCATGTCCTTGGGTCACGAAACACCTTCTTTGCGTTGCCCGCCTTTCACCTGGGGACACCTAAGGACATAACGTGGCACCCAGCTTCGGAACATTATCCTGTAAGAGCTGCTGTATGTATACAGTGAGTGTGAAGTTAATTACCTTGCTGAGGCTTACACCAGACTTAATGCTGGCAAGCTAAACTAGGCCAAGGTGAGCTAGGGATGGGATCATGAAGGGATCACAACTGCAGTTTTACTCAGCAGTAAAACTAATAAGAGTCAAACCGCTGACACAACTGTCAGTATCCTATTTTCTGAACCACACAGGAGGAAGAAGAAATAGAGAATGAGACAGCTATAAATGGACTGATGAATTAAATATGGTCCTGGATTGAAATGGAGGTTTTCCTTTTCTGCAGGTGTAGTTCTTGTTCGCAATTTGCTGTTTCAAAACTGTCAGAGTTTTGATGAAGGAGTGCATACATGTTAAGCAGATTTCCAGAGAGTGTTTACTGTATTGAAGAAAACTTACCGCTTTGTTAGCAGGCCTGAGGTCACTTGGAGAACTGTGAAGCAGAGGATTTTGGAAGATTGTTTTGAAGGATTCAATTTCCTATCTTCTAGATTAATTATTAAACATATATATATATATTTATATAGATTTCCCTTGTGTGCAAGCTCTTACATCTCTGAATTGCAGTTTCAAATGATACAACAGTATTTTTGGAAATAAGTGTTTTCCCTCAAGCTACAGTTTCCAATTCTTGCCCAGCTCTAGATTTGCAGGATGTCTGTGGGTGAAAGTGAGAACTAGGAGTTGAGGGAAGAGTTTCTGAGAAGTAGGTTATCTAGGGAGGACCATATTGGACTAACTGAGGTGTGGACAAAGACTTCAGAAATAAGGATATTTTTGCATGGTGATACAAGATGCCTGTAAACTCAATGAGATCTTAACTAAGTGAAGCCTTTTTCTCTGAAGGGACAAAATGTTCCTCTTCACTCCTCCCACTCTGTTAAGCAAAACAGTTCAGCTCCTCCTTCAAACAATGGATTCAGGTTCCTGTCTTTCATGTGTTCACCCACCAGTTATGAACAGTTTCACTGCCTTACAGAATTCTCACTCTCTTCAATGATATGAGGTTATGTCCTCGCACCGTGGTGTTGCTTCATCCCCTGAATGAATGTCACTTATTAAGGCATAAATATACAACTGTTGACAGAATAATAACCATAATAACTGATATTGTGAGCTGTTTCCTAGAGAACTCTTTGGTTTCTGCATGTCAGGAAAGGAGGATGAATAGTCACCTTTTTGCTTACAGTTCACAACAACTCGTTAAGTTGCAAAAAGAAGTATGATGCAGTCCTTCAAAACTGAATGTTCACTTGGATTGCTCTGTCATAGAATTAGTTAATGCATAGATATGGCACACCTGGAATGGAAAATAATTACATTATTGTTGGGAAATGCTTAGGTTTTAGTTGGTACCTACATATAAATTAAAGCGAATGCAGCATTTTCTGTGGATCCCTTCTTAATCTGAACATTGCTCCTACCCTGTGAATAGCTCTATATTGTCATTGGACAAACCACTGCATCCTTTTTCTTAAGCTTTGTAAACAAAGGCAATATCTGTAGTTTTTGCTCCAGGATGACCCGTCCTTGGAAGCGTTCGAAGTCAGGCTGAATGGAGCTTCGAGGAAGCTGGTCTACTGCATGGTGTCCCTACCCATGTCAGGGGAGTGGGATCTAGATGACCTTTAAGGTCTCTTCCAACACAAGCCACTCTATGAATGATTCTATGGTTAATTCTATGAAATCCTAGTATCTGCTTAGACTACACTGAGTCTAGTGATTTCTGGAGGAAAACTGCTTGCAACATGAGCACTCAGTACTGAGGTCCCCTCAATGACATGAAAAATCTTAATGCTGGTTTGGTTAGCAGTAATAACCTTAATGAAATTTACTTTGCCAAACCTGTGTTGAAAGCATTTTTTTTTTAATAAGAAGGTATGTTTCTACTCAACTGGGCCCATTATTAATTTTGTGGATTTGAAGAAATGTGTTCATTGTACAACACTTGATAACACGGCTCTTCTTATATTTCTATATAATACTTCAAACTAATACAGCTATAGTGGTTTTTCACTTGCATGGCTGTTGACCAAGGAAAGCTGCCATTGCCCGGTATTTCATGACATTTAAAACAAGGTCCTTTAAAAAAAGGAGAGGAGGGGAAGATTAAGAAAAAAAAATGCCTGCTGCTCGGTTAGGAGAAAATTTCCTTTGTGTCTAATCCATTTTCCCAGAACAGTGCAGGCTTGCTCTGCAGTCACCAGAGCTGTGCTCATGGTTCTGGAAGATAGTCCTCCACATTTGGCATGAATCCTCTCCTCTCGCTCTTTTGCTTGGCAGTGTTGGAATTTTTCTAACTCTATGAAATTTGAGCCAGCAATCTCTCTCCCCACCCTACCCCAGTTTTGTCTCTGTGCATCAAATTTTCATTTTTTAAAAGGCGGTGTGAAGCAAGAAAACATTTGCTTTAGAATGCCATTATATGTGGCATTACCAAGATAGAGTTTAGTGTAAGCTAAAGATTTAAAAGAAAAATTATCTCGAGGATTCATTCTGGGAAAGGAAGATACACAGTTTTGGGATTTTTATTTTTTTAAAGAAATCTAAGTCTATGCTTCTGCCTGTAAAAGAAGTATGAAGTAAATGTCTCTGTTTTTAGCCAAAACCATTTTTGGTGCAAATTGCACATATGGTGTCAAAGAAATACCAACTGAATAAGTGCTGCTTTCATCAAGTTACAGGGCAAAATGAAGGGGAAGAGAAGGAGGTGCAGAAGGAGGGTTTTTAGGCCATGTAAGCAGCAGAGCCAAGCGAGGTGCAAATTGTTTCAATGAAATTTATTTTCCACAAGCATAAGCACAGGCATATCCTGCTTTCAGTATTGCTATTACAGGAATCTTCCATTTTTCTATGTAGTCATTTCTGTTGCTGTGTATTGTGCATGAATCTAGTGGTGTTTCACAAGGGAGTAAGAAGATACGTTCATCTTACACAATGCAATCTCAGTGTGTGCTTTCCAAGCTGAGCACTTCAGCTTTGCCTAAATAAGCATAATTAGCATTAAAAAACCTCATAACCATAAAATTAACCATAATGAACAACTTGGTGCATGTGACTAGATGGCTCCACATTGCATTCTGTCGGCGTCGGTAGCTTGCACCCAGAATGCACTTTCACGAAGATGGCTTTGTCAGCAGACACTCGTGGGGGCGGATATTTGCGCCAAAACTCGTGGCTTCTTCTCCATCAGAGTTTGAGAATGAACATTTCTTTATGCAGTGTGGAAGTGCGCAGGTAGGAAGGAGCTGAAGAGAATACAGTTATCTGGCTGAAGAAATAACACCACCCATGTTTTCAGTACTCATTCAGTGCGCATTACAAGATTTCTCACCAGCATTGGAAAACTTGCTTTGTCCTTTAAAAGGAGTGAGTTTTATTTTTTGCAGTCAGCAGCAACAACGACTGAAAAACCTGCAGTACCAGTATTTGCATCCCCATGGCTCAGCGCGGGTCACTGACACACAGAGAGGCATATTTCAGCCAGAAAGACAAAAGCACATGCAGAGAAGCCACCCTTTCCTGATGACATTGGCTACCTGGAAGCTGGCCTGCATACGGGGTGAGCGGGAGGTCATGTTGGCTCCCTTCAGGCTGGCTGGGGATGGCTTGGCAGGGATTAACTGGCTGCAGCTATGCTGCCACTTCTGGCCTGAGTGACAATTTGGCAGGGCGCTCAGGTGCAAGAAGCAGAGCAGCAATCTGTTCCCTTCCCCAGCCCTCCTGCCCACAGCAACCTTATTTCTTCTCACTTCAGGCTGGTGCTCCCTCCCTTTATTTGTGTGTGCGAGTGCATGCACGCCTTTCCCTGTGGTAGTGACATTTGAAAGACACCAGTGTTTGTTCCATCTGGCTCCTGTATCTATGCTCCTTCTCATGGCAGTGTGAATCCAGGATAGATTTCAACAGAAAAAATAATGGTCACCACTTTTTCTTTCTGTTCTATTCTCTGATGTGTGGGTGGCACCAGGGTCACTGTGTTAGCTCCTTGCCTTGAGACGTGCTTGCAAGGATGCGGCATCCTACCGAAAATTGATAGGAAGCCCTATCAAAATGTTCCCTGGTTAGGCTTCCTGCACCCTTTCACCTCTAGCATCTTCCCAGCCCCTGACAGGGTGTTGAACGAAAAGCTACGTGGGTGCTCGCTGCTGTCAGAAAATGCCAGTTTGCCAAAACCGTAAGGTTTTGCAGAAGTGCAGTTCAGCCCTTCGTTGGCAAGGTGCTTTAAGCTGCAGAGGGCAGTGAAAGGAGGCTGGTGAGGGGGCAGACAGAGAGATTCAAGGGTGACAGACAAGAGGGGCTGGTGTCAGGAGATCACATTCCTTCACCTTGCAGTAGCCAGCATGTGATTTTTTTCAGGCGTGGGAGTGTTTCCTTCAAATCCTTTGTCTGTCAGATTTTCAGTAAAATCTAGGCATATGTGCATTTGGACTGGGGGGGGGTGGGGAGGAAGGAATGGGAAACAATTTTGCTCACAAATATTTTTGAAAGATGTCTGCTTTCACTTCATCACGGTAAAAAAACCTGGACTTTCTGTATTCCACAACTTATTTCATATCATAGCCCTGCGAACTATCTTATACCCTAAGAGTAAATATGCAATTTACACAATAGGTATTGTGAAGAAGGATTTAGCAGTGAGCAGCTAAAACCCATGACGAATAATCAGGAAACAAACATCATCAGTCAAACACTTGAAACTGCACATTTTTGGAGTGCAGGTTTTTGCCATTGGTATGAATGTAAGAAATAACTGGTTGGTGCCCTATTCTTTGATAAGATATTATGCTGAGATTATGTTTTCCAATATAATTTTTATCATGGAAGAGCATTTGAATTGGGAGGTGGGGGAGAGAAAATAATTTTGATTTCTTAGCCCTGAGACTATTACATTCCCACTACTGCTTGATTTCACTCTGATCGAAGCCCTTTGTGCCACACCATTTTCAGGATTAAATTATTCAGGAATGTGTCTGAATTAGACTGTAAAACTGCATTGTGTTACTCGTTATGTAATTAATAATTGAAATTTCAGTCTTATTAATATTTTCTGACTTGCAGTGGAAAGTTAAAATATAATTAACACATTTCCAATCAGTCTTGTCTTCTCATTTCGTGCAAGTCATCAGAAGCAGAGTGACACCTCCATTCTAATGACATATCCAGGGAAAAAATAGGCTTATACCATTCCAAAAGGACAGACTCTGTAGGTATTAAATGGCTAAGATAATTGGTGAGTGCCATTTTATAGTCTGCATTATGCAGGAGAAATGTGTATTTGAATGGGATTTGTAATCAGGCAGAGAAGACGAATACTGAGGAAAAAAAACATTTAACATAGAATCCTATGTGTTAGACAATCAAACCTTTTTAGGTCATCTGGCCCATCTGTGAGATTAAGATATTTCTCTGCTGCACCTCTGTTAATGCATTCCCTGCTACACCTTAGATGTTCCAGTGAGAGACCTGTAATATTCTCCCAGGGAATTTATTTCACAACATAATAGACAGCTGGGCTTCTTCTAATATTCATACTACATCTTCTCTCTGTTCTTTCACTCAGTGCACCAAAGAAATGGGGAGGTGTGCTCCTGGAGATGTAAATAATATTTGACATGGTGGTCTTCCTGAGAAATAATTTATGTTCTTATTGAAACAGTGGACCAATAAGTAATGTGTTCTTGCCTGTGCTCCTCCCTCCAAATTTGCTGATGGTCTCAGTGTAGTGAAGGCCTGGGAAAAAAAAGCCATGAGAAATAAAGGAAAAATAAATATTACCTATATACCATAATTTCCTAAAGGTATTTGGTAGGGTTTTGTGGTTGCATGCTGTTGGATGAAGTTTCAGGGGATAGGACTTCAGCTCCAGGTTTTGCCGTAGGTTTTGTATGCTCCTTTGGAGACACTGTTGGAATATATAAGGAAGTTTAACGTTCCCTCAAGAAACAACCTTGCTTTTCTATGCCACAAACTGAAAAGGAAAAAACTGCTAATTTCAAGTGTGCAGGGCCAAGAAAAAATATATTCATCATAAAAGTACTGCAGCTAGCTTCAGAAATAATTGGCAGTTAATTTGTTCCCTGCTTTTTGTCTTCCCAGTGGAGTTCAGGCAGCTGAGGCCAGACCACAGGTAAGAAATTATCTGTGTGGCTTGAAAATGCCATTGCTATTCTGATGGAGACTGTGTGAGAAACCAAGCACAGATACCCTGTCCAGGACTTGCTTTTTACTAAATAAATTCCACGAAGAGTAGTTATATGTCTGCCCTGGAAATAAAATGACAGTTGACCTGAGGTGTCAGAAATATGCTTTCAAATGGCTCAGAAACTGCTTTTATTCCTGTCTCACTTCAAATACCACCTAAATGGCAAAGAAGGTCTATAGCTAGACTCAGATAGACTCACTTTAGCAGCCTCTGTGCACATCTTCCTAGTAACTGGAGCCACCTTGTCAGATCAATATGCAATAGAAGCCTTTACCTTATTTAATAGCTCATTAAACAAGTCCCACTTTCTTTTACCAGCTCCTTAGGTGATTTCAAGAATCCCCTACATGACCTCTGCATTGGCATTCAACTGCACCTGCACGGAGGGAGTAAGTAGGTACCTCCCAGCTATTTTCAGCCCAGTCTTTTAGCCTTGTTACACAGCATGCCACACACCTTGTGTCTCCCCATCTTGCTTCCCATAGAGCTTTGTTCAGTAAAGTGCTTGGAAAAATCATCACACTGGTACCATACCAACAAAATGCAAAATGAACTTTGACCACTTTTAGCTTCATCAATTATTATTCACTTTTTCCCTAAAGAAATCATCTTGTCTAGCAGCACGCTTCAGGTTTTGCCAGAACTGTCATTCATCACGTCTCACCCTATTTGACATACCTGCTAAGGCTAAGAGTTAAATGAGACATGCTTAGTTCTATAAATAAGCAAGTGAAACATTGCATCTGATTACCCACTTTTTTTCATAGTCAGCCATTTTAGGAAAGGAGGTTGGTAACAAGCATGGTCAGTTCCTTCATTTAGCCTATGGATGAGTGGGCAAAGGTGACTGAGTGACCTGTGCTTCTCAATTTATTTCTTCTCCTCTGATGTGTGGTAATTGGGCATGTTCAGTTACTGACCAGTTGCAGAGTAAAGCTGGTCTTTTAAACTGATTGCATGCATGCTTTCCATCTGAGCTGTGAAGCAGAATGTCTCATCTCTTGATGTGGCTCACAGCATACTCGTTATTGTGGTTTATGTGTCTCAGCTGGTAAGCAAGGTCTCAACTACTTTCATTCGCATGCAGGCTCTTCCATCTTCCACAGAAAAACTCTGATCTCTCCCAGCTGCAGGTAATATTAACTTCTTATATTGTGCTATTTCTTTTGGAAGAAATATATTCATATATATGTACACATATATGCATGCATCCATTCATATGTAAATACATAAATATAAATATGTGTATTTAAAAGGTGGTAAGTGAATGTGGTATGTGAAAGAAACACATTCTGGGTCAGGGGCTGGAATACTGTATTTGCTGTGGGCACTATGCTGAGTCTCCCCTGACTAGTCTTTCACAGGTTTTTTTGGTTTTTTTTTTTTTCTGTGTGTGAATAAAAGCTTACTTCTCCTGAATTTGAGGTATATATGGAAATTTGACTCTTTTATCTGCAGAAGACATAGTGTACAGACAG
Organism: Edolisoma coerulescens; assembly: GCA_013397115.1. Taxonomy (NCBI): domain Eukaryota; kingdom Metazoa; phylum Chordata; class Aves; order Passeriformes; family Campephagidae; genus Edolisoma; species Edolisoma coerulescens. The sequence continues at coordinate 3,119,029 of VWZW01007479.1, forward strand.
TAGCAAAGCAGGGATCCTTCCCAGGCTTTTTTGTTTGGGTGTGGCATTGGAGCTAAAAGGGGTTAGAATATAAGTTTGGCATTATGGATAAGGAGTTCTGATTTCCCCCCCTGACTGCTGAACTTCTTGCAGCTACCTAGTCCTTAAGGAGAAAGGCAGTTTCCAAACAAGTTAATTCCTTGGTTTGTTATTGCCAGCAAAACATACTGGTGACTAAATTGATAGAGACACTTTTAAAGACTGGAGGACGATGAAAAATGATGGCATGTTGGGCACCCATTTGGGATTAGGATGCATGATTGCGCAGAGCCCAAGAGCAGAGCTCCTACATCCATTTGTGCAGGTAGGAATGCTGTCTGACAAGGGCACAGGATGACGTTTGCGTCACAGAATTGTTGAGTACAGCTTGAACATACTTGGCAGCATCCCATGACCTTCTCTCCTACTCCAGCTTCTCCCCGATAGCAGAACTGTCTCTGGCCATAGGTTAATTTTTTCTGATGGCTCCTAAACTTTCTGGATAGAGAATATCGGTGAAGGCTGAAAAAAGAAAATAAAATAAATAAAGAGCAAGCCCTGAATCACAGGCAGAAAGTTTCATTCTCCTTCTCTACTCCTATGTGGGCCATTTCAACAGGAGCCCAGAGGATTGCTTAAATCTCCTCTTAAACTAAAAATGTAAAGCTGATTTCCCATTGACTGGCGTATTATGCAGTCACTCACACCAGGATAAAGCAGTTGGAAAGGTGTGGCATTCTGATTTGGTCCAATTTTTATTTGATTTCTGCTGGTTTTAATGAAATTATGTAAGGTTTGGGACAGTGAAGAACTGGAAACCATGGGTCTGATTATGCCCATTGCTGCTTGCTACCATGCACTGTGTGAACACTTTCAAAAGTCACCGTGTCTAACTTACTTCAGTGTGAATCAAGTTCAGCCAGCAGCAGAAGTCTGCTTAGCAACTGGGAGGTTCACGTATGGATAGGGAGGTAGGAGTATTAAGAATAAACTTTGAAATTTAGAAGATGACCACTAACTATTGTACATCGTCACTAATTACTTAGCTAGATAAAAATGTTAAAAATACCAGAAATTTAAGTGAGAAACAGAGTTCTGGTGTGGTTTAGTGTGCCAAGCTAACAGGAGGTGAGCAGAAGCAGTAAGTTTTTTGAGCTTCCACAGATTTGAAATCTCCAGAGATCACAAGTAGGAGAATATCTGGTCCAATATGTGCATCTATATGGATTTTAAAAATATCTGGAGGAGGCAACCACAGTAGAAATGAGACCTGCAAAAGCTGTAAAGTCATCACTGGTAGGCTTTTTTTTTTTTTTTTTTTTGGTAGCTGTTATTGCTCTTGTTTATTTTATTCATTTATTTAAATGTAAACAACAACAACAAAGCTGTATTTAGTCCATTCCTTGATTCTTTGTTTAGCCAAAACCATCAGCAAATTTTCAACATAGGAAGCAGGGGAGCTCTTGTCAAAAAGGCTATACGTTGCTATATGTATCCTCACAATACTTGGATAGAAATAGTCCAAGTAGATCAAATGACAGTTTTACAAAAATAGCTTCTGCCCTCCTTAAATTCCTATGCTAGATTCTGACACCCTTGTCATAAAAAGCTCCACTGTAAACTCTGGGATTGTTGATGTAGCAGTCTGTAAGATTTCTCTGTGTGAAGAGGAAAAGGACACAAAAATGCAGCCTTTATTTTGGCCTCCTCAACTGTAAAAACCTCACTTTATTTTGTAGGATAATGGCAGGTTAGTATCTATTATTTAAATTCCCTCTCTTCAGATCTAATCTTGTTTCCATGGTTAAATCAACCCTTTGCAGGGATTTATGAACACTCAGAAATTCCACGAAACCTGGGATTCAGAGACTCAGGGAGGAGAATTAAAATCCTGGAAAGCCTGTGAATACACAGGCAAGTCACATAGATGGAAGGAAAATAAGTGTTTTAAAGAGGATTTCTGTCTGTGAGGGTGCCATGTGGAATAATTTTCATCAGATGCATTGGGCAATAAGTGAAGGAATGGTCTCTTTGGTTCAGCTCAAGCCCAAATCAGCAATTGTTGCTATTCTGATAGCAGCTAAGTGGTCTGTGGGAAATGATGTGGAGGTCTCACTCCAGTCTTATGAATAGTTTTTCATTACATGAAAGAACTAATGAGCTGAGCAAAGAAAGAAATGGCGGAGAGAATTGTGAAGACTGAATCTCCTCTCACCCTGCATTTCAGGGCTGAGAGGTACAGGCAGAGTCAGAAGGAATGTAGGAACTGAATGGACCAGTGCTACAGCTCCTAGGTGGGTGACGGGCATTTTAGCCAAGAGGGCCGACAATTTGGTACATCCCACAAACATCAAAATCATGGGATGATAAGTGATGATAGCAAACCCTGCTTCAACCTGATGGTGTCTCTGGATATGGGTGTGACCAGCTCTGTGCAAGTCACGATGGTGCTGCCTTGGCCCTTGAGTCACAACTCTGCCCGTGGCAGGCCAGCAAGCTGGCAGTGGGACATCAGCGGTGTGGGAGCAATGGGGAGGGGCCAGGCATTTCAAACAGGGTGACTGGGCAGGAAATGCAGAGATGGGGGAAGATGATGTGAATCACGCTCCCTCTTTCATCTCACGCTGCCAGCGAAATAACAGGGCTTGGGCTTCTGTTGAGATTTTCAGATGCATCAGTGCTGGGGTCAGCTCTGGGGGCACCCTTCTCCCAGCTCATTACCGAGCTTCGGTCTCTCTGTTTTCAGCTCCTTGCATGCCTGAGAAGGAAGAAAGGCGAGGGGTGCCTAGGAGTTGAGAGCTGTGGTGCCTCCTGGGGCGGCAGCAGCAGTGGCTGCTCCCACCTCTGCTCCCCCCATATGAAATCCTTGCAGAACTGTCTGCGTGTGGTGCCAGTTTCCCTTTCTATAGGGACTCGTTTGTGTTGCTTACATCATATGCTGGATTTAGATGACCTCCAGTGTTACCATGGCAACAGTTTCTGCTTAAGTATAGGTGAGAATGTAAGTTAATTTTAAATAAGGTGAAATGGAGGAGGGGTGAATAAAGCTCTCAAAAGTATTTGAAGCCACACAGATCTATCTGTCTAATCAGTTTTGTAAGAAATCTTCTAAAGTTAATTTTGCATCCCTGAGGTTACATCCTCCTCATAACAAAAAAAACCAAGAAAACAAGAAAAAAGAAGTTGTGGGCATATTTCTTTGGACTGTCACCACTCACGGCAGTGGCAGACCTGGGAAGCCTCCGTCTCTGTCTCCTCTCCATGTTTCCCCACATATACAGTGCCAAATACTCTGCATGCAGTGGGGTCAGAAGATGAATAAGACTTAGAAACAGAAAATCTAGTTGGATGTTTTGAGGCTTCATGGAGTGTGGGATTAATGCAGTTTTGCTGCTGCTGCTGGTTGTTATGAGGAGAGGCCAGTATGCTGTCCTTTATCTTGTGGCCTTAACGCTGCCCTCTGTGGTTTCCTTGAAATCTAAAGCCAGTACTTAAAAATAGATTATATGTATAAATCTCTGTATGTATATATGTATGCATATTTATTGTGTTCTATCATTGGAAATTAAAAAAAAAAAACAAAGTTGTCAAAATAAAAATATCATTTTTATAGTAAAATTATCTGGAGGAAAAAAAAATTAATTTGTGTTTGATAAAGCACCAATATGAGGAGCACTACTCTCGAAAGCATTATAGGATTGCCCGTGTTTGCTTCCTACCAGCCCAGTTGGAGCACTATTTCTCTCTCAGCTCCATAAATGGTACTTACTACTATTGTGTGAGAGTGCCTAATCCATTAAATAAATATCAGGGTAATGGGAAGAGATCCAGAAGCCCACTTAAACATTCACCTAGTTAGTTAATGCACTGTGAGCCACGTTTTCTAAGAGTTTCCTTTTAATACACACAATTTACAGCTTAAGAGCGGGCAGCTTCGGGAAAAGCAGCGGGTGGTTGCTGCGAGCCCGTTTGTAGCAGCGGCCATGCTCGCGCTCGGAGCGCGTTACCTCCCGAGTGGCCTGACACCACCAGTGCGGGCTGGCTCTTCTCAGATCTGAGTAGCAACAGGATGCTATTTAGATTGCTGTCATAAACAGTTGCCTGGTAACCAGTTTTTGTAAATCTTTTGGTGGCACCAATAGCACAAGTACCTGTGCCCAGGTGTTTGTCCCTTTCACTTACCTGGAAGCGACAGCCCCACAAGCAGAAGTGAGAGTGCTGCTGCTCCCTGGCTTGTTCATGGCCATGCACTTGCAAAGCAGCAAGACACAAGAGACTGAGGTAAAATTATGATCCTCATTAATATACTGCATAACCTTTTAAAACTCTCCTTTCTTTGCCCTGATTTTCAGAACTGCTTTTTCACTTCTTATCTCCATTTCATTTGTTTGTTTTGCCATGAGTCACTTTCCTGCTGCTGCTTAGCCCATGAAAAAAACACCTCTTTTCTGGAGTTAGAAAGAGCAAATTTCTAACACGTAAGGTCTACAGTACTACCGAGGAGCTGTGTAATGTTATGGATCACTTATAAAGATGTTTCCAACTTTCTACTTTGAATTTCCTCAGTTGTGTTTGGTGAACTGATTTATGGTAGCATTTATGTTGGTGATCTTATATCTCTATGCAGAAGGCTTAATTTAATTAGAGTAGTGTGTGATGTCAAGCCAGCCACAGTTAAAATCATGAGATAAGAAAGGAGGTGGCTGCAGACATAATGGTTATTAGATTTCTAGAACCATCTAGATTAGGGGAATGGTCTTGTGGGTTGGGTTGCCCTGTGTTTGCAGCCTGAATCTGAACTACTGATCTGTGGGGAGCAGATAGCTTATTGCATGCCCTACAAAGAGAGAGGCTCCTCAGCACTGTGTTCGTGTGGCATGCGTTGTAGCAGGTATTCTGCCAGCCTAAGCAGTCAGACAACTGGAACAGCAGAAACCTTAGCAGAAAGAGTTCTTTGTGTAGCTAATGTCTTATAAAATGGGACCTGAAAGAAGGAAAGTAAAGCAATGGAAGGAAAGTAAAGCAATCAAGTAGAGGCCCCAAACACCAAGACTGATGGGAATGAATAGCTCTGAATGTCAAATAGAAGCCATGGTGTCGTTTTCATGGAAATACAGAGAGCTCTGTTATGTGGCACTGACAATGGGAAAAATGTTGGTGATGCTGCCTGAAATGTATCTTGCCTAGGAAGAACAACATGAGGATTATTTTCTGTGGTGTTCAGAATATTTCCTTCTGCTTAATGTGTGCATCCAGATGCAGGGCTAGAGCTACACTGCAACAGCTGTCCTCCTAACCACAGCAAGAGAAGAGGATCTCACCTAGGTGTGATGGAGGCCATCTGCAATTGGCCAATCAGACAATTCCCTAAAGGAAGCAGTTTGGAGTTTCTTCTTTACCTGTGCTAAGTATGTTGCAGGAAAGAAAGGCGACTGTGAGGAGTTTCAAAAGTATGGGTGGGGATCTCTGGTGGCATCTATCTGCCAATTACTTCCAACTGTTTGGCAAAGGGGGACTAAGAAAAGCACGCCTTGCTCTAGACTAAAACATGATATTCAGCAGTCTGCAGCTGCAACAGAAAATCTGAGTCTACTGATAGCTGCTGACATCTGCTCTATTTATTGCTAACCCCCAGAAAGGCCCCAAGGGGACTTTTTATTACATTCATGATTGCTTACATTTAACAGTGCTTCCAATATTAGTCACCCTTGCCACTTCTTATACACAAAATCTAGTACTTATGGGATATGTAAGGGCCTTAGGCAATTTCTCTCACTGGGTTGAAGTATACCTCTCTTCTAAGCAAAGGCTACATAAGATGGAAAAAAGTCCAAGTCCCTGATTTTTTTGCTTGCTTTTGCTGGTAAGTCATATATTGATACAACATAAACTGAAACCATATCTTTCCCTCCAAAGATGGCCATCTCAGACTACAGAAATTACGCTGACTATGGATTGTATTTGAGAGAGGATAAAATTAATGGGAAGACTGAGTCTGCTGGGTGAGCTTGATGGCCTCCAGCCCAGGAAAAGAGCACAGACAAGAATGGCAGCTGGGAAGAAACAAAGAACAGCAGTCCTTAACGGTGAGGGATGATTATCTGGATTAGGAAGAAATAGGAGTTATAACTCCCATTTTAATTAATGAGTGGAGAATAGAATGGTTTTGGAATGAAGACTCCATAGAGAAAGGCTCCAGCATCATTTAGAGACATATTTTTAGTGTAGGAAGCAATAAAAAAACAACTGAAGAGGAACACCAAACCTTGCAGAAGGGGAGAGAAAAAAGCCCCTAATTTAAAGTTTATGTTTCTAATATGTTATCCTGCTTATGGCGAGGGAAGGGAAGATTTCTTCTGTTAATGTGTGTTTTGCTATTTGCTGGAATGAGCTATTCAAAAGCACTGTCAGTGTCAGACTATAGATAGTCTTTGGGCCACGTGGTACCTTTCCTCTGCAGTAATTTATTCCATATGTAGGATTTTGGAAGGATACAGGAGCTTATTGAATAATTTCCACACCACCTCTTTCATTATAGTGTGAAGAGATGGAGGGCAGAGATCATCTCAAATCTGTGGGAAGTGTCTGTATCTTAAAACTAGTTGCAGAATGAAGAGTGAAACGTCTACCGAAATATTAATGAATTGGGCGAGGTGTAGTTTGCCAAGACAGTAAATCAACAGGAGCCTGTGAATCCAGGAACTGCAGCTCTCCTAAACAGTGTGATGACTCTCATGGATGTAAAGTGAAATATTGATCCAAACCAATAGATTTTGTTCAGGTAATTCTCAGGATGTAATGGTGCAGGAAAACATAAGCAAATTCTCATTTGGCATTTGAAGCAGGACAACATTAGTGTTTACGCCAAATTATACCAGAGGATTTTCACAACTGAAAGTCCACCTAGAGAAAGTGTTTTCCTAAGGAAGAGATCGGTTTAATTTTCTGATACTATTTCTTCACTTTTTTCTTGTTGAGCAGTCACAGGGTCCAGCTTCATCACAGCTTTGTGCTATGCAGGAGTCTGATGCCTCAAACAACCATTTTTATGGAGTTTCCCTACCATTACCCAGGAACACTAACTTGTATCCAGAATTGGAATGTACTTTTCCCTTTAATTCTTGAATGATAATAGCCTTCTAAGTGTATTATGTATTTTCTTTCCTGTGGAAGGATTTCATGTCATACCAGAGAGGCAAAACACCTCTCAGACTGTTGGAAAAGGTAGTTTGGGAATAGTGGCTGGAGTCTACCCTACTGATGAGTCACTATTGCATTGCACAGAGGGGAATCCCTTTTTCTCTGAATGTTTCTGCCCTTCTTGGCTCTAAGTCCACGAGGAAATTCACACATACTACTCCAATATTGGGCTAATTTCCATGGATCAATTCAACACTCCCTTGCACATTTTAGATGTGCTTCCTGTTAAAGAACCTGTAGCAATAATGCTTGTTTCTTGGGGGACTGCTGACAGACTCTTAAATGCTTGGAGTTGTAAGCTTCCTTTGCAATATTTAAGTCAGGAGCTCACCTTTCATGCTGGTGGAACTAGAAAATATCTCTTTATGAATCAGCAGAAATTATTCACCAGCTTTAGGTGAGATTATAATTCTTTTAGACAGAGTGACAGAGTCACTTGCCCCATTGTACACGGTCAGAGATCCTGCCTACTGTGTTCTGTGCTGTTGAGCTGTTCTTCTCAGTGGGGTTTACAGTGACTGATCTAGACTTGCTCTAATTTTGTGGAGGAATTGAACTTCGTTCTCACTGACTTTTTAGATCATGCATTCCCTTTGAATCAACTTTCCATTTACAGAGTACTGCGAGCTCCTGTACTTCATGCTTTCACTCTGTTTACTTCCCTACATCCAAGGTGCAGGGAAAAGGTTTTTATTTTTTGTGTGTTATTTCCTGGAGCAGTTCAGACTGTGTGAATTGCACACTTACTCCCCATGACTCATCCTTGGTTTGCAGCGGTCTGTCAGAGATAGCACTGCTGCCAGCATCATTCTAGCTTCCCTTTAGTGTTTGCTGCACACTTCCTTACTCAGGCCCCTGAAGATTCTTGTCTTTCCAACTTGCAGTCTTTTATTGCATATTTTCCGTTGTCCGAGACCCTTCCTGGCTTCAAGGAATATATCTGTATAACCTGAAAAGCAAGAAGGGAGTTGAAGAATAGCTCACCAAATAGAGAAACTGGGGAGGCATTTATTCTCTGTCCCTGCTTGCTGACATTTGAGTCCTGCAGGACTGGGGGCAGGTGTCTTGAAGAAGCTCGAATTACTGTCTGAATGATACAGTAGACTGGATACTAAATAAAGCTGGCTCCTTATACCACTGGCACCAGTCCTGCCATTCTATCTGCAACAACATAGCAAAGTATCTAGTGAAGCAGGTCAGCTTTCTTTTCTCTTGGCCTGTTCCCTCCTTACCAGAGACCAGAAAAGCAGGGAAGAATTTAAATACCAAAGATCTAACAATATAATAAAAGCCTGAATAAAAATGCATATGTTCTATTGAAAATTACAGCCACGAGTTGATCAAAGGCTGGCCTCAACATGAAACCAAAATCGGTGAGCCTGGACAAGCCTTCAATGATTCCTTACTCCAGTGTGGTCCCAGCTGCTTTTCATATTCTACTCTGGCCTTTCCTGTCACCATCAGCAAGGATTGCTAGGATGTCAAAAAGAAATGAAACCTACAGCATTGCAAAGCCTGCCAAACCTCAGGCACATGGCACTGGAATTTACGATGTGTGACATGTTTCAGTCAAGGAACTCAAAAAAACTGAAAAAAACCTCCACACTGAAAACGGAGTTAGAGAAAATTGAAAAATGATGTGAGGGTCTCTTATGCAATAACATATCTGCAGTCTCATTTTAAGAAGAGATGGGTGAGAACTAGTTGTTTTTATATCCAAATTTATATGAATCCAATTTTTTTAGCTTATTTTTGTCTTTTCCCCTTTAAATTCCCAGAGAGAATGGATGCAAAAAGTGGTGAGAAGCTAAAGAAATGAAACATCAGAAGGGGAGCTGGGTAGAGGGAACTTGTTCATAGTGGTTTTTTCCCAATTTTTTTTTCATGTGATGTACCAAATGAAATAGAAGTTGAGATGAAAATTTGATTTGAAAATGGATAATCAAAACTATGCATTCCCAGAAAGCATCAAAACAAAATGTCCTCGAAATCAAAATCAACGTTGTCCTGTTCTACATTTAGCTGTCCACAAACTGGCAATTCCTGGGGAAAAAAAAATGCAGCTGGTTTTGTGATTCCATAAGATTCCCAAAGCTGCTGGGTGAATTATCCAGCTGTCAGGTTCATGTTTGTGCTCCATCTGCATCAATATTTTGTGCTAGCCTGGCACCTTGAGCACAGCACACAGCCATTTTCCCTCCCTGGTGCTCTTTCTCCCCAGTTTCCATGGGAGGCGACTAAGACAGATGGATCAGAAGACAGCTAAGGCATGGCAACTGCCAGATCCCTGATGTGATCTGGTGTGCATCTAGACTGCAGTGTAAAAGATGTGACAGCAAGTTCCATACTTCAGTGCTTTTATTATCAGAAGCTGCAGATTTCAAATTACAGTGCTGAGCTGAACAATTACAGTAATGAGGGAACATAAATTTTGGTTGTAAACGAGCACTATAGCTCATGATATCAAATTGAAGGAGAAGTATTTTTCTTCTGCCTTGAGATGGAAGGCAGCAGAGCTGGACTGGGATGTCTTCTGGACCCAGGTGAGACATAAGGGGAAGAAGTATCTCCAGTCCTCAGTCTCACAGAGGGAAGAGCCCGCACATGCCTTTGTTTTGTTATCATGGGCAAATAATGTATGGGATCAGTGAGCTTAAAGCGTATAACTCAAGTTGTAACTCAAGCATTGTCACTCACTAAAGACCATCCATACCAGAAATCCACACAAATACCCCTTCAGCTCTGAGCTGAGGATTTCTTAATACAAGCTTAGGCTAAAGCTTGGCAGATCCTGACATATTTATACTCCCCACACAAATCTGATCTTTTTGTGTGGTCATCTGGTTGTCTTATGCTGCTCAAGATTTATGTCACGTGTATCTGCCTTCACCTTGATCCACACTAACTGATGTGAATTAACCCAGCAATGAAGACATATCTTTGGAGTTAAAAATTGTGGTGAGGAAAGATCAAACTAGGCTACAGAAAATACTAGGAGCTAAAACTAACCATTATGTATTAATTCCAGATGCTCCTAGGTAAAGGCTAAGGATTAAAAGAAATAATGGCAGTTATGCCTATTAATGCAGGAAATTGCAAGAAGGCATGGCTGAGAAAGCAGCCAGAGCACATCTGCCACAGTCTCCACGTTTTTTGGGGTTTTTTTTAGATTCCCCCATGGGCTCACCTAAGTCCACAGTCTCAAGATTCAACTTGGTACTTAAGCTAAAAATAGCTCAGCAAATAGCTTCTAATTGATGACAAAAAAGGGAAACAGAAGTGTCAGTCATTTAATACACAATCAAAATGAAAAATTACCTGCTATATCATGCTATTTTCCCATATAAATTTTAGATTTTAGGCATCAGAGAGGAGTTACGGACAGGAACAGGGGCAAAAGATTGGAGGTTTTCATAAATGGTAGTTGATGTGTTTCTTCTGTTAATATTGGATGAAATCCTGATACTATGAATGTTAATGAAAATTTTGCAACTGACCTGAGTGGGGCCAAAAATTCAGTTCTAAAACCTGGTGATCTACTATTCTTTGATTCAATTCTTTCATTGTTGTTGCTGTTTCTAAATAAAACCTGTGTATTCTCACTTAGATCTATCAAAATCTGTTTTTTCTTTTACTGTAGTCCTGATCCTGATGTCCCATATATCAATCTGCATGGTATATCTCATTCTAAAATAAAAATTTTCTTTAAATTCCATGCTTTCCAACACTGGGACTGATAACATTGGCTGCACACATGTTATAACTTCTTGTCTTTTTAGCAGGATAGGTGTTCCAGTAGGATCTCCCATGATGATTCAGCTCATTGTTCTGCACTGTCTAAAATATGGTGGATATTTCAATTAAAATGTTGTAGCTAGGAAGCTTTGTGACCTCACTTCTGAGCATTTCATGTCAGATTTGTTAGACAGAACCAATTTGACATTGCATTCATTCTAGGTTGCATGGGAATGCAATTATGTGTCAAACTTTCTGAAATCTTCAGGGACCTCAGGGCAATCAATACTAGACAGGTACTATACTGTTTTGTCCTCCAGATTTTTATCTAGACAGGCAAATCTAGCATTTTCTCAGTTTTCTCTCTGTCAATTAAATGTAGTTAAAATTTTTTTATGAGAAATTTTTTGTGTAACTTACTATTCAGAGAAAATCCATTTGAAGACATTTGTCTCTGATAGTACAATCTAAAATAAAGGATGCAGAATTATTTGTGAAAAAGATACTGGAAATAATTTTTGCAGGTCCCACATATATGACTGAGTTATATCAGTGAATATGTTACATGTAGTATTATAAGTCCATTATCCTTTTCAAAAAGCAAACCTGTTGGATGAAAGTGTCAGTATATATTTTAAGTGGAATCTAGATGTTCATTCCACTTGCCTATTTGAAAACTCATGAAACTGTTATAGAAAATGGAGTGTTTTTCTCTTCTTAAACCCCAATGGTCCCCTAGTCTCCGAAATTCCTTTAGCAACCAGATCTTTACTTTCACACATTCTCCCAATTAACATTTCACATACTTGTTGAAAACAGATTATTAATCTTTCTATAATTGCAGTATAAATGTAATTTCTAAATATATTTATATTTCCTATTTAATGTACAAATAAAAGAATTAATTATATGTTGAATGATTTTAAACCCAAGGCCTGATAATTTTTCACTTTTTTGATTGGCACTTTACTGTATTTCTATGTCATTATGGCATGCAAAAGCTCTATATATGAGGCTATATTCTGCTAGGCATTACCACTCTTCACCCTCAGTGATCTTATTCTCTAAACAGTTTGCCAAAGGACTTCAAGACTAGAGTGTGGAGGCAGAGATTTCAAGCAACTTTTCTGGGCACAAGAGCTGAATCCTGATAGCGACAGTGCATATGGATAAAAACTAACTTTCCCTTTGCTTCAGCTGATTTCTGTACCTATTACTTTTCCAAGGGAATGTTTTACCAAGCTGGGTGGTATTGCGAATAATTAACATATTGGAATTGCAGATTGATCCTTTTTTTTTTTTTTTTTTGTGATTAACTAACTTCACATTTTCGTATTTGTTTTTTCCAGAGAAAAGGATGCAGTACACTATAGTGGAGGGATGCGGAATGATTTAGGTATCACTTGTCCAAGCTTAATTAATAATTTGAAACTATAACAGCATTTGTAGCTGTTCTTTATGCATCTGAGTGTTGTAGGCAGACACTCTGTGGTGCCCTACTGGTCAAAGAACATTGAAATTGCAGGTAGTAACAAGAAAATATTTTGTTGTTGTTGTTATTTGCAATCTTCAGTAGTTTTTAAAACCATTACAATGTGCAATCTTGTCATTTGGTCAGTGAAAAAGGCACAGAAACATATCTATTATCTCAGGATACCCACTGAACCATCACTGTGTTTTTTCTTCCCTTCATCCTGCTCTGGCCCTTTCAAGTGCTGCACACCAACACGGATGCTCTGGTTTCAAAGGAGCTATACTAAGCAGTAGTGAAGGAAGTCTTCACCTTATTCTCTATGCTTTCTTTCCCTTTCAGTTCATCGTTTTATTTCTTCTCTCAAGTCTTTCAAGAGATGAGAAGCCTACGTCTGACAGATGGATGCTTTTTTTTTTCCTTTAATCTTTTTTGAAAATTCCGTTTCCTAAGAAGTAAATTACAGTCACGACACTTGTTTTGCATTGCTGGTTTTGAGCTACTGAGACCTAGTGTAAGTGGTAAAAGGCCGTCTTCTGCCTAAGCGCAATCAAAGTCAGCACAAATTCCTAAATTCAAATGAGGATTAGCATGTTCAGATCTAGACTTGCTTTCAGTGTAATCCATAAAATGTGTTGTTATCTTCAGTAAGTCTGTTCATTTCTAGGGAAAGTGGTTCATTTTGGGGAGATGAGAATCTGGTCCTGAGTGTTTGATTGCTTCCTGTGCGTTGCAGTTTACAGGGAGGCGTGTTATATCACTTCTGCTTACACCAGAACCCGCACAGCTCGCTGTGCTGACAAAGAAATGTCTCCACCTGCCATTTGAAATATGCTGATATTATGGACTGTTGCAAACCCACTCTGCAGTTTGGTGTGATTGGCAGCCACCGCTCAGAGGCTGCAGGAACGGGGATGCAAGAGGTCAAACGGAGCCATGCTAGCAGAAAGCTGGCACACTCCCTCCTTGCTCAGGGCAGGAATCCCCTCCCTTCCCTGCGCTGGGAAGCGGGGAGTGCTGCTGAGCAGTGAACAAACAGATGGAGCATGTTCTTAACCTCCGTGCTGCTCCACCAGAGTCATAAAAGACATTCACCCTCCCACTAAATGAGTAAATGAGAGGTTGATTGATGACTCAGAAATTTATTTATTCAAACTTCTATTTAGCTGTAGCTACACAACAGCTTTCTGAACCTACAGAAAACCAAACAATTCAATGCCCTGTAGGTTCAAAAGTGCAAGAGGGCAACAGACATGTTGCAATATGCTTATCCCTTTTAAAAGTATTAGAAGAGCAGCTCCATGGTCAAAGTTTCTTTATTGGTGGAATCTGCAATGATTTCCCTCTGGAATGATTATTGCTTTTCTGTACTAGGGCATGCTGTGGCATGTATTCTCCAACTTGATACATGTGTTTTACTCAATTTCTTAATTACTTTTCTTTTTGAAGCAAGTAGCATCAGTTTACCCCAACAGCTGTGTACAAGTAGATTTGAGATTTGTATCCAGCCTGAAAGGAAACACAGCTCTGTTCAGGTGTTTATTGGGGAAATATGTATCAACTCACAAATATGTATTTGCCTTAAATTGAGAACAGTAGTTCCTGTTACTTTTGTAGTATTAACTGTGACATGGACCTCGATAGATCATTTTAGTTTAAATAAAAGCTTTGCTGTAAATATCGCTGAAATACAGCTGTTTATATGTTACACAGGGCTATGCCTTACATAGAATCTGTATTAAACTCTGAGATGGAAAGTTGAGAGGTGTGCATGTGTTCGTGTGTGTGCATATATGGTATGCATTTCTGTTGCCAGTTACAGCTGAAGTAAGTATCAGATGGCATTTATTACTTTATTTCCTGTCATGTAAACCTCTTTTTTAGATATTTGAGAAATAGGAATTATTTGAAAATTACATATAATTTGTATTTACTGAGATTTCTGATATGACTCCCAATGAGATGCCACATTAAAAAAAACACAAACAAAAAGGAAACAAAAGTATTTGTGATTTTGTAGTTCTGATATGCACTTTAATATATGCAATTTGGAGTGGTGGATAGAAATTATTTGCAGTTTTTGCAAAACAGCCCATCTGTTGGAGGGTGCCCTTGTTGCAGCTGCAGAAGGACCAAAAAGGTCCTTAGGGCTCTGTTTCATTCTCTTTTGCTCAGTGTTTCCTTTCTGGCTAGTGTGTCTGTGGGTGTTGACTGCTGTAATTTTGATTCAGCAGCATTATTACAGATGTATAGAAAGCTGTTAATGCTTCTTGCTTTCGCGTGCCTTGACAGGAGTGAGGTTGGATGGCTCACTCTCTTGTAGAGCTAAGTCTGCACCACCATATTTCCCACAGACCTCCAAAATGGGACCTTCCTCACACAGATCTGACTTTGTTGCTAGTTGGCCTGCGATAAGATGGTCTTGCAACTCTTCTGTTTGCTGTGCAATGCCAGAATAAATCATTGTCAAATCCATGAGCACCTCTGTAAACATTCTCCCCACCTATCTCTTCATGCCAGCATGTGTGATCTCTGTAGGAAAGGATGTCTCTGTTTTCTCTTGTTATCCAGCCACTGGAGAAACTCGCTGTGAGTTTTTCTTCCCTTCCTCTATCTCTTCCTCTGTGCTAATAATGGACTTGCTTCATTGGTTTGCACTGCAACTGCCCCTTCCCACCGAAAAAACAGTCACATCATTGAAACCTGAAATGACTGGACATGGAAGAGTTTTGTGTAAAAGAGATGCTAGTTCAAGATTATTTATGCCCACTAGTGCAATCAAATCCTCCTTCAACAGGCTAGGAGAGGATTCATAGGGTAGCTCATGTCACTATGGCACTAGTTCTGTCGTATCTGCCCCAAAAGTCCTAGCACACGATTCAGTGCAGGACATGAGAAATCAGTGCAGTACCTATGGATGGCATTGCAGAATGATCTCCTTGAAGCTAGATTGTTCCAGCTTAGTACTGAACCTGTGAGAAAAAGTGGAGTCAAATTAATAGCTTAGAGAGCTACTACACAGGTAACATTCACTCATTCTTGTTTTGTAGTGCTTGTAATAACATTACCTTCAGATTTGTTGCTATATAGAATCTGTGAGTAAGCAGAAGAGACATTTTTCTCCTCAGAGGAAAGACAAGGACAGTTCAAAAAGTGATGTGTCATTTCAGTTTGATAGTGGAAACTTGATCCAACGAGCCAACAGGAGTTTTGTTATGGAATTTAGTTGGATGAGAGCTTCAGCACGTGGCAGACCAGTGCTTGCCCCGTCATCTTACGCGTGAAAGGTGAATGAAACATTGAGAATGAGAAGAGAAATCCAAGTGCCTAAGAATCTTTGGCTTCTCCTGGCATAAGTTAGTTGATTGCTCAATTAGGTCAATGTCTTCGTCATTCTATTACTAAGTATAGGTTGTTATTCTTTGGTTATGTGAACTAGTTGTTCTTTAATGCATTCTCACTAACAGTTGTGGCTGGAAACCTGCCTGGTGGAAAAGGATCGGGCCTGCTGGTCGACAGCTGGCTGGACATGAGCCAGTGTGCCGAAGTGGCCACGAAGGTCAATGGCATCCTGGCTTGTGTCAGCAGTAGTGTGGCCAGCAGGACCAGGGCAGTGATCATCCATCTGCAGCCAGCACTGGTAGGGCTGCACTTATACACTGTGTTCAGTTTTGGGCCCCTCTCTACAAGAGAGACATCGAGGTGCTGGAGCGGGTCCAGAGAAGGGCAAAGGAGTTGGGGAAGGATCTGGAGCACAAGACTGATGAGGAGAGGCTGAGGAACCTAGTGAAGGGTCTGGAGCACAGGTCTGATGAGGAGAGGCTGAGGGAGCTGGGTGTGTTTAGCCTGGAGGAAAGGAGGCTCAGGGGGGAACTTATTGTTCTCTACAACTCCTTGAAGTAAGGCTGTAGTGAGGTGGGGCCTGGTCTCTTCTCCCAGGTAACATGAGAAGAAACAGCCTCAAGTTGTGCCAGGGGAGCTTTAGGTNGGCTGAGGAACCTAGTGAAGGGTCTGGAGCACAGGTCTGATGAGGAGAGGCTGAGGGAGCTGGGTGTGTTTAGCCTGGAGGAAAGGAGGCTCAGGGGGGAACTTATTGTTCTCTACAACTCCTTGAAGTAAGGCTGTAGTGAGGTGGGGCCTGGTCTCTTCTCCCAGGTAACATGAGAAGAAACAGCCTCAAGTTGTGCCAGGGGAGCTTTAGGTCGGATGCTAGAAAAAATGTCTTCACTGAAAGGGTTGCCAAGCGTTGGAACAGGCTGCCAGGGAAGTTGTTGGGTCACCATGCCTGGTGGTATTTAACAGATGTGTAGATGTGGCACTTTGGGGCATGGTTTCGTGGTGGACTTGGCAGTGTTTAATCTACAGTTGGACTTGATGATCTTAGAGGTCTTTTTCAACCTAACCAATTCTGTGACTCTCTGAAATCACTGTAGGCAGGCTGTGTAGCAACCTTATCTCTCAGTCTATCCGAATATTCAAGGTTATCCTCAGGTTTCAGTAGGAATGGCATCTTGGAGTGTGGGATCTAAAAGCATCCCCAAGGTTCCTCTGAACTCCTGAAGTCCTGGAATCCCATAATGAACCTTTTCATCAGGCCGATTCCTCAATACTCAGAAAGTATATCCTCAACAGCTTCAGAGTGCTCAATCCACACAGCTTGCTTCTTCACTCTTCCTTTCTCTTTACTCTTCCTTTCTCTTCTTTCTTTTTAGTTTTTTAAAGTAAGAGGGGGGAAAATGGGATAATCTTCTGTAATCTTGACTGTTTCTAAAAATACATCTCAGCAGTTGTCAGCTGTTTAACAACAGGGATACTTCCTATTTGTTTCCAGGATTTTAACTTCACTTTTGCTCCTTGGAAAAATGAATTTTTGGAAATAATATGAATATTTAGAGATCCTAAATCTCTGTATTTTTGATTTTAAAAAGCATTTTCCATGTGGGAAACCTTTTCTGTAGTTTTGCATGTTTGCTGTGTCCTGTCTGTCTTCTCTGTATGGGTACTTTAGACTTTGAGTTAATACCAACCGTCTAGCACAGAATATATTTGATGCCAAAGTAATATCAGTGGTTTGAAGTTAAACTCCCCCACACCTCCAGATCATAAGTATTTAATAATGTGCTGTGAAGCCTGAGCATGCTATGAGGTGACCTGCCCACAGCTTCATGGAGAGTCCTCTTTCCGAGCTAAACTGACTTGTAGCTCCAGCTCTTTCAAGAAATGATGTCAGCCTCTAAACACAGTGCCAAGTTGGCATTGGGCTGTAGGTGCATGGCCAATCTGCTTTCCATATTGTTCTCTTGGCTTTCATACAATCATGAATAATCTGTTCAAGACAGTCTGAAGACCTCAGAGTAAGCAGGATGCACTTTGTATCCCTAAAGTCACTTTTCACATTTGCATAGGCCTCATGCCCAGTGAGGAATCTGTATATGCGAGAGGGAAAAAAGAGAGAGATCTCACAGAAAACGGTTACGTGATTTTATTTATTTATGTTATACTTCTAGAAACCATGACTGAAGACTGTGATTTGCCCATTGACATATGCATGCAATTTTTCCTGAGATGCAGGAAACAAATCTGTCAGCCTCCTGATGAGCATTACAGAGAGAAAGACACCCAGGATAATTTAATTAGACCCCAAGAAATAACCCAAACTGAAGGACATTTTCTGGTTGTCAGAAACTAAATTCATCTTTAAAACAGGCAAAACCACCACCCTGGTTCAGAGACTTCCCCCTGCTCTCTGATCACCTCTGAATTGCTTTTTCTCTATGATGCTTAGAGTTCCTTGACCCTTCCTAGAGATTTTCTTCAAGATTCTCAGCTGTGTTAGACCCATAGTACCCCCAAATGACTGAGGAAAAAAGTGACCTCTCACTATAGTCCTAAGTGCTATAAAGAATGATCCAGGTTCAAAGAATAATTTAGAGCAGCTTCAACATGTCTAAATTACCTTGAGCTGCATTATGCACTGAGGAACTAATGTAACAATAAATAACGAACGGCTGATTCTTTCTCATTTTCTATATAATTCGCTGCTCTGGAAGAAAGTGTAATGCTGCTTTTTAAAGTTACGTATTGTTTGCAGATTTTTGCTTTGTTGTTTTGCTTCCCTCCTCCCTCCCCAACCCTCCCCCTTCCCCTTCCTCTCAGAGGTAAGTTTAGTAGAGGGGGAAAAGCACAGCAGTCTGTCTTGGACAAAGAAGTGTTGAAGGAAGGAAAAGATAGAGAGAGGAATGAAAATGGATAAGTAGAAAGATGTATCTTCCTCCCTTATCATGGCTGAACAGTTAGTATTTGAGGACTGATGGCCTGTGTCCTCGAAGGTTTCTTATTATGGCTTGATCCTGCATTGTGTAGCTTGAGAGACCTGGGCTTGGCTGAGCTCAGGAATAAAGGGTCTGCCCTTAGTTCTGCTAATGATTCCAAGTCTGACCTTTGGCAGGTTTCTGCTCCATTTAAAGCAAGGCTTTCTGATCTGAGAATGACAGAATAAGACTCTCTTTTAAATATTTTTGCATCTTAAAATACAAAGCTGTTTCAGAAGGGACAAGCTGGCATTTGCCACACGTAGGTGATTCTTTCTCTACTGAATAAAGCAAGAGCTTTTCATGACTAGAGCTGAATGTACCCACTTGCTGAGTACATGAGTTATGCAACTTGCCTACTCAGAATAATGTAGTTAAGATTATTAATAATTATATGTAAATTAGTTCATTAGGCCTCTATTTTTCAAAATCTATTATATTAACTAACTAAAAAATTATGTTCAATGACCCATCTACTAATTACCAAAATCAGAATTCACCCTCCATCTGCTCAGAAATGTACACAAAACAAGGCACTTAAGTCATCAAACAATAGCAGATCCAAACAATTGTGAGAGAATACTGCATTATAAACTGCACTGCTTTATCATGAGTAGTAGAATACTGTCAAATAAATGTTGTTAATTTGTGCCAGCAAAACTTGATGCACAAAATTTTTCAGATATTATTCTTCTCCTTGTAAGCATTTTATTCATCCCTGCTAAAATTGGTTTGAATTTTTTGTTATATTTGTTCTGTTATATAAAAATTGAAGCTTTCTGAGTCCTGTATTTTCACAATTGCACTGTTGGGGCTGGAATTTAGAGATCTAGTATCTGAGAAATTGAGAGGAGAGTTTTAAAATGTTTGATGAAGTCAACCTGTGCAGTGTAAATATAAATGGCACCCATAATGAAGTATACCCTCAATCCTCTATGTGTAGATTTAGAATTTAGTAGAATAGCTTTGACTATTTTCTATGTGTAAATTTACCTCACAGTGTTAAACTTGAATTTATGAAGGCTAGGAAATAGCTTTGAAAGTGGATTTACTGACAGATTGAGCAGTGAACATTTTAAAAAAGTTTATTAGGCAATGTGAAAGGAAGTGTAGGATCTAATTCACTGTTGTTTTGTGAAGAAACTGGGCATTGGTTGAGAAGGATGGAGTGAAATTCGCGATAGATCAAAGCTTATAGTGTTTATCACTGTTTTTAAAGCTGGTTGCCTTTTATACGATGTAGAGTGGGTATATGTTTGGGAGGAAAGAGCCTAAAACTAAATTTCTGGTTTACATCACTAAAGAAAAGAAAATAAATTCTCTTATTTATGCAACAAACATTCTTGGAAATGGAAATAGGAGAGTTTTCCATCTTTTCATATATGTTACTTCTTCAGACCCTTTTCAGGGATGTATGCTTTCTGTGACCATTATTGTTTATTTAGAGTAAGCAGAAGTCTGTTGTGTGTTGAATGTACCACGTAGTAGCTGCAAGTTGACTCTTAGCAGCTTGCAGGCACTGATGGACCATGGTTTTAACTTCTTGAGTCAAAATTTTGAAAGTGATTGGCATGTGTGAAATTAAATCAGCAAAAGCTTACAAGCTTATTGAATCACAGCACAAGCAACAGGAAAATGATCTCCTGCAACTCTGATGTTCTGACAACAATTAATATCTATTCATATTCTACTGAAATCAGGGAAGAGAGAGGCTTTCTTTCAAAACAAGTAGAGCCCAGCTAAACATTAAGATCTGAATTAGAGTTTGCTCACAGAGCAGTCATTAATAAGAAAGAAATTAATGTCCTCAAAGTGTAGACACATTTCCTAATTTCTTACCCCTTGAGAATTACCTCTACTTAACCTTTGCTATTGGTGTTACTGCAGCTTATGTGACACAAAAGAGTTTAGCCCTGTCTGTGCATACCATTCATTTTTGCTTGGCACTGATGTATTTCTGCATCTTAGCCATTATTTGGACCCATCAAAGAAATATATTGGGTGAGAAGTGAAGGAAATAAATATGATAGAAGTTGGAGACAAGTACATGAGCACTTCAAGTAAACATATGATTTTAATTTTTAGGTTAAACTGTCATTCATCAGTAATGAACTGACTAGTCCATTCTTTAAACTTTAAACATTATTATTGTTATTATTATTATTTTTAATATAATATTTGTTATAATCTCACAAGGATAAATTTCCATGGACAAAAGAAAAGAAAGATGGTAAACACTGAAGAAGGTTATTTATAATTCATTAGTACTGCATGGCTCATGCTGTACACACATGTTTATAATGTAGAAGATGCCCAGCACATCTGTTAAAAATACTTGGAAATGTAACTTGTATCCTCATGGGTATTTCAGAAGAACATAAAAATGATTTTACTTTGAAGAGTTTATTAATGAGTAAAGATTAAGAATACTTTTACCATGGTAATTTCTAGTTTTTTATTAAATGAACTTGGATATATCTAAGGCAGAGGCCTTATTTCAGCATGAAAACTTCAGGACAGGACCTCTCCATACACACAGAAAAGGGGAAAAAAAGTTAAAATTGTTCTTTCTCTCCTGTAATGTGGTCTTTCAAAAAATTAGGTCAATAAAAATGACATTTAAAGTCTATTTTAATGAGAGCCAAACTAAACTAACCACTGTTTATTTTAATGAAAAATTCTTGAAATATTTGGTGCTTTTGGAATTGTTCAGCTGAAATCATACTCTTTTTCTCCAATTAGCCTTCATCACAAGGAGTTTCCCTCTCTTTGACCCAGCTCTGTCTGTTAACAACATCAGACTTTAAACATAAAATGA
Source organism: Edolisoma coerulescens (assembly GCA_013397115.1). Lineage (NCBI taxonomy): Eukaryota > Metazoa > Chordata > Aves > Passeriformes > Campephagidae > Edolisoma > Edolisoma coerulescens. Next base: position 3,140,582 of record VWZW01007479.1, read on the forward strand.
CAGGCTTAATAATGAAAGTTCAAGAAATATCCTTTCTGCCACAAAAAAAAAAAAAAAAGCAACCTTGTACAGGACAGGTCTTGCTTAAATACAGGTCTCAGGTTTTGAAGACTATGTGGAATGAAATCAAAAGTGTGTGGTTTCAAAAGTGTGTGGTTCATTTGGGGAAAAAATTGCCCATGTCTATTTAATGGTAGGTGACTTTTTCCTGTGCTAGTTCAATAAGCCAAGCAGACTCTGATTTGCACCAAGGGCAAATCTAACCTGGTGATTTTAATGCACCTACTTCATCCAGTGTTTCCATCCTTCTGTTTCGGAGCACCACCTATCTGACACATTTTGCTGTCCTCTCTGCGCTACCTGGGCCAGTCACTGCACAGATTGAGAGGTGATTCCATACTCATATCATTCAACTTCTGTGATTTTGCCTCCATCTTAAAATGTTCTCATGGAGCTGTTAGAAGTTAGCCAGGGAATTACTTTTCTTCTAAATTTGTGTAGGCACCTCCTTGCAGTATAAATGAAACAAAAAACATGTTTATTCTCATACAGAGGAGTTTATTTTCATTCATTCTTTTCTTATCCTTATATGAGAATATTTTATCCTACGTCTTAATTGATAGCTGACCTTTTCTCCATCTGCTCTAAACCAGGGAAGTACAGTGTTTCTCTTGTAATTACATTTCTGCCACAAGGTATTTTTCTTCTTTTAGGAGATCAAAACCATTATTGACAGCAGGATGCAGTCTTTTCAATATTTTAATAAAGAAGCCCACTGCGTTTGCCTGATGCTTTAGCCTGCCAACGGGAGTTTAATAGTCTAGTGGAGCATTAACAGCAACTGATCATTGTTCAGAACATCTAACTAGCCCGAGGTTATATCAACCTGACAGACAGGACATTAGCTGAGGGCAGCATCTCTTCATTAATTGTTTATGCAGATGACCCTCTGGTGGAAAGGTGGGCATTTTCTCATTTGCCTTGGGCAGTGTAAACCAGCCTGAAACAGCCACTGCAATTAGAGGATGTTAATGAGGAAGCGGAGAGAGAGCGGGTGGCATGGAGATCACGGCTGCAAGCCCAGCAACACTGAGGGTTTATTCTTGTTCCCGCTGCAGCCAGTGGTCAAATCCCTGTAGATTTAAAGAGGGGAAGGAGATGCACTCCTGGCTGAGATCCAGACTGGCAGCTTCCCCTATGTCATATAAGCTGCTGTTGGAGCATGTTGGAATGATATTCTGTCCAGACATAGTGAATGACTGTTCTTTCTCTAATTAGTCGTGCTTGAGACATCTGGGTTGATAAACATGCAAGGGGAAGCTGAATGTTTCTCTGCCCTGTAGTCTTTACTCAGAGGCTTGAGAACTGAGAATACCAGCTGGTTCATAGGTTGTGAGCTGGGAAGGCTGAGAGCAGTCATGGGTGGGTTTGTTCACCTGCTGGAGAGATAGCACATCCTATTGCACTTGAAATCGTTGAGTATCCATCGTCACAATGTCTAGACAGCCTGAAGGGACTGCTTCAGCCTGAATGGACTGAAACATCTGTGTCCCCATCATGGAATTCTTTCAAGGGAGAGTGAGGAGGACTGCCAGAAAGAAAACAGATAGATCAAGAATAAAATCACCATGGGATCAGGATGACATCCCTGTTGGCAGAACTGAAGGCAGTGTAAAAATGCCTTCCATGTTGTAAAAATGAGTCCTTGATTGCTTTTTTTTTATTTTATCAGATCAGAAAGGCAAAGACCTACTACCTAGTCTGAGCTTTCTTTGGATAAAGGTTAACTTTTGCTCTGTTAAGTAGTGTTAATTTATAACAGTACTCATTTCTGAAAGCAAAATCCAGTTTGCTTATTTCAGAGTCTGTTTTGGCACTGGAAAAGTTGATACCATGCAATTCTGAGAAGGTGTTATCAAGAAGCAAATAACTGTGGTCAGTTTAAACTCATGGCAGGAGAAATCAGAAGAATGAGAGTGCTAACAAAGTATTATTTATTTTTAATGTGTAGAATTATAAATCTTCCAGGTAGCCTAAATTTTTTTTTTTTTTTTTTTCTGTTGCTGAAAGATTTCCCTTTATAGCCATGGAAATTAAAGTTTCCTTAAGAAAATTGTTGGCACCTCCACGATGTAGTCTTGTCTGAATGCGAATTGTGCCACATCCAAAACGGCCACCCATGCACGAGATTTTTGTGCCCCTGCTGTTTCCCCCTTCTTTGCAGGATCTGGATCTGTGGTGATCTTAATCTTTTTATACAGGCAGTTCCTTTCCTGAATCCAAATAGGCAGTCCTGAGCACTCGCATTCCCTCAGCGTGTCACATGTCTTGGATACCTGCAGCACCCCAATCTTCAATCTGGGGGAGGAAACTTCATTTTAGTGATATAATGGGGCTTTTGCTACAGATAATTTGGTTGTGTTTGGATGAACTGACTGCTAAAATGAAAACTGGGGGTTGAATGCTGCTAAATGTCACCTCTAGCAAATGGTTTGCTTTTCTCAGGAGCCTTTTTATTTATGCTCTGTCCATAGATGATGAATACATCCTTGGTCAGAGGGCAATCAGTCTTGGCGTGTCCCCTGGCCCTGCCCTTTGCCCCTGGCATTGCCACTGCCACCCAGCTGGCATTCAGTGGACAGCACACTGACAGGTAAAAAATTGCTATTAAGAGAAAACACAGATAACCAGTAAGACAGGTACTGAACACTTGTACAAAGGCTGAAACTGGAACACGACAAAGCATTTAATGGCTAAACAAGGCCATGCTGAAGATGTAATGTAGGTAGTTCTTTTCATCTTTTAGCAAAGGACATTTTCCTGCTGCAAAAGGTATCTCCCCCATTTCCCCTCAAAAGCATCTATTTGCTTGATACATTCTATTAATTAAAACCAAACATTTGTCTTACACCTGCCTAACAAGACCAGATATCTGTATTACTGAGGTAGGTATAAGACTTTCCTTTTGTCTGCTTTTTGTGATTCTGCACTGAACTTATGAAGTGGCAGCTGGCCATCTTGTGTTTTGTGTTACATATCCAAAAAACAGGCTCAGAGGTAAGGAAAATTCCCTGTGTATAATCCAGAAATATTGAAGTGAATCATTCAACATGTTCAGATCATTCCCTTTGTCAGCACTCAGTTGGAAGAACAGCTAATCTAGTACAGGGTAAGCAAGGGGGGGTGCCTAATAATTGCCAAATAACCTGTACCATCCATAAACTATTGTCAGGCAAAAGCAGTGAGGAAGAATAGGAGAATGGTGACTCAGCCATGTGTGTCTGAATCACAACGCCTCCTGGATCTGCTCTGGCAATGCCATTATAGGGCAGGGGTTTAGGGGTTTGTTTTTTCTAGCACTTTTTCAGAGCTGTGACTAAAATCATAGAATGATTTGGGTTGGAAGGGACCTTATAGATTATTTAGTTCCAAGCCACCTGCTGTGGGCAGGAACTCCTTCCATTAGATCAGATTGCTCTAAGATCCATCCATCATGTCCAGGGATGGGACACCCACAGTTTCTCTGGTCAACCTGTTTCAGTGCCTCATCACCCTCACAGTAAAGAATTTCTTCCTAATGTCTAATCTCTATCTATCCTCTTTCAGTTTCAAGTCATTGCCACTTGTCCTGTCACTACATGTCCCTGTGAAAAGTCCCTCTCCAGCTTTCTTTTAGGCCCCCATTAGGTACTGCAAGGCTGCTCTAAGGTCTGCCCAGGGCCTTCTTTTCTCTAGGCTCTTCTCAACTCAAACTCCCTCAGCCTGTTTCCATAGGAAAGGTGCTCCAGTCCTCTGATTGTCTTCATGGCTATCCTTTGGACTCACTCCAGCAGGTCCATGTCCTGCTCACGTTGGGGGCCCCAGAACAGGATGCAGTGCTCCAGGTGGGGTCTCATGAGAGCAGAGGGGAAGAATCCCTCCTTTTGAAGCAGCCCAGGATATAATTAGCTTTCTGGGCCGTGAGCACACATTGCTGAGTCATGTCAAGCTTGTTGTCCATGAACACCCCCCAGTCCTTCTCCTTAGGGCTGCTCTCCGTGCATTCTCCATGCAGCCTGTGTTTGTGCTTGGGATTGACCCAACACTAACGTTAGTGCATATTTGCCTCTTAATGCTTTCTTTTATCTGCTTTACAAATGAGTGAGCTGTGTAAGGAAAGGTGAAGAGGCTTTTCCCTAGTATGGCAATAGTAATACAACTGGTTTAGCTATGACTGCTTTATACTGTAGACTGAGGTTAAGTGCAGTTGACCACTGCAGTTGAACAGAAATGCAGGAATTAATACAAATAGGCATCATAAATTAGTGTCTAAACTGTGGCTCTTTAGAGAGCTGGGAAATGGGTTCAGATTCACCAGACCAAAATTCCAGGTAAGCGCCTCTGCCAAATGTTTGTTACTTCCTGTGTCTTGAAGAGCTTGAATGAGGCAATGGGAAACACTGTGCGCAAGGTATGAGTGGGATGTTTCAGTGGTACTTCTAGTCCAAACCGTTCTATTCAAGAAAGTGCCCAGGTAGTTATAAAAAGCATCTGGATACAAGAAGGTTACTGCATATCTTTATTCAGCTGTGGCTGTTGCAGAAAAGAGGGAAACTGCAAATCCTGCAAGTGACACAGTTAAAAATACCTGCAAAATCCTTACATTTTCTCTGTCTGCACTGGTAACAGAACACTGCACAAGTATGTGTGGGTGGATAGGGTGCCTTTTGTCACGTAATGAGGAAAGGTGTTTTGGCCCATTGTGTTAATGTGGGCACATCCTTTGACTTTTTGCACATACCACTCCTTTCATCTTCATTAGCAGTGTGCTTGGACCATGCAGCCTGTGCACTTTCACATGACTGGCACATGACTGTATGGCACATAAAATATGGATTTGAGGATACTAAGAGGGACAGTTTTACAGTCACTATTCCTTTATACTTCAACTTTCAATCACAACACATAAATATTGAACTCTGTATGTAATATGTCTTGAAGTCTTGGGCAGAGTTAGGGTGAAGAGGAATGTGATTGTTTTTCTCCATGTCCTCAGTTCCCATAACTGGCAGTTTTGAATAGGTTCTTCTGTTGGGATGGGATGGGATGAGATGATGGGATAATGCTATGATGCTGGCAAGGCAGGAATCTAGAACAAACTCCTGATCTCCTAATTTCATTTAATGATATCATTATGAATTCCTTACATTTCTACTGTCTGGGCTAAGGCAACAGCTTCTGCTGTTGCTTCTTATGTGGGCTTGACTTTTGTGACTAAACAAGCTGTAAAGCTGGCAACTGCCAGAATAATCTTTCCATTAAACTGATGGCCCTTTTTAATGGAGTCCGCTTTCTTTTAATGGTAGATGGTATAGCAGTGCAATGGAAAGCAAATTATTTTTTCTTCTTAGTTTAATCTTCTTAGGGAAAGCGGTAATCCTCTGCTAATTTCCTCCATCAGAGCAAGCATATGTCTCAATCACATTTGTAGCTGGAGCAGAACAGCACTCAGCACTCAAATTATGCTAATAACCATTTAGATTACTTCTTCTTTGGCATTTATTCATATTGGGGATCCAGCAAGTAAGTCTTTCCACTATGTGAATTTATGTGTTTAATCCACATTATTTTCATTAATACGTCTGCAAGCTTTGGCATGCAACAGTCTGGCTCCTTGCCTTGTTGTCAGGTGAATGTGAAGCAACAGTGCAGTGCTTCAAATGCATCTGATTCCTGAACCCTTACTTCTTAGTCATTCCTACTTCAACCTGGTAGAGACAGGTGTGAGAGGAACTGCCAAGTGTCACCTCAAGCAAGGAGCATATCTTATTAAAAATGTTGTGCAGGTAGATGAGATTCAGGTCATGTGGTTATGGCATTTGTGCTATGTCATCCAAACTGTTAAAATAATACTGAAGATGGACAGCACCATATATATAAATGCATACAGAAAGCCAGAAGAAGCCTTGTAAAATATGAGTTATAATCTGTGCTCTATGGTATTGATTCCCATCAATTCCCTAGTATGATGAATACTGGTTTTGGAGCACTATGGTCTTACACAATACAAACTTTTACAATATAATTTGTTCTGTGCCTAAACTGAAAATTTATCGATCCTGCCTGTTTTCTTATTGTATCGAAGTGTGAACACTGCTGCAGGATTGTATATATAACAAAGTATGTTAAGAGTGATTGAGGCTAAGCCAATAGGACTGTCACTCATGTTTTGATATACCTTTTCCTTTCTTGTCAACTTGCCCCTCTGAGCAATTCTTGGTGGACTTGTTTTGCAGCTGATAAGCACAGCTGAGTCGTAGCTGCGAGAGTGACAGTAAGTACAAATTTCTCAGCAGCATCTCCTTAACAATGCAGAAAAAGAGGTATCAGTCTTTTGTAGTTGCATTCTTTGGGTGAAAGATATCCTTTTCATCAAGGTGCATGTGAATTCCTTAACTCATTTAAGATGATTATAAGGAGCAGTTTTCATAATCCAGATATTTTATTTTTTAAAAATTGATGGACATTGAAAAACCTAACCAGAGGATTTCATGCCGCTGTGTGCAGGTTAGAAAGGGATGACTGGAATTTAGGAAAGATTTTCCTTTATTCAGACTAGGCTTTCAAAAGGTACATTGAAGCTCTCTGTGGAGTCAAAAGTTCCTCAGTGTAGATCTTGCTTAGAGCTAAATTAGGTCTATATGTGTCCACATTCAGTCCTTTAGCATTTATGCTTTGCAAGAGAAACAGGGTATCTTCTTTGGCCAGAAGCTGGAAACTAGCTCTGACCACAAAAAAACTATAAAATAATGAAATAACACTGCACAAGCTAATAAGAGGGTTGCCCGTGAAAGCGAGATAAGGATAAGTCTTTACAAATATATTTTTCTTACCTCTGTTTACTCTTTATTACCTTTTATTTTTTTTTAGAGTCAACAATTTGAAATCTCAATTGAATTGTTGGGGGTTTTTTTTCATGTTTAAATTTGAAGTTAATTGAAACAGCTTAAAATAGTTGGGTTGCTATTCTACTAATAATTATATTTAGCGTTTTGTTTGCCACATAGTATTCAAATTTGCCACATAATATTCAAAGTCAAATCTTCAGGAACATTAGGAAGTGTCTTATTAATTATGCTGCAAAGAAAGCATTTGATATACTTTGTTGTTAGTGTGGCTAAGCTGTGAAACCATTATGTATTTCCTACCACTGGAGAAAACCTTCCTCTAAGACCCAGGATCAACAAAACACTTAAGCAGCTGCTTATGAGATGAAAACCCATCCCAAAGCAATTTTAAAAATACTGCTTTTAATCATCTTTGGAATTCTCATTTACTGTTTTATTTAGGGTGCTTGGGAATAAAGGAAACAGAGAAAACTTTGTGAGAATGTTGTTCGCAGGTGGGAGAAAATCCCTGAGGAGAAGCACAATAAGAGTTTTCAGTTTGATTCCTGTACTGTTTTCCAGTACAGGTTTTAGATAAATGGATGTTGAAATACAGAGATAATTTACTCTACCAATTACCCTGTTCATTTTATTATTTTTTCCAAATATGCCATTGAGCCAGACCACTAATAGTTTCATCAATGAAGTTCTCTGTCTCTCAGTCACTAACCTAATTGTTCACATATTTTTTTTTTTTTTTACAATAGAAGAGTTTGGATGAGGGATGCACTGTCAGGACTAATTTATGTTGCCTTGGTACAGATTCTGAGTGTTAGATATTCAGCAGAAATCAACTTTGTCTCTTGGACAGCACTCAAGTAATCATTTTCTTGCATTCTTGTGTGTTAACAAATCATACCCACTACTTAAATTAATGTCATCATCAAGGTAGTGGAAGGTTCTGTCTAGGGGGGGGGGATGGTGGAAATTGACCCTGGTTCTGAAGAATTTTTGAGATGTACTGGCAAAAAGTGGGTAAGGAAGCAAATTAGAGAAATGGCTTGTCTAAAATCAGAGGTAAATGGGAGAATTCAGGTGCCTGACTCACACATAGTGTCTTCTCAGGACACCATTTATTTTGGACAGATATATATTTGCATCTGCATACACACTCAATCTTTGCTAATGTGCATCCCTGTTCTTACAAATTGTTCTCTTTCTGAATATTATAAGGATTATCACATCCTTAAGAGGATGACTGAAATACCCAACGATCTGTTAGGGGGTGCCAATTAAAGTTTTAATGCTGTAACAGCTGTTGTCTGCTTGTAAATGATTTCTCCTGATTTTGGGATTTTCTGTTAGCACATAAAATGCTTTGTTAATAAATGTGAAAGTCCCTGAGGAATTCTGTGCATTAAACTTTAATAATTGAAGAGTGCAGAGGAATAGCTGAAATGAAAATGGCTGCATTATGGAACAACTTTTAATATGTGCCAAATCTACTAACGATCACAAACTCCCATGATATAGCGTCTATTTTGGTTTGGTTTTTTTCTTTTCTGTTTTTTTTAATTTTTTTTCCTGCTTCTGGAATGATCAGGTCTCAAATCCCTGAAAGGAGTTAGCTAGGGTAGATTATTTGGAAAATTTAAGTTCCCCTTAAATACTCTCTCTGTCTAATAAGATATTCTGTTACCTTCCAGCACAGGTCTACTAGTTTTGGCAAAACTATGACTATTTACATCATCTGAAATCTTGGCCCCCCGTATCATGTACTATTCAGCTGGTGTCATTAGCTCTTTCCTTTCAAGTCTTCTTTTCCCATTTCCTTGAAATCCTCACATCAAGTCAAATTTGACACAGTGCTGGAAAATGCAGCCTAGGCAAGTGAGTAGTCTGTTGATGATATGAAATATCCAACAATCAGGATTAGTGCTAGTAAAAAATTTCCATATTGTAAGCTACATATGAGAAAGATTAAAAGGCCAAAATTTACCAATGATTCAGATGAACAACTTTTTCTAAAAGTGTTTCTGAAAGTAGACATTTTACCAACTTCTGTATTTGCAGGGGCTGTTGAGGTATATGATGATCCTAATGATAATTATAATAACAGTAGTAGTAGTAATAATAATAATAATTTTAAATATATACCGCTATAAGTAACATAGCCAGAACAACAACAAAAAAATAAGATATTAAAAGAAGTAATGTAAACAGATCTAATAAACAAAATCCTGTGTATTCCAGATTAATGTTATCTACGGCCAACACAGGACTTCTGCAGGGCTGATCACTGCATTTGCAGTTATCAGCCTCATTTGATAATATTGCTGCTCTCTTTGGGTTCTGCTAGCAAGCCTGGCCACAGTATTTTTATACTCACAAGTTTGTTCACCTTGTATTTCAGAGAATCAGCAGCACTAGCTGTTGCCCTAGATCATGCACCTCTGAGCTGCTGCCGAGGGAGCTCAGTATATTGTGTGTTCAGCAGTGGCTCCAGTGTGTTTTTAATTTAGGCAAGTCGAAGTGATGCATGTCTTTTCCACTACAGCACACACTTTGTGTACCGCGTCCTGCCTGTCTCTATGCTGGTCACATACATTATGCATATTGTACATGCTGTCAGATCGCCGCAAGGCCCGGGGGTAACCTCCCTCAGACTCACTAGCAGGTTTAAAACTGTCCATGGCTGCACATGAGCGGTTTCCCTGTCAGGATCAGTGCCTGAGTGGATCTCCACCTGTAGTCCCTGACAGCTTTGCCCCCAGCAGGGCACTTGTGAGGAGAAGCAGTCTGGGCTCCCCAAGTCAGCCGCGGCCATCACTGTTTTCCCCTTCTGCTCCTCCAGCAGGAACAGCTAAACAGATCTACTGCTGCACTGTCCAGCGTGATTCTGCTGAGGTGGGCTGGGGCCATGCGCTTCTCACTTGTTATACTGGAGGAGCTGCACTGGCAGAGGTCATCCAGAGCAGAGGCTTTCCATGGTAACACACTGGGAATATCAACCCTTCAGAAGCAGTGTTTTTAGTTTTGGGAAATTCACTTGCACGCCATGTTTCCAATTTTGCATCAGAAACACAGGTTGAGGAGAATACTTTCTTGTAGGGGCTATCAGAGGAAAGAGAGATGTCCCTTGCAATGCAATGCCTTGCAAACATAGAGCAGTCCAAACTGAGTAGACTTTCATAATTTCTTAGCATGATATAAAAGACATTTTTTTGGGCTGATCTCTTCCTGTTGAGTACAAATACTTGTTTCTTTTTCAAATGGTATTTAATTGCACACTTCAAATGTTTTTACTTTGAAAAGATAATAACTTTATTGGTTTTGAAATAATATAACTTTATGAAGCAGGGTTCATTTGACTTCTTTTTTCATAGTTAGAACAAAAACAAATCAGTACAACATCATAATTATGTCTTAATTATTCTAATACCTTTCATTTTTCTTTTTAACCTTGATTTCTTTTTCTGTGCTGAAGAATAGAAGACAATCTAAACAATGAATTAATTCATTACTCTAAGTTCCTTGTTCTCTTCTTGTTCTTTCTATCCCCTCTTTTCAGATCATTAGAACTATGAGATAATCAGGGAAAGATTTCATTTGCTAGCTCCTACCTTTCTTCCAACTTGCCCAATTTTTTCTCCTCCAAATCCCATTTTTTTTTCTCTCACTTTTATGCACACCTTCTTATCTATATTTAAGTTACTTAAGAGCAGGTAGGATAGTAAGAGAAGTAAAAAGGAGCCCCATGCATTATTAGTTTCTCAGTGGGTGAATGTCTGCAGTTCTTTCTGTTGAAATCAGTGGAGCTGTATTGAAATGTTCTTGGGGATCTCCTGTCTCCATTAGAGTCATCAGAGACATCACCGTGCTGTGCCATTTGGATCTGCTGCATAGACAATGTGGTGTTGTGTAGCACTGAGAGCAAGAAAATCTATGCCCCCCACATGGCTTATAATTAGCAGCACTCCTTCTTCCTACCTGCTGGGGCTTTCACCCTCAACTGCCACTCCCTGGGAACTGGGAATTAAATCTGGTGATGGAGAGGGAATTATCTGCTGCCTGCAGCTTTGCAATGCAGGCTTATTCAAACACATCAGATTAAAACTTCTTTCACAAGAGAGAACAGTGGAGAACTCTTGCTGGTGCTGTGCTGTGAGGAGTTCAAACAGGATCTGGAGTGAGAGAATGTTGCTCTGAGAAGATCTACCAGTGCAAATAAACCAGAGCAGCGATGAGTGACAGAAGACAGAGGACTACATTTGCATTGCCTTTTGCAGGCAGACATAAACATGGTCTGCCTGTGCTACAACTGGACTAGAAGCTGATATATGTTATGTTTAGATGTATATTTGGTGCTTGCAAGGCTGACTGTAGCTATGTGCTACTGTTTCATAAAGATCTACAGTCAGAGACTTGGAATGGCTTGGGCAGAGCAAACTCGTGTCTGCCTCCGCAGTGGGGGCCTGACCATCATGGAGGCTTTAAGAGAGCTATTCCTCATCACAGTAGCAGACATTCATTCCCAACTCTGTGTTTCTCCCTCCCTTCATCTGTAAGTTTATGCAGAAAGTTAATTTAGAGAATGAGTTCACATTAGAAACTGTCCACTAAAAGTGGTTAGGCTGACTTCTTTTGGGCAGCAGCACCTGCGCCATCTCAAATGTGTGCATGAAAATATGGTATTGTTTTGCTAACTAGGATAATTATTAAAGATAAAAAAGTCTTGTGTTTTCTTTGGGCCTGTGCTCTTTTACCGTGGCCATTGAAAATATGTCTCCACTGTAATAAGTTATACTTCTGTAAGCTACTTAATATATGTAGCAGTACCTAATGATGCAGAAATGCTGAGTCCATTACAGTAAAAGAGAGTTTTGGTATTAATTTCAATGAAACTAGGATTTCATATGGAATTTCAGTGTAAATGAAAAACAGAAGAGAATAATAACTATAAATTGTGCTAGGAAATGGTGAAATCTGAAAATCTTACTCAGTATTTAAGGTAATATACTTTTTTTGCCTGAGTATGATTTGCAAGATTTGACTTAAAAAAGAAGCATGTTATTTTGCGGTGTCGTTGTTGGTATATATTCATGGTCTTACAAAGCTGTGATTATACAATTACATTTTTTTTTTCCAGCTCTATTTTAATTTATTTTTTTTCCAGTTCTTCTTTGCATCTTTTGCATATTTTGTATTTGAGCCTATGAGAATATTCTTTCTCTCTTTTTTTTCTCTTCTCATTTTTCCCTCTTCCTTAACATCATCCTCTCCTTATTCTTCTTTGCTCCCTTCTTGTGCTGCTAGAACATTCCCACCTGTATGCTAAACCTGCTGCCATTTCCATAATCTGAACAACTGCGTTAACAGCCACATCTATACAAATCACCCTGAGGAATGTACTTTTTAGCTGTTGGCTTATCAATGTCTGCAAAGTCTCAAGGTCTGCAAAGTGCTGAGCATCTCCTCCAAGTTGCCACCATTACCTAATCCCATCAGTGCTGAAGAAGCCACACAGAATATCTGAAAGTCACCCAAAACCTCCTTCCAGTTCTAATCAGGGCGATGTATGAAATGACACTCTTATCAGCTCCAGTAGATCTGTTACATTTAAATCATAATGCATCTGTAGGTGGCTTTGTATTTGTTTGTTTTAAAAAAGCCAGTGAACTTTGGAGTGCTCTTTGTAGGGAAATTAAAATGGCAGGTGATCTTTGGATATGTTTGACTTCAGTTTAAAGGAACGTATTTAATAATAAGATGCATATTTTCTTCTCCACTTCTGTTTTACATTCTTCCAGCATACTTCACTGGCATTCTTCTGTTTCTCAATCTGGCTCCACAGTGAGTCGACAGCAAGCAATAAACACTGAAAGAAGGCTGTGATTACTGCTTGCACAAGTTACATCCAACCAAAGATTGATTTTAAAGTGAGAAAGAGGCTGCTAAGATGACAGATAACTGCAGCTTGGCTTCTGAACTCTTTGAGTGCTTCCTAGTGTTTTGTGTCAGATTTGGAAGTGAAGCAAGGCTGTGAAATAGTGTCGATAGCTCATGGGGACAAGGGGTGAAGGGACTGAGGGTTTCACTTTGTGGTTGGGAAAGAAGATGTGTGGGCATTGGAATTTCATAGCCAGATTAAAATCATGGAAGGCAAGTCTTAGGATCAGAAACTTTTGTCCACTACTTGGACAAATCAACACATTGTTTTAGCGGTCTTGTAAAAAACAATCTTTTTAGAGAGCTGCAGGCAATGACCAACGATATTTCTGGCCTTGAATCACAAAATTATGCACAATAATGTTGAAATTAAACTATTTCATCTGTTTCCTGTCAAATTAAACATAAGGTAATATTTTTCTTCTTTGAATCTTGACAAATTGGTATTTTTGTGGAACAAAGAATACGTAGCATAATAAATATCTTTCTAGAGTCTTTGAGCTTATTAAAATAAATGGATATCAAAACTTTGGATGGTTTCAGACAAATTAAATCAATATTTGTTTCTGAAATGCTGGTTATATTAGAGTGTAGATTTTCTACTAAGGTTAGATTTTAAGCCTAGATTTACTGTTGGGGGTCCCAGAAGACACCAAATTAAACATGAACAAACAATGTTACATTGCTAAAAACAAGGGAAATGGTGTTCAGAGGCTGCATTAGGAGTGTTGGAGTTGCCAGCAGGTTGGAGATGATCCTTCCCCTCTATTCAGCACTGGTGAGGTCACTCCTGGAATGCTCTGCCTGGTTTTGGACTCAGTGCAGGAGAGAGATGGATACATCAAAGTCCAGGAAAGGGTCACAAAGATATTTAAGGGTCTGGACCATCTCTCCTATGAGGAAAGATGGAGAGAGATGGTCCTGTGCAGCCTGGAGAAGGCTCATGGGGACCTCATTAATGTGTATAAATACCTGAAGGGGAGGGTGCACAGAGGATGGAGCCAGGCTGTTGCCAGTGGTACCAGTGACAGGACCAGAGGTGATGGACACACACTGAAACACAGGCAGTTCCCTCTGAACATTAGGATACACATTTTTTCTGTGAGGGTATCTCATGCTCATATTCAAAAGCCACCTGGACTGTCCTGAGCCACCAAACTCTAGGTGATCCTGCTTAAGCCGGGTGTTGGACAAGGTGACATCGAGAGTTCCCTTCCAACCTCAGCCATTTTGTGCTTCTGTGTGGATTTTCCATCAAGTTCACATTATTGCATTGGACCCTTACAAGTGAGAGAAGAGCATGATCTAGTTAAGATACCCATATTCATTTACTCATATCTCATGCCGTGTTTGTATTTGTAAGTTTTGGAGAGAGTTATCTAAAACTTCAGACTCACAGGTGCTAAAGTAAAATATTACATTGTGTTAGAAACAGTAAGTTGCTCTGCCTTCTTTGCCCTTCTCTCATTTTTTCAATAATTTTATTGTTGTTGTCTGGATTCTCCCATTGCATCCTATTTACAGATGAATTGTGGAAACCTAAGGGCCTATAATGCATCTTTTTGCAAAACTACTTTTGCTGGTGTCTAGCGGGAACTTTGAAAAGTGGTCCAACACATCCCACTGCACTTGGAGAAAACTGCCAGTGGAGAAGCAGCAGTCGTATTTTCTGGGTATCACCAGTTTTGGTTGAATCTTCTGTCTGAATACGAATTATGCTCTTGTCAAAGCCAAGGGTTGGCTGATTATCTCCAGCAGGGAAAGGCCTGTCCTGTCCTTTACTTCTTCCTTTCTGTATGACTACAGACAAGCTGTATGGTTTCCATCCTGCAGATAACAAATGAGGAGCTAAACCTCTCTGCCCCACAGGTGGGTCATGAAGATCATAATATGAGACCCTTAGTGAAATTCAGTGTATAAATACATTTGATTTAATATTTTGTTTATCTGTATCATGGAAATGCCTGTGAACTGTGACTGAGATCAGAATCCCATCCTACTGAACACAAGGATCAAGGGAATCAGTCCCTAGGAACTGAACTCACGAATCCTGATGCTTGGTCTAGACCCCTGGCAATACTGTATTCTGACTTGTCAAGATAAAAAAAAAATTGCAAGTGCTTGGACATAGACCAATTTCTCCTGGGATGCCTCTTAATGAAAATTTCTTCATATACGTAATTGAAAAGCTAAACCAAATGAACCAGCCAACCAAATCTTCAAAGGATAGAAAATATATCTTTCTCCTCTCATTTGTATGCTTACATTGCTTCCTTGCAATGATGCCACCTGCTTCCTTAGGTGCATAACAGTCTTTTATTTGCAAGGGTTTTTCTTGAACATATTCCAGTTCAAGAAGAACATGTTCTTATGCTTCTGGTAAAAAAATCCTCAAACCCAAGACTTTCACGTAGGGACAATCTGTCTGTCAATATGCACCAGATGTGTTGACCATAAAGTTGATTTAGTATTCTGCACCCATATTTTCTCATGAGGCAGACTAATGAGAAAGGAAAATAGATAAGGGAAATGTCAAGGAGAATTGCAGGGAAAATTTAGATTGTTTTGCAGATAGGTAAATAGAAACAGGGATAAAAAGCAGGAACTTTCATTCTGCCACAATTGCTCCTGCTGTACAATATCAGACAGTTTGAAAAACAGGATTTCAGAACTAAAAAAGCCCTTCGTTATAGAAGCCTGGCTGCCTGCATCAAATCTGTAGCTAAACATACTTCTTACACTATGTCTGACAGAAGAGGTAATTACAGACATGACTTGTAGCCAATAAATGTTATTACCAAGTATATTCTAGTTCACTTATGATGGGCATCTGTGAGAACTTGCACAGTTTTAAAGAATACATTGTTGAAGCCAAATTCTGTCTTTTTGAAACACTAAACCGGTAGGAAATAATACAATCTTCAATGATGGAAAAAAGAAATGTAACAGGTGCAGGGTCCTGTATGTTGACTGATGTCCAAATTTCTTTATCAATCGTCATTCAAAAGAAAACCTCTACTCAGGTTCTGCTGCTGAAAGTGTTTGTTGCCCAAGGATACCCAATATAATTTGTCCCTTTATGAGTAACTGCCTTCTTCTTTTCTCTACTTGTTTCAAACGATTTATTTGAAAGAAATTATTTCAGGCTTTTATTATAGGAAGATGGTGTACAGCAGAGGAGAGAGACATGAGCTAGGATGCAGGAGAACTGATGTTTATGTTAAGATCTCCCACTGGTCTGGTGACCTCTGCCAAGTCAGGTGTCCTTTTTTAATCTTTTTTTACTTTTTCCAAGTTGGTGATAATGATACTGGACTCCTTCAATAAAGTGCCTTGATATATTCTTGCTGAAGATATGAGTTATGTGAAAGTCATGCATTTCAGCAATTAATTCAAGGCAGAGGGTTTGCTCCTGCTGTATTCAATCCCTACTCCCTCTCACTTATGAAGTTAGATAAAAATAAGTGACAGTAGCAGATAACCAGTTGCCTTCTTCATGCATATACATAGATAATCTCAACCAGATGGGAACAAGGAACAGATGTTCTCTAAACATATGTGCAAACAAAAAATTACAAGTGTGAATGTTCATGAGCAATGAATAAAAGAGGAGAAAGGAAAAAAAGTATGATTTCAGGACTCAAACAAGTATTTGTGAGGCCTGATCTGAGAATTTTCAGCTAGCTCTAGAAACAGCACATTTAAGAAAATGAAACGATTTAGGGATATTTATTCTTTTTGACTCTGAGACACGAAGAGATTCATCTAAGTGTCCTCAGTCCTTCCTGAACAAGAATATGATGGCTAACTGGATGTTGTGCCAGAACATACATCTGTTTGCCTTTAGGCTTCTCTCCACATGGTTGGACTTGTAATGTAGACAAAGAATTACCTTTCCTTTCCAGATTATTTCTGTGCTTAAGCTAATTTTCTCATGATTCAGTTTCAGTTATCTTCCAATGTCCCAGGACTTCTGTTTTTGTCAAAGTGAGCATTAAAATTACTTACTGAAAACCGAATTTTGTTCTACTACTGCTGCATTTCCCTTCCTTCAAAAGATCTGGCTACATTTCACTTAAACTTTCTCTTAGCCGAATTTTAAATTTTTACATTATAATGCCATTAATTTCTGTGCAGATCTACAACATATTTCAGAAGAAAGTTAAGTTGAAGTCAAGCCTCTAATTGTAAAGATATTTTTCCACTACCTGACAGGCAACTCATTAGCAGTATTACAAATACGAAATAAGTTGTTAAGCTTAGATTAAATATCTTAAATCACTACATGCTATCTCCCTTTGTCATTGAGTGGGATGAAAAAACAACTATGAGCTTCCCAAAGATGCAAAGAAGATATGATGCAAAATACATAATAAGGTTAATTTTTTTTTTTTACTGTAAGCATAGTTGTGTTTTCAGTGTTAGTATGTTGATCTTGTTCAAGCTTCTGGAATTTTAGAGACATTACTGTGGGGTTTTTTTCTAGAAATGCAAAAGCAAATATGAAATGTCATGCAAATACGACTCTTACTTCTTAAACGCTTTTGGGGGTATGGGTGAGAAGTGTGTTAAAATACATGTAGTTCTTCAAACCTTTTCACACAATTATGTATTTTTCCATTTGGTTGTAGAAGTCCCAGATTCCATGCCAAACGGGAAGATTTACATGTGTTTTTCTTTGATGTAGGCTGTTATAAAATATATTTCACCCTTGAGGAAATACCCATATGATGAATTTTTTACACCATCAGTAGCAAATTCATCTTAGTGAAGATTATTGTCTCTGCTTAGAAATCTTCACATTTATGGATGAAAGCTGCTTCATAAGGTCAAAGACATGAGTTCTCTTTTTCACACTAACTTGAGCAAAGCAAAGGTGAAAGCTGTAAAATATCTTCAACCTAGCTTGGCAGCTGATCAGCTCTGATTTACAAGGATGTTCTTACTGCTGCTATTGAATTAATATATTTGCACTAGCCTGCTTTAATTTAGAAGTGTTCCAGACCAGTTAACTGGAAGAAGTAAATAGGTGTTTAGCTTTTAATAGATATAATTATGATTTTTATTTAACTTATTAGTAAAGCTGGGTAGCAAATGGTTGCCTCAGCCTCTGAAGTTTTTGGAATTTAAGAAGAGTGTTCCTATGCCACATAAGGGAAATATTATATATTCTCCTGGGGTTTTTGTGTCTGTGTGTGTGTCCATGCACGCATATAGACCTTGTAAGAAAAGATGGTGGCAAAATTCTTGCTGTGCAGCCTGCTGGTGAGGGTATTTAATGAGAAATATAAGCCCAGAGCAAATGAGCTGAACTTGAGTAATTTTCATGTCTGCAATACTACATTGTGTGCAATGTGAGTCTTTCTCCTGTCTGCTCAGGAGGTCTGCACTGTGCCTGTGGGCCTCTACCTGAGAAATGATTAAAAAAAGTCTGCTGTGAAAAGTTTCATTTCATTGTGAATCAGTGAATCAGAGAGAAATCATTTAGTTGAAAAATTCCCAGTCTTTTTCTTTAGTCATTTTGGTGTTTTCTTCTTGTGTCTTCCATTCTTTATCCCCTCTCTTTCCAGAGCGTATTTTTCAAAAATTGTTGCTTTCGCATAAATCTGTTGAAATTTTAACAACAGTGATTCTTCAGACACCTGTCACAACATCTGGACTTGGAGTCCTGAGAATAACTAGTGTATTTCCTCCTGTCCTCCTCATTCATACTTAAAAATCAGAACGGGTATGTAATGTTTTTTCTGCTACCTCTGTTAGTATGTAACATATGAGATTCTCCACAGGAAAGGAGACCTCTTGGAGAAGGTGAATACACAGCTCTCAAAGGTGTAAAGTGTAGTGGGCAAGCAGGGATATTGGATCCTGCCTCTGCCTCTTCAGCAGCACAGTTTTCTGCCCTTGGTTGGCTTCCCTCTTGCTGTTTTGTTCCAGCTGCTTTTTCCTGTCTCCACAATTGCAGCTGGCTCTTGTGCTTATATGCAGATGCTTTTTCAACACTGAGTTGCCTCTGATTCCTCAAAGTGGCTTCAGGCTTCTGTTTCTCTGTGTTTTCTTCCAGCTTCTTGTGCTGTGCAGCTACAGGATATGGACAGGAAGGTCCAGGTTGCCAGATTTGCCCAAAGTAGATTTTGGCCCAACAGACTTTTTTTTTCTGGTCAAGATGAACTAGCTATGCTTTTTTCTTCCAGCCACATCAGCTCTTCTGGCTAGGCTGGGTTTTGCATGGTGTGCTTTAATGAACTCACTGAAAGCTTCAGGCTGGTTCATCATATCTAATTTAGCTAACTTTGCAGTCATTACCCCGCAGTAGACAGTGCCATGCTGTCCTAAACTGATGATGGCTGCTTTTCTAATCTAAACATTCTTGGATAGACCAAGCAAAATCCATTTCTAAATAGGTTTATTGTTCAGATTTTGTCTTCCAAATAAGGCACACGATTAGCTGAAAGAAAACTGTTCATAATTTCTGCAACCTAATTTCTTTCTCTGAAATAATCAAAATAATTTCCAATATGTTTTCAAAGATTTTGAAATGGAATTTGGTGAGGAGGCAAAGAACACACAAATAGAGCAAACTGCATCTCTCTCACAAACCTGAGTGTTGGCCCTTCAGGTCCCATGCACACTCTTCGCCCTGAACCTTACATAGCCAACAAAGGTTACTGGGAGACACTTACATACAGCTTGTGCATTACCAGCTTGTGCATCTTAATGGAGGAACACACTTTTGTGTGTGCATTTTTTGCACTAATGTACACTGGTTATATCTTGAGAGAGGTATTTGGATGCTGAGCACCACAGTAAAAGTTTTATCTTAGTTTTACAGACCACGCTACTGTAGAAGCCAAACCCGTTCTGTCAACTAGCTACCTTGAAACCATCCTTAAATCACATTAAGGCAAAGCTGGTACGAGTTTATACTTATTTAGTGGGTAAAATAGGCTCCAAAGTTACTGAGATTTATAAAGTTACAAGATGTTCAAACAGTTAGGTTTTTTGTTAGTTTTTGTTTGTTTGTTTTTGCCTTTTTTTTTTCGAAAAGAGCTCTAACATTTCATCCCACACTCCACTGACAAAACATTAGATGTTTATGAGGTCCTCATCAAGAATTTATTCTTAAGAACCTTTATTACATTCATGAGAGAGGTGTTTGAGACGGGGACACAGTTGCTTGTTTCTGACCTTCTTGTTAACCCCTCTCCTTTATTTGGAAAGCCAAAGGCAAAACAAGGACAATCATGTTGTGCACTTAGTTAAGCTATTAATGAGCGGTACCTTAGGGATAAAGCAGCCTTGTCCACCTGGTGAAGCAAGGAGCAAGTCCCAGTGAGTAGCCTTTCCATACCCTGGATTTTATATTTTACATGAGGGAACTGACAGTCAGCTTCTGCACTTATGTACAAGGCTAACCCATGGTACCGTGACACTGCCCATTTGACAAATTTGTTGAAAAACAGTGTCACACATCCTCCATCACACTTGGGAGGGGCCAAACTAGGAAGTTTTCTATGCGGATCATTATAAAAATGTATCTTTTGAAAACATCTCAGCTGTGGTGCCAACAAAAGCTTTGTTAGTAGATAGGCACTGGTGTCTTCTGGCCTCTGACTATTCCCACGTTCATTGCTCCCTTGTGCTTTCCCCATCTGGTTGCCTGTGAACTGTTAGGTTTAATGCTAGTATCGAGGGGATAACTTTTTTCACTGCTCTTTTTTGCATGGTTTGTAGCCATAGCAGGATTCTAGGTGCTAACCCAGAAATATGTAGGGACATATTTTATCCTGACACTGCAGATCTGGACAAATATCCCCATGTGTTCTATTATGTTCCAGTCCTCTCCTGGATGTCATCTACACTGGAATCTGTGATTTAAAGTCTTTAAGATCGCAATGCTTTTTAGACACCTCGCCCACCCACCCCCAACAGCCCCATGTCTCATATTTTTTTTTAAGCCATTTGGTCTCGGCAACTCTGTCATCACTCAGTGGAGATTTGGTGTGTAGATTAAACACATTAAGATTAACATAGATTAACATAACATCTGCCCTCAATAGCTGACACATCTTGCTGCTCTGGGATGGATTGCAGTGTGTATGGCTGGTATTTATCAGTGAATGGATAGGAGGAGAGAAGGGGATGAATGGAGAGAAAATCGTGAGTTTTCCAGATCTCAAAACCAGAGACTTTTAAATCAGTAGTTCTACCATCTTCTTCTGTCTTCTAAAATGCCTACAGACAACAGCAGTGGAAAGAGTATATAGAGACTTGCCATTGTTAATAAAATTACACTAATGCATGTTTTATGAAGGTAAAGGAGCTGCCTTAGTTAACATAGCAGAAGTGTGATCAAATGCAGCTTTCTCTTGACCTCCTGTAGTTCCCTTGCCTCTGTGTTTTAAATAACTGAGGACCTTTCTGTATGGCACATCGTACTTTACAAAGAAGTTAGCTTTGTGTTAGGCTGTCAAGCCAAATGCTGCTGCCAGGTCCTCTTTGTCAGGCCTCAGAAGGCTTGTCTTTCCCCTCCTTGGAAAGATCAGAGGTGATCTGTGGTGTCTCTTTTGGGAGCAATGCCATGCCCACCCGCTCTGCCACCACTCTCTTTGGTGCCACCACCAGCTGCAGTGTGCTAGCTCTGCCCTGGAGCTTCAGAGAAGGCTGGAACCATCTCCAGCTGAACACTGCCTGGGGCTGGGCCCTGCTACTGCCTTGTGGCCCCTGTGTTTGGTGCTGTCAGTGGTATCAGCATGTGCACCTCACACGTGTACCCCTCGGTCACGGGCGTAACCTCCTCCTCATGATCTGCCTCACTGATGCGAGTCCCCTTGCTTCATGCCTCAGAGTCTGCAACCCCCATACCTAATACTCATTCCTAAGTAGTATTGAAAAATCACGGACTCCACAGCTGACCCTTCATACACCGTTTTCAGGCTCTTTAAGACAAAAATAAAAGGCAAAATGTTGCCTGTTGCTACTGTTGCTCTTTTCGCCATGTGTTCCTTTAGTGCCCTCTAATAGTAATCGATGAGTGCTAGCTATTCCTAAGAGAGAAGCAGCATGAAGAAAGGGGTGAAAATACCATTGTTTGCTAGCACAGAATTGCTCATCATGGGAACTGTAAACATGGATTGATTATTTCTCTTTTTGCTTAATGTGAGGCTAGTTCAGGTTTTCTAGAAAATAGGTTGCTTTTCCTTTCCTCTTGGCTGCATAAAGTGTGTGTCTTAAGCATCCTTAAGAAAAACTTACTTTTCTTTAGCTTATTGTGCCTATCTCATGAAGATATAGTCACCATGCACATATTACCAGTTAAAAGGGATATCCAGAGAAATCCCAAAAAGCTTAGATATCCCATATCTTAACCCATTCCCACTAACGTTCTTCTCAGATCATTTGTGTGATAGCTTTAAAAGACACAAGTTTTCTAAAAATAGAATAATAATAGAAAAAAAAATTAAGTATTTTACTGAGAAAATCCAGTATATGACAACCTCTGTTGTAGAGGGACCTGCTCCTAATGATGAGTCCCTCAGAATCAGGAGAAGTGACTAATGGACTAGGTCACATTTTTCTCTTGTCTAGCAAAGTCACCTTATCAGGACTAAACTTGTGCTGAAACACTGTCCCAAACTGGAGCTGCAAGCAGTGACCCTGCACTTTACCTGTGCTTTGGCCACTCACTGCCATCCTATTGGAGGTTCTGCAAGTCTGAAGAGGAGAAGCTGAGGTGACTGTAAAGGATGAACAGCAGCAAAGAGCAGAACGAGGTGAGGAGACAAAGTGAGATGTCAGGTCGGGATGTTGGAGGTAACCTTTAACACGCAGCTCTAGAGGGATCTTCAGGCAACTAAACTTAAGCCAGTGGCTAAAAGCTCTGACGAAATGTTTTCAAACTAGGTTGAGCCAGACCAAAGCACTTCCGTACACGTTAATGATGACTGTGGTGAAGAGTCCTCTTGCAATTACTCCAATTCACACGACACACAAAAAGGCAAGTCAGTTTCCATACTATGATTATATCTTTTTAAAGCCGGTATTGACACTATTGAGACCCACATTTGCAGCCATAAGGACAGCCCGTGCTGAATTAGAGACTTTCTGCCTCAAAAGCCCATATATTGAACAAATCAGGTAGGAAACAATATGCACGTGCTGTGTTCTGTGCTCCTGACAGAAACCAGAAAGTTTGTCTTCAAAGTGTAATTAGTACAACATGTACACTGTGCCTCCTGTGGACCATTAAATATTGTGCCAGACCAAACTTATATGCAAGCATATATACACTATTGTTTTCACAGTAAAGCTGCTATTTGATTGGATGTGCTGAAGAAATTCAAAGGTTAGGCATTATTAGTGCTGATTTTATCCATTTTTTTCTTTCAGTAGGATT
Organism: Edolisoma coerulescens; assembly: GCA_013397115.1. Classification (NCBI taxonomy): domain Eukaryota; kingdom Metazoa; phylum Chordata; class Aves; order Passeriformes; family Campephagidae; genus Edolisoma; species Edolisoma coerulescens. The sequence goes on from VWZW01007479.1 coordinate 3,163,790, forward strand.
GTCCTATGATACTCATGTGGCATTTTGTGTTCAAATCTGTGGAGAACCACATAGTCCCCTAAACTGTGCTTCCCTGGAGTATTTAAACTTCTGTCTAATATTGGATTTCATTTCTCACCGACAGCATAACATATATTAACAAGGCATACCACTATATGTCTGAAAAATCAGTTCTTATTTTAATTAGGAATTCCTCTGGACATGTAGAAGGACTCTTAACAGAGGCTGTGTCTTTTGGGGCCTTTGATGTCAAGTCCATTCTTTCATGCTATTTTCACCTATGGAGAGGAAATCATCCTGGTTCAAACATTGCCAGTATGTCAGAGGTATTTCCAGGGAAACATTTTGAGGAAGTCAGATCTGTTGAAAAGAAATCTAAAGAAAATGGGTAACAAAACAGAAGAAAATAAGTTGAAAGGAACAGAGTCCAAAAATGAGCTAGGAGTAGGATAAAAGGCCATTTGGAAGATGGCTGAAATACTTTGAAAGACTGAAGAAAAAACAACGAACAAAAATGTAGAGGGGAAACAATTCAAAGCACTCAGCAATAAAGAGAAATGAGCAAAATTGAAAAAAAAAAGAGAAGCATTAGAAGTAGAAAAGAGGAAAGAATTAAAGGTATGAGAGAAAGCATATGAATGGATTGACAGCAAAAGAAAAGATGAAAACAAGAAGGGGATGGATTTGTAAATTTATTTGGAGAGAAATTATGTCATTAACGTTATCATGTGGGCATTATCTGAGTTTTGCTGACAACTTCAAAGAGAGCAAGGGGGAAAAAATGGAAGAAAAGTTCTACACTTTGGACATTAAAGATGTATGAATATTCATTAATCATAAACTGTAGGTAAACCTGGGTGGTTCAGAACTGACAACATCAGGTTTTGGAAATGGGCTTGTGAGATACCGTTCATGTCAAGTGGAAAACAGATATACTGTGACCAGTGGCAGAGACTGGCTTTTAGTTTTGATGGAGTGAATCCGTATTTCCTGCTGCTCTACTGAGTCAATGGTTATAGTCTTAGTCTGGCCTTTCTTTAATAAATTCTATAAAGGGAATGAGGTTCAAAATCAGTATTGTTTTTGAGTTTGAGAAGATTTGTATTTCTTCAGAGGGATATCTCAAGTAATCCTGGCCTTACCCAGACCCATTGAACCCAAAAAATGAAGCTGGAAAAATTCTTTGAAGACTGAGATCAGTGTACTTAGCAGGAAATGTCTTAGCCAATATTAAGGTAGCAAATCTGATATGCAAGATCAGTATCACACCGTATGTCAAGGTGTTTGCATCTCCCATACCATTCCTCAGCTGATCTGAATGCCAGTTTGAAATGGCCCTATGTGAGAACTTCCTTTCACCACAGCACAGTCATTTTTTTACCCAGAAAGTTCTGGCACAACTCTAACAGTGAGTGTAACAAAGATATGCCACTACTTGGAAAAGGATGTTCTTTCTTGAGGAAGGAAACACTGACATTTTAGACACCAGAGCTCAGTGCTAAACTTTTGAAGGTATCTTAAATCAGAAGTGCTGAGTTATTCCTAAATGACTCAGCTTATATACCTGTTTTAATATATATCTAATATCTGAATTTTGGTCTTCTGCAGTTTAAAATTTAGGCCAAAATTTATCACCAGGTCTCCACACTTCTAAAAATCTGTTTAAAATCATGTGAAAAACTTTACATTATTTATCTTTACACAGTTTATGATATAAACAAACCATGCTTGTCTAGTAAACAGGAACCATTATCCATCCCCTTTTAGAAAAGTCAGATTTGAGGTTCTGCTGGTTGGTGGAGAACAAAAATGCAAAAAATCTTTATTTTAAAAAATGCAAAAAATCCCATTTTCCTAAACTCACAAGGAATGGAATAGAGCATATTTCATTGCCAACATTTTTTAGATTTAGACATAATTCTGCCCAGATGGTTCTCTTTCTAGGCTATTCTTCAGAGCTGCACTCCTTTTTCAGTCCATTACCTTCACTTTATCTCTAGTTTGTGCTTTCCTGTGGCTTCTGCTGCTCATGTAAGCTCCTCTACTAAAAATATTTGTTCTAGAACTTTTTTCTATATGTGCCTGGTATGCACTTCACTGTGGGCCAGAACCTCATGTTTTAGAAGCTGCAAATTTTTCCCATCTTTTTGCACCATAAAATAATTTCTTATGTTTGTTCCTTTCCAAATGAAGAACACGTGTTCTTTCAATAGGATTTAAGCAAATTGTGCTGGTACAGTGAAGATCACTGTTACGGGTTACTTGGTAATTTTGAAATGGGTTCTCTACAAACATTTGTTGCCAGTTTTGCAATAGCTTCTCTCAACTCTTTCTAGTGAAAGAATGAGAAAGAAAAGACTGAGCTTTACATGGAAGTTGTGAGTTAACACTGGATAAAGCACTGGTCTGCTGGCAAGTAGCATCAGATCAAGAATCAGGTCTCTATGCAAGTTGCTGAATTCTTTCATACTTTAGCTCACAAGATAAAAAAATGCAAACAGTTGTTTTCTCCTGTTGTTTACATAAGCCTTTTAAAGAGTTTGCTCTTTCCCATAAATATTTGGGCAAGGTAAACCCTGGTATATCTTTGGTTATCTTTTGCCCACATCTGAAAGCAAACTTATCACACACATTTCAAGGCCATTCTCCTTGCGCTGCAGTATAATGATGCAGATTTGGAAGTGGCTATAGTAGAGTCAAGCACAGAGAAGTTCAGGAACACAGAGGAGTGTCCCAAGAATATCTTACCTACCTGCAGTTCACTTAGGAACAGGTTCCCTCATGAGGTAATCTCTCCTGCTAGAGACCTAGGTGGAAATGCCCCAAAACCAGCCTGTCTCTGATATGTGAGGATTTCAGTTATTCATGCAGGTTGGGATTCAGTGGAAATGTTTAAATGCAATATACCAGTAAAAGAAATAAATCATTAATGTAACTTAATTCAGTGTTCTACTCTCTACCTACCTTAGAATAGGGTTAATGTTTTTACAGTCAATACGTTTCAGTTAATATTGGGAATATTTGTGCAGTGAATGTGTGCTCCATGGCCACCTAAACTTTAATGCCTTTACGCTTCTATTTCTATTACAGAGTCACTGTTCTTGTTGAGAAATGGAAAAGAACTCTGTAATGTATCTGTGCAAAGTACTTAGCTTGTAAGGACTTCAAAATTGTTTTCTCTAAATCTCTACAGCTTTTTGAAGGCCTGCACATGCTGCTGTAGAGCCTAAGCTCTAGAGCACGTAGAGCATTTGCTGTAGAGGCAAAGTACTATTTCTTTTTCTTTAAACAGACCTTAACAGTTCATCATGCTTTTGAATAACAAGTGGTTGATCATGTACCTTAATTACAAGAGCAAATTGAAGGCACATGTCCTATTCATCAAAATAAATCACGTTAGTTAACTAATGAAAAAGTCAACAGACAAAAGAACAATACCCTAGCAATGTTAGCAAACATGGGGGCAAAAGCCTTCTCTGGTATAAATCGGCATGGCCCTAATCTCTTCAACTGGGTTGTGCCAGAATATACCAGGTAATGATCTGACTTTTTTTAGGTAAATGTGTGAAGAATTATGTCCACTAATTTTCTTTTCAGAAATTAGGGGGCAATATTAATTGGTGTCAGATCTTTAGACGTTGCTTTGTATCTGTCCTTTTAGATAAAACAATCCTGTTGCTCAATGGGAGATTTTGACTTCTCTACTGGAGAATGTGATTTTCAATTCTCATTTTCCAAGCCAGCTTGATATGCTTACACACAGAGATTAAATGTCTGGGATCAGAAAGTTCAGTCATTAGGTGAAGTAAAGAGCTGTGATGCCACAGATTTTGAGATCTAGATAAAAGATTAAAGACTAAAGTTACTCAGTGTACAAGAGGAAACATATTTCACACGTGAGGGTAAAGATTTGCTTTTAGAGAAGGAGTGAAATAGCTGTTGAAGATGCAGTGCTGGCTCACAAAAACCAGAATGTTTTCTCTAAACACTACTCAGGTCTCCTGTTTTTATTGTGGAAATTTTGTTGCTGAGAATTTCTCCTCTGCTGTACATATGCTTTCCAGATGTACAAAGTTCCCATCCCTCCAAATATTGTCAATAAAAAGGGGTCAGAGGGAGGAAGTAACAACATGGATTTTCTATTCAAATCAATACATTTTCTTATAAAGGCAGCAGGGCAGAAAAATTATTTTGAAGCAGGGAAAAAGAACAGAGGGAGCTTCAAGACAAATTAGTAAGGGCCAGCTGATGCAGAGAGGGACTGCAGAAGGGTGTGACAAGGTGACTTTTTGAGTTTGTGATAAAAGGGCAGGAAGAGTTCAAAAACGGGGCAGAATAGAGGTAATAGGAAGGGCAAGTCTCCTGCTGAAGGGCAGTAGCCACAAGTTTTTAAGAAGACCTTCAGTGCATTCGACTATAAGAGTATTATACCAGTACTTGCTATGAGACCACTATTTGGAGGGAAAAAAAAAAAGGCTAAGTGATAGATGTTTGGGAAACGCCAGATTTCTGGGGGCTGTGTTCCTTTGAGTTCCCTGTGCTGTCATGCTGGCTATAGTATAATGTAAGGGCCCTGTAAAAAGGGGTGGGGGGGATCATGTGTAGTATTTAAAGAAAGAAACACAATGAAAGAAAAATACCCTAAATCACCATTACAGAGAGAAACACAGAGTGAACAAAAAAAATTACTTTATAGGTCATGCTAAGGGTTTGTCTGACGCAGGACTCTATGCATACTAATGCATAGAATACTCCCTTCCCCCAAGAATTCTATTTTTTTCTGTTAATCTGCATGATAAAATGGACTTTAGATGCTTTTGCTTTTTGTACAGAAGACCTACACAAGTGTATCAGATTTGTAAGGGTTAAGAAGAAGGAAGACTGAGGAAGAACAGGCTGAAGTACCTTCCATTCAGCATTCAGATCCCCTATGTATGATCTTGAGTTTAAACAATGGACTTCTTCACAAAATATATACTTGGCTGCTCTGATCACTTTTCCTCAACAGCTTCTGGTTTCAGTGCATGTCACTGTCAGTGACTAGCTGTTAATACCTGGTGAACAATACCAATATCAACTTGTTTATAAAGGAAATAACCTACAAAAGAACATGAATTTAAGGTAGCTTAGGTTATCAGCTCAGCAAAACTGCTGACCAAGTCTAAAAGACAATTCCTCTGAAGACCTCCTATATGACAAATTATTTTTATGTATTTACAAATGACTGTCAAATAATTTCAAAGATTCTTCCTGGATGAGTCGCACATAATTGTGAAAATTTGTATAGGGGAGAAGTAGCAGGTTTGTTTAATTATCCTTTTCCCTTTGCTTTGTATGTCAGAAGTCTTGGCTTTGTTTATATGTCACTTTTTCTTTTGCAGAAAGGGGAAGTATTTTAGATGCTGATAATAACTGCTGTTTGTGTGAAGAACAGCCCTTATGATGTTTGGCTATCTTGAAATCTCCTTTTGGTTGGAGGACTTCTCCACTCCTGGAGTAGAAACAATACCCTGAGACTTAGACAATCAATCACACAGCATGAATAATGAGCAATCTCTCAAAGCAACAGTCACATTTGCATAAATCATTCATTCGGTTTATTTGAATATCCACCAAATTAATGAAAATCAAAAGGAATCCATGGATCATTTACAACCAGGAAGGAGGGCTGAAACCTTTGAATAGATGACTTGCTGAAAAAAATGTTCATGGCTCTGTCTTTCTAGAACAAAAAAGAGGAGGCCGGTTGGAGCAAAAACTACCAGAAAATGAGCTGCTTCTTGCCTGCCCCAACAGGGTTTCTTTGCATAGAGGTACTCTGCCTCACTCTATTGCTTCCTCTCGCTGTTGTTTTCAAGAGGGTTTGGAGGGGGAGAGAGGAAATCTGGGAACCCCAGTTTGCAACAATATGGGGAAAAGTAATTGAAAATGTGTGTTTAATTGATTTTTTGCAAGAGGACAACCAGAGGTAAACATTTTCAAGAAATATTGGTTTCCAGAGATGCCTGCACTAATCTTTTTTTTTTTTTTTATGGTACACTATATGCCTGGGAAAATCAGTTACAGGAGGGTCTCCTTAGATCCATTCAAAATAGGACAGTTTTGAAAGAAACTCAGAAAAATGTGTGCTTGAATTCTGTATGTTCCATTTCTCTTATTTTTCTCCTCCTAGTTGTAGCAGGTGCCAACAATCCTCTTCTGTGAGTCTATATTCAATTTCAAGATAGTAAACTCTTCCAGCTGTCATACCTAAGGACAAGACCTAAAATCAATGAATAGCTTATCAGAAGGTGCTTTTCACATTTCCGCTCCTGCCACTGCTCAGGCTTCCCATTTCTTGGGAACCTGTTTTTCAGAAAAGAAAAAAGCCCCAAAACATATGCATCATTCAAATGTTGATGCAATTAATTTCATTAGGAAATTCTGTAATCCTGATGTAAGAACAATTCCTTTTAGGATAGAAGATCAAATAATGTGTGTCTCCTTCAATATTTAAAGAAGCATGTCTCTGTCTAGTTATTGATTATTGCGCTCTATTTTACAACAAAAAGCTTCCACCTGTTCTTCATACTTTGGCAATATGATAACAACAGAGATTTCATGCATGCCAAAATAATAACCCAAATTAAAAGATACATATTTATTGCTTTGGTAACTCCCATGAGTAAGGAGAGAGCACAGTGTGCTTCAGATAAGTCAATCCCTATCAGACAGGCTGGTGGTCTGTGTCTCTGTGCAGTTCTTCAGCCTGGGCTCTTTCAAAATGTCAATATTTGACACTCACCATTGCTTAAACCACATGCTGATACTCCTGCCAGACGATTCCCTTCTTGCAGGACAGGAATGATCAGTGGGCTGTTCAGAGTCTCCCAGAGAGACCTTTTAACTTAAGGCCTGTGTCAGCAGGTTAAGCAGATGGTTCTGTTCAACAGCCAACATCCTGCACAGCAGTCCCTGTGAAGACACTAAGCCTAACAGCTGACAAAATCTGGGGAGCTGCCAGTTCCACAGGGAAACCCATTTTGGGGGAGACAGGAAGGAAGAACCTCACTCAGGATGCAGCTCACTCACTCCTAGAGCCATCCAATCTTTTTAGGTCTTCTTCATTGGTTCTAGGATTCTTCTGGCAGCTGTTTTGTTGGGTGGGTTTTTTAAGGATTATGGATGGAAATTCAGCATACCTGCTTCTCATGGAGCTTATCCTACAGGGTTTGGAATATGGGTGCAGTGTCAGTTGAATGAAATGAGTCTGTCCAGTTGCATGCTCACAGAAGGGACCTTATGTTCAGAGCTGTCATTGCTCCCCCGACTTGTTTGGTTACTATTCCTTCTATACCTAAATCCCAGCAGAGTAAGCCCCTGAAATAATGAACTCCTTTTTCCAAGAAAAAACACCCAAACCAGCACCTTTTCATATATTTCGTGTATTACTTTAACAGTAGCCATCTGATGCAATGTCGAGTTCCAGGAACCCAGAAAGGAAATGGCATAAAATGTACAGATTTCTGATTTTCACCTTGAAGAGCATATACCACTTTTCCTCCCTTTGAAGGCAAATCAAAGGCCCAGTGATCTAACTGTAATTTTTCTTGTCTTATTTAATTATATTTGGAGAGCAAAAACTGTCCTATCCAAATACCAAATACTTACAATTACTTTTTAGGGAAAAGTATGTGTTAAAATTAGTCCCCATGAAAATCAATTGAATAATATTTTCAAAGTGCCACAGTCATTTAAAACAAGCTGTTCATATATAGAAAGCAGGTGAGTTTCCTGACTTAAGTTGGTAGAGACATAGTTACTGGCATCTGGAAATTTCATTGTTATTATGCTTTCTATTTGTTAAACTAGATCACAAATGAGCTATTTATTTATATTTCTTTGCTGTTCATTCTGCAAAAAACCTGCCGAGATACATACCAGATGTCTGTTTCTGTTCTATATGACTTTATTTCTCATACCTGCATTTGTCATGGCTTATTGCGTGCTTGACTGCTACTTCCTGTTGATTTATTGTGTAGTTTTACACAATAAAGTTTTGTCATATTCTTTGTTCTCACAGCTGTTTCTCAGTCATCTCAAAGGATATGACTTCTAACCGGTTCCTCTCTTAATGTTCATGTACTGCACCTCCTATAGCAGAAAGACAGAGAGACTTTGCCCACCATTTGCAGATATGCATGCATATACAAAGCTTTAAGTCACCACAAGTGAACTGTCATTTTCATGTCTATTTCTCCTTCTGAAGGAGTGTCTCATCAATACATCTTCTTTTGTCCTCCCAGAACTCACAAGTGTTTAAATCAGCAAAGCACAAATGAGAACATTATGGTTGAAACAAACAGGAGATAAGAAGAGGAGTATCAGTAAAACAAATAAATGTAAATGAGGCACCAGGGGAATGGCAGCTCCAGGGAAGATTCTGGTTACCTGAGGTCACACCCACTTTGTCCTCACAAAGTCTCCCCCCATGCTGCAGAAGACTGGATTCACAGCTCTGCTCTGTCTTCTCTCCACCAGCTCAGTATAGGTGTCCGGGGCCTCCTGACCTCTCTCCTCATACTTCTGATGCCTATTCAACAGACCTTAATTAATGCTGCCTTTGTTGCCTGCTTTTTAAACTGCAAACCCCCTGCTGTCTTTGCCTTTTAGGAACCAGAAATTTATTGTCAAAATTTGTTTTCCTAATATATCCATCCTCTGTGCTTTTTGTTATGCCCTGACACCCTAGTGCTTGTGAGCAGATCAGTTGGCTTTGTGGTGCTGGTCCCCCCATTTCTCAGTGTCTATCACTACTTCTGAAGGTCAGACAAACTCAGCCTCCAACTTCCCTATCAAACCTATCAGTTAGCTTTTAGTGGCAATCCTTCAACACTGGTAACTTGCCTGATTTAACCTTATCAGATGCAATATTCATGCTAAAAGAAATAAAATGCTTCTGGTTTTAAAGCTAAAGCATCACAGAGTAATGTACATAGTAAAAACACATTGCTACATCAACTATAGCCTTCAACTTTTAGCTTCCCATGTGCTTGTCATATTTTAAATTAAGTCCTAAAGCTGTATGTTGCTCTGAGAAAGTTCGGTGTCTGCATGAAAATTCAAAGAACCCATACTGGTGATAAGGCTATGAATAGCATGTAGAACCAAAGCCCTCAGGGGTATCACCAGTATCACCAAGAAAGGACTGTCTTACTAGTAAATCTAGAAAATAAATGGAGTCAGAATTATGTGAAGAATTTTTCAGGAATCCAGAAAAATGTGAGGAATTTCAACTGATCTTCAGGTTGCTTTCAGATGGACCTGATCCACACCATGCCTGCCCTTATTCCAACCTTCCAGTTCCTTTTTTTTTTAACCACTTCAGTGCATTTCTCTGTATTCTTGGAAGCTGTACAGATGATAAAATCACCCAGCTGTATTGCTCTCTCCCTAGCTAGGTACTTATCTGAATCTTTTACAACCATCTGCTACTTTCTCAGACAGGTAATGGAGCAGAACATCAGCAAAAAACCAAACCAAAACAAAACACCCCCAACAACAACAAAAAACCCAAAAACACCAAAAAGAAAAACTGTCTCACTTAGAGATTTCAGTTTTATCCTAAGCTTAATGAATAGTTTTATAATCCATGATTTTTAGGTTTAGCACTATGAGAGCTGAAGGGCATGCTATCATGGAGATTTCTTTCCCCTGCTAAAAGCAGTAGTACTTCTAAATATTCATAACATCATTATAAAGTTTATCAGATCCAAAGCTTTTAATTTAGACCCCATCTCAGTCATGTATCACTTTTAGCCAGAAGTGGTTTTTATTTCTTTTAACATTTGAATCCAAAGTATGCAGAATGGATACACTGCGAATTTTAAGCTCCTCTTGTCTCTCCTCAGATTCTTTCACTTGCACTGTTTTGTTTTGATTTCTTAAACAGGTTTTGCTTTTGAGCTACCAATCAATGCAATTCAACAAGATATAATAGGAAAGCAGTTCCCGACTGTTACTTTCCATTTTTCATATCTGTAGTGCAATTCATCAGAATAAAATCTCCAGGCTTGAATGATAGTCTATTTAGGGCATGAGAAAGGTACTCACCAATGAAAACTCAACCTACTCTAGCTTAATCAAGAGAAACAGTTGGTTGCTTCAGTCAGACTACTGCAAGGAGAAAGTGAAACTTAGCTTAGTATAGCTTATTGGCATTCAAACTATTACCTGTTCTTGCGACTCCTCAGTCCAGATTCAGAGATGGGATCTATGGCTGCTTCTCTTCTTGACTGCATCTCTTTTCTATTTCCAAGAAGGTATGGTTACATTGGGTGTTTGGCCTAGGTGGACAGCAGCTGCTGAATGTTGTTATATGAATATAGGCAGCCACAGGAACCCCATGACTGTTTTCCCTGGAACCACAAGAGCAAAGCTGTTATAAGAATATAGGGGATAGGAATACATTTTTTGTGTCCTGTGGACTGTATCTATCATTATAGCAGTTTATTTTTGACTGAATAGCCAGGGAATGTGAAAAGTAAGGGCTTTCTAAGAAGAAGAAATTGATGCAACAAGTTGAGGGAGAGTATAACTGAAAGGTGTAATAATCTTCAGATTTATTCTCTATTTCACTTTGGGGCATAACAGGAACTCCACTTTCCAGCTGTGTTTTGGTAAGTAGAGAAAGGTTAAGAGCAGTGTTTAGAGGGCATGTGTGGTTATGCTGTTATTTGTCCGCTTGCCTAATTTTACATCAGTATCATTTGAATGCCTTCATCTGAAATCAGGTGCTTAAATGAAGGGGTGTCCATTTGTCTAAATGGCATTAGAAAAGATACATCCATATTACAGATAAAGAAGTGAAGCACAGAAGTTGTGGAATTGTGTTGACAAAAGGCCAGACGTGGCTTCCAACTACTGAGAAGCAGAAGCCAACAGAGACATTGAGTGTAAAACAGAACAGGGGGTAGCAGCTTTTAACAGAACTGCTGACCAAGAATGAAATTACTGTAACACTACCATGTCACAAACATCAAATAAGAGTGTAAAATCAGCCAAACTGGGCCCATTGGAAAGAGCAAAGAGACACTGGCTGTTTATTAGGAAGGGGATGAAGGTGGCAAGGAAGAAGAGCTTGGGAAGGAACAAATGTGTAAAAAGAGAATATAAGGGGTAGCAAATCTTGTGATCAGAGCTGACTGGGAGACAATTTTAAGAATATTAGTGCTATGGATATTAGGCATTTGTGATTAGATTAGGTTTTGATGCAATTGGTCACTAATCCTTTGTTTCTGTGACAACTGTGTCTATTCTGCATTGCACCAGATCACCAGCATCGTGTCAGGTCATCAGCACTGCCTCAGTCTGCTTTTCACCTGGAGAAAGTTTATTTCTGAATCCTCTAGGATCTTCTTAAAAAATGTTAAGCTGTAGCGTATGGATCTCTGTATTGTTGTTGAGGGCTGCTACTTTCTGTAGGTCTGACTTTGGGAATTGCAATGGTTTTTGTACAGCAGAGCAGTGAGAAATATTCTTCAAGATGCCTTGTCCAGTTAGAGAGAGAATGATCTGTCCTACTACCTCAGATGCTTTTAGGCTTTCTAAGGTTTAGCTTAGAATTTCTTGCTGTTGAGTGTGACCTTTCTTTGGCACAGACACTTTGTCTCCACTCTTTAAAGATGATTGCCTGCTCTTTTGGAAGCGGCTGCCATGCAGCACAAAGACCTCTGAAGTCCCTTTGCAATCCATTAAGAGATTGGTTTATTTACTGTCTGCTATTGATTATTACTTAATCTTAGACTTCTTCCCTCAAGGAAAAGAAAACAATCTTTGTGCAGTTTCTGGTTTGTTCTGTGGCCAGAGAGAAGAAAAAGCTCTGATGCAGCTGACTGAAGAGGCTGCTCAGCTTTGACTCAAAGTGCATTTGTTTTCATTTTCTAGCCAAATTTCTAGCCAAAAGATTTATCATTGACCTGAAGTGTAGTGAAAATTGCCAAGTTGTTGATGTCCCTAGAGATAAATTTCTCTGTTTACTTGTAGGGCAGATGCAACCAAGGCAGCTCTGGCACATGATGTTCCCTAGATCTGTTTCCCTGGTTGTAAAGAAGAGTTGAGCCCCCATTAGGAAATCAGGACTAACCACTATTGTTGAGTGCTCTCCACTGAAGCCATATCTGTGGCTCCCAGACTGCTATTTTTGGAACACTTTGGGTTGGTGCCAATGGTAGGGTTGGTGTAAGCAACATGTAAGCCATGCGCAGAAGCAAACATTTCATTTTGTCCCACTGTGCTGAACAGCCAATGGATGGCACACATGTACTCAAACCCCACGGTGTCCTGCACCACTGACTTCGAAAGGAATGAGAGCCCTCAGAAAGGACAGAAATTTCTTTTTAAGCAGCAGGAAAAACCTCCCGAACAACAGTCAGGTTAGTTCCTGAGGAGCAAAATTGGGAATGCCAATTTTCTGTGCTTTTACTCACTAACCCCAGTGCTCCTACCCACCGCAGGGATTCCTCACAGGCTTCTCATGGCTCTGCTCTCTCTTGGTTCATTCTCATGTCCCCTGACCACCCACTGAGCAAGAAAAGCTGTAGGTACAGGGATCAGAGCTGAGAGGTTCATATGCTGACAAGTCACTTAGTAAGTAAACTGCTGCATGGATATTGGCAGGTCACGCACAACAGATGATGGTTCAGTTCATGCTGAAGACCTTTTCCTCCTGGGAAGAGCTCACTTGGCTCTCTTCTCAATCCATCCAGACATCAATTTGTGTGAAATTTTCAGGAACATAATAATTGTTATGGTTTCTACTACTTTGTCAAATTTGCGTCTAGTTAGCAAAGAGGTCCAAAGTTTCAGAAGAAGAAAATGGACTGATGAGCAGACAGAGATTGGTGAAGTTTTTGTTTCTTTAAAAACAGACTTTCAAAGAAAAAAAAAAAGATTAAGGGGCAAACTAGGAAACCAGAAGTACCAGTTTAATGATAATTTTTTTGTCCAAAATTAATTTTTAGCTGTGCTTAGTATTTAATTATGACAAGGAATTTGAGAAAAGAAAGAATTTTCAATATTTCCTGTAGATTTAGTGCAAAGTTTGTGATCAAACCATATATTCTAAGTCCTGAGAAAGATAAAAGCAAATCTGAACACCTTGATGCAGTATTTTAATCTCATAAATATGAAACACAAATCATTACCCATAATTATGAAGTACAACAAAGAATAACAAATATTTCTATTTCTATAGTTAGGGTTTTGTTTTTCATTATTTTGTGTGTTGTGGTGTTTTGTTTAAATTTTTGTTTTTAGATAAATGATGGTTCTAAAGGGCTTTTAATTACATACTTCTAATGTACACTAAGAAAGAGCTCCCTTGCATCTAGCATCCTCCCACATATAGCTGCAAAGTTTTAAAGGAGCTTTTCTTTCCTTCCCTGGTCTTTAAGAGCCAAATTTGGTAGACCTTCTATCTGACATTTCTGGAGCCAGAAATCCTTTATTTCCTGACAGAGGGGTCAATCCTCTCATCTCTTCCTGTCTCCATGCCCCCTTCTGGGCAGATGAGAATTGCAGAAGCACTTAGCACTGTCCCAGCTCCGCTCCCTCCAACAGCTAAGAAGGGTTGCTGATGCCAAAGGCTGTAGCTGAACTGGACAGTCTTGAAAACGCCATCCCTTATCGCCAGCCCTGTATTACCTGTATGTGTATAGAAGGAAGCAGTGCAATTCTCCTGACCAGAAGCTCTATCAATGTACTATAGCAAAACCCATGAGGATAGAGTTCTGAATATTTCCCTAATCCCAACTAAGGCTTTAACCTCTCCTGGTTTTATTTCAGTTTTATATCCTTGAGGTCATAGGATTCTGCCAGTGGCAAGTAGAGGGAACTGGCCCTGAAGCTCTCACTGTGGGAGTGATTTGTTGATCAAGACATATGAGCAGCAAATATACCCATTTCTCCTTTAATACACTTACTTGATTCTCTTTCAGTCTTGAATATTAATAAGCAAAAAGCTGCAAGACATTTGCCTAGGAAAATTCCTCCAACCCCCAAATCCGCTTTTCTCTGCAAGTTATTAAACATAACTTTCAGCAAAAGATTGATAGTGGTTCTTTTGGGCAGAATTTACAACCTCTCTATTATCCAGATGCACTGCCTTTAGAAGGGCACTGTGCCTGTGCAGTGGTGCCTGGAACCAGCAGGGCTCTTCTGACATAGCCAGTGAAACCTTCTGCAACATCATGAATTAAGTGCACATCTGTGGGTTAGGAGTGTATTTACTGCAGTGGAACAAGGACCTGAAGACGGCTCTTTCCAGTTAGTGTTTTCTGCTGGAGTACGTCAACTCCGGATGATGTGCTAGAAAAGGAACCACCTGGCTGCTCAACCCACTCCCATCTCTCCCTTTTCTCTCACTATCCACAGCACCTGTGCTTCCAGCTGTGCAAGTGAGAAATTCTGCCAGCCAGTCCAGCTAGAATTCTGGTCAGCATTACACATTATTGCATTTCTCTCTCCTTTTTTCCTTTCTTTCCTTTTTTTTTTTTGTGGGTGAGGGGGTAGAAGGACTATTTCTTGTGTACTTGCTTTACAAGTCCTCACTTTCCTTGCAGGAGAGAAGTTTCCAAACAGATCTTTCTAACCTTAATCATTTCACTCATTAGTTTAGCAAGACATTTTCACAGACATCTCTTCAGCAATGGTACCACGTAATTTTGATTGTGCCTGAACTCTCCAAGCCCCTCATGTTTAATGTGAATGTTCCCAGGCCGTGGCTGTGACCAAGCACTGATTTGGGATGTCCTGCCAAGTTGCAGGATCATAGGGAGCTTGATGTGGGAGGCAGCCCCTGAGTGAATAACAAGTTAAAGCTGGTTCCACAACACAGCTGGAGCTATGTGGGCACAGGCGATCTTCTACAAGAAAGGAAGAGCTGGAGGACAACTCTCCTTGACTTAAAGCCATGAAACCCTACAGGAATGTGAACACCTCCTCTGTGAACCTGGCAGCCAGGTAAACCCCAGGCAAAGATGATGTACTGTAGCTTATCAATACACAAATAGAGAACTTAAATCCTGATTAAACTACTTGTTTCTGTTCTTCCCTGTACTCACCTTTTTTGGGGGGCAGGCAGGGGGGAGTACTACTTAAATTCTCTCTATGCAGTTTATGTGGTTTGAATCTTATTCTTAGATATCAAAGTTACTATATGCAGTGAGCAAGGAGGTGGGAGAGAGTGAAAATCGAGAGCATAAATGTAGGTGGACTCATGGACTATCTTAAGAAACCTAAAATAACGCTATTAAAGTATCTTGCCTAGTACAGGTCACCTTTTATATCTACTAACTACGTATGGATGCCTGTAAAGCTTAGGGATGCCTAAAATCATGGTAGATCCTTAAATAAAGACATATGGATCCCACTGTGGAGGTTTGTATCTCTGTTCTGGATTTCGCTTCAGTGGTCTAAAGTCTAACTTCCTGTGGGATTGGTGAGCAGCTCTGCCTGCCTTTCTTGGACAGAGCCTTTAGTGGTAAGTATTACTGCTGCTAATAAGGATAGAATATCCCTCAAGTTCATCCGGTATACTCCAGAGGAGCCCCTTTTGCTAGGAGTGATGACATTTCTCATTTAATAAAAATATCCAACTACCAGCCAAGAAAAAAAATCTGATTTAAATGTCCTGCACTAATGCCTCTAGCAGCTACTTGCTTCATGAGCTCATTTACATCTCTAACCAGCTCTCCCTATTAGAACTATTTCTGTTATGAGTTTCTTGGAGAAAAAAGGTGGCTTGGGTTTTTTCCCCCCATAGGAATCCCTGACCCAAGAGGGCCTTAGTTAGGAAGAGGAATTTCTAAAAACCACCATGAGAAGCACAATAACTGAGGAAGGATAAATGCTCAACATGCTAGAAAAAGCAAAGGGAGTTCAGGCAAACTTCATACTCAACAAAAAATTGGGGGACGTGATTAACTTTTATGGGTTTTTTACTTTCCTATGTGTCAGTGTGATTTATGCAAAATTTGTTTCCTCAAACAGTTTTTTTTTTAAGTGTGTATGAAAAACAACAAGTGAATTAGTGACATTTATTCAAGGGAATATTTGTAAAGCTGCTTTATTGTGTAGATACTGCTGCATCTAAGCATTACTTTTCAATTTTATTTTAGTATAAATTAACTTATCTTCTTTCAAGTGCCTTTAAAGCTAATAATCCTAAAAGAATTAAGATTAGAAAGTAAGGCTATCAGTGACAAAGCTCATTAATGGCTTTTTATCAGTGCAAACTGGTGAACTATATCCAGGATAATTGGAGTAAATGGAATATACCCATTCTTCAGCCAGGTATCCTTTACTCTACTTTACATTAATTACTTCAAGGTTTTGTTCTGGTCAAATAAAATTTGAGTGGCTTGTCTGCTTCTTTTCTGAAAGGCTGAGCAAATGTCAGGTGTGATGCTTTGAGAAGTCAGGAAGGGTAAATCTGCAGCAGTCCAGATAAGGACAGGCAGAGAAGGTAAATACAGAGACCCAAATAGTTGCCACTGATGATCATTTTCAGGTGGTTCTAGGGAGATTCAGGCAGGATATTTCCAAAGAAAGGGGGACTTTGCTCTCTGGAAGGAAAAGATTCTTATTTTGAAAATTATGCTCATTTTTTACTAGTGGATAGCTCAGGTTTGCTGGGGGAGTACAGAGTTAGTTGTGGTTTTTTTTTTTTAACTTTTTGTAAGAAGTCTGTTCCTATTTTAAAGTTCTTTTAAAGTCCAGTGAAGGCTGATCTGCCCCAGGCTTCTCTGAAAACGCACCTGCACAAAACAGATCCTACTTTGATTATGGACCTTAATAGTTCTTTCCAGAGAGATAGCCTTCCCTAGTAATTCCTCATTCAGAAATTAAAGTGTAACATGTATCAACATGCTTAAGTACCCTTATTAAAGCCCTTAAGAGCCCCTCTAGTGCTGTAAGCACTAGCTAAAGACCCCTGACCTAAAGAAAAAGGAGTATTCATTCAAGTAGGAGATCTCTGTCTGTCTCTTCTGGGAAATACTGGTTTACAACCCAAAGATAGAAGCAGATTTCTGGACTGCACCCCCTGTTTTCCTGCCAGCTTTTGCTCCGTTATAGCTGAGAGAGCAGCAAACTTGCATCCTGTAACAGCTGCTGCATTGTCTTTCCTTACATTATGCATCTTCATGAGGTACAAAGAACTCATCCCTTTTCTCCAGTTAGTTGAAATGTTTGTTAGTATCTGGAAAACAGGATTGTATTCAAAAGAGAGCAAATCAAAGTGTTAGGGCAACCTGTTCTTCTCTTCTCTGCCTCTCCAGTCTGGATTAGTTTAGTTAAGGAACACTATTCCCACATGATTTTGTGCCACACAGGAAAAGCAGGAAGAGTGCTATGGGGTTTAGGTTTTGAAGGCATGAGAATAAATTTACTACTGCTCTATGGCAAAAAGTAGAGAAAGGAAATTTTAACAGTTTGAGAGACTGGTACAAAACACATTGTTTTTTTCCTTCCTTTTGTTCTAGTGCAAAATAAAAGAGGAAATTAAGCTGTGCGAGATAGAAGGGGAAGTTCTGACATAAGTCCTCTGAAACTGAGCACAAACTTTTCCTCTCTTCTTCTTTTCTTCCACAGTTTGTTTAGGAAAACAAAATGTTTGCAGTGGCCATGGCATAGTACACTTATCCAAGTTCAGTCAGCTTTTACTTTGTATTCTTGTGGAATTTCTGGTGGAAAGTATCTCAAAGGGTCTATTTCTTCCCTGTCCTACACCTCATTTACTGAGCAGATCCTGCATCTGGCAGACAAATCAATTGTAAACCAAAAGATTTTAGGGAGGTTTGGTGCCATGATCTATGCATTTTTCAGCAATTCAAATGGAATGAGTTCTTTTACCCATCCTAAAAGTTTGCTGTGTTAGTGCAGTACCTCAGCCAGTACTCAGGACCTCTGCAACTATATGGAGTGAAATAGGTACTTGAAGATTCACATAATGTATTAACCATTTTTGTAACTTAATTCAGGGCATGATATATACAGCTGACATCAAAAGCCTTTCATAGCTGTTCTTTAATTTCAGTTTCAGTAATGAATATAGATCCAATTAGAAGGGAGCTGATACATGTTGAAAAGAATTAACAATACCCCTAATTTCCATGTTGAAGTAATGACTGCTATTATAGACTTCTTGATTTTAATCAGATATTCTCAAAAATGACAGTGGATTTGGATTCATAATGCTAAACTGATGCTACAAGTCACACTCTCTCACGTTCTTTCTCTTTCTCTGTATTAAAAAAAAATAAAATAAGTCTTACAAGTGTAGAACAAAAGCTGATTTGATGTGCTACGTATCTTTTTTGGCACATTAATATTTGCTCAAGACAGATCACAAACGGCATGTCAGTGGTTGTGGAGGTTTGCAGTAGCTGACCCTGAGCACCAGCTATGTGAGACAAAAGTTGAATCAGGCTTATTGAGAGCCTGATATGGTTTTTGAGGGCTGTGTGGCACTATCTTCAGATCAGACCAGGGGCTCTTGGTTCAAAATATTTTGTCTTCATGGTATAGAAAAGAATGTTGGAGCAGCTGTCACAACTTAATGGTCATGACGATTTTTCCAGTTTTACATCACAATCTATACAGACTGAGGGGAAAAATGCCCCTGTGAGTGGTCTTTCAGCAAGTGGTAATGCACCTCTTTCAGAAATACATGGTGAGCTAAACTGGATGAGAGCCTGCCAGTGACACAGGATTACTTTGTGTCCTCTATGTGAAGCTTTGTGTCAGCAACAGCTCTGTCTTCACAATTGCTCTAATTTCTATGGCTTGGGCCACTTTAAGAGGGAAGAAAGAAATTTGTGTACATGCAATACACAGAGAATGAATCTATTTAGGCAGGTTTTCATCTCATCCATCTACCCTCATGGTAAGGTCTGAGTATGCTTCTGATAATGCCTCTATTGTCTGTGCTTTGCCTGTGCCTTTCTATAACCATTAGGATTTGGTACTGCAGGGAAGCCACACGAGCAGTTGCATGTGCACCTTTTTTGTATGGGCAACATGTCAGGAATCGATGTGAGGTCTCTTCAGTTTGACTTGCTTTCCTGACATTTTTCAGTTGGTCTGTACGTCAGGCTTCAGTACATGTGGGAGCAGGTGGGATATGCAGTACCTTGTGTAGAGACACTGGAGAATATTGTATTTTCTGAAGCAATAAAGTCACAGAGTTTAACTGGGCAAATAAACCTATCTAGAGAAATTGAAAGTGCACTGGTTTGTTGTCACTGAAGAAGAATTCCCCAAACAGTGTCACCTTTTAATAAGCGCCTGACTGGCGCACAAGCTCAAAATGGGAGCTATTGCTAGTGTCTGGCAACAACATCTATAATGCAATGTAGGATACATCTATCCAAATCTGCTTTGAAGGATACCTTGCATGCAGTTGAGTTGCTAATCTAAGCATGTATTAGTCACAGAATTTTAATCAAGTAGCTTGAATTAGAAAATTTCATCAGTCGGGACACAATCCTTAAATTGAAAGAGAAATTGCATGCTGCTGAATGGATGTATTTTTTGTGTTCAGATTTGGCTCCATTTGCAAATAGCTTTGGGATATGCTGTGTTTATTCCAGTTATGAAGCATATCGGGGTTCTTTCTGGAATGTGCTTCCTTCCTCTCAGCAGGTGTTTTACCTTATAATTAATGCTGCCTAGCCTAGTGTTAGTGTTCTTGCTTCTCTCTGTTTCTATGTTGTTGCTGGAGAAACTAAGATAAAGGAGCCTATGTTTATTATCTGAGGTAGTGGAGAGATGGCCTGGCATGTGTCTTTGTCCGGAACCAGCCCTGAAACTATATCACATGTAGAACAGAGGGTAGTGGAGACATGTGGACGTAGTGTCAGAAAGCAAAGTTGGGAATTGGCAGCTGCATTCTAAAGGAGTGTTAGGAAAGGAAGTATTCAAACTATCTTTTTGTTTAATAATACTAATGCATGATCCTATATCTCTGGTATTTACCAGCAAAGACACTTCTATATGTAATATATTTGCTGTACTAGACTTATATAACCTGATCATATCTCCTGTTGCCTGAGATACGTATGGGAGAGAAAATACTAAGCTAAGTATTTTGGAAGCAAGGTTTGGTTGGTTTTGTTTTTTTTTTTTTTTCATACTAAGCAGTGTGAACATGCTTGAAAGCAAAATTTACGAAGGAAGATTAATAGTTGATATGTGCTGATATGAGCCTGTAATGGAAACTCTTAACTCCTTAATATGCTTCCTTCTTCTCAGTCCCTTATTTCATGCTGCATTGTGCACAGCATCAATTCAACTGTATTTCAGTAAATTTCTACTTAACCACTTCTCAGCTGATATGAATTCTAAACTTTTTCTCTGTTTCCCGCTGTTCTCCAGTTCAAAACTGCTTTGTTACTTAAAACATTTGCCTAGAATATATTAAAATTAAATCTAGGTTGATGGGGTTTTTTTGTCCCCAAATTCTTTGAAGGAAGAATGTTTGAGTATTAATATCTTTGAGGGGTTTATTTGGCTTGCCTGCAAATTCTTTTAATTTGTATTTTGCTACTTATTTAAAAATGTAAAAATGACCTCTGGTTTGAAGATTATAAACAAATATTTGGAAAGAGTTAATAAATATTTATTCATGTTTAGATGCATGAAAATTTAATTAATTGTTGCTGTTAAAGGTTTGCATCTCAGGTCTTGTTTATAGCATGATTTATAAATGTATGTTTACATTGTGTGTTGGTGATCTGTCCCTCCTGATATTGAGGCTATAATGTGTGGGCAGGTCATCTATTACAACTGTACCAACTATTTAAAAACTTGTCTTCTGTGTAAGGAGAAAACGCCTTAGCCATCAAGTTTTAGTAATTGTTCCTGTTCAGTACCGGTCCTTCCTTATCCTCACCATAATAATTTATTCAGTAACCCAAGACTGCAGGAGAATAAAAGGAGTGGTGGATGAAAACCCCAAGATCACAGACAAAAAAGCAGCATTAAAATCTTAGCTTAGCCAGGAAGGCTGGGAGGACTGAGAAGCCTGGCTGTGGAACTACCATGATGTCATGATGATTTTTTGCCTTTTTATATACTCCTTTTATACCCCTTTATATAGCCTTTTATATAGCTTTTATATGTCCTTAGTGCTTTCAGCCCACATACTTGTAATTCCCTAAGTCTGATACCCAGTGTTCTGTTAAGCCAGGAAACCAAACATCCTGGAAGCCTCGCTTCTAAGGGTCAGAAAGCCCCAGACACCAAGGTCCTCTCTAGAACACATCCTGTAAACAAAGATAGGCCCATCCAGGGGGGAGATTCCTCAGGATGGGAGATTCATTTGAGTCTCTCATTGGGGAATCTTTGATAGATATGCTAATTTGCAAGGCCTATAAGTTGTATACATGATTTATCATGGTGTGCATTTCGGTGTGCATTTCGGCGCACTCCACGTGGCGAAGTGGTGCACCTAAGGATCCTTAAATAAATACCAAGGTGAAAACCCCTTCCTCCCTTAACTGTGCCTGGTTTTAATTTTAAGACGAGGAAAAGGCAACAACCAAACTGGCTTGTGCATAGAATTTAAAAACATTAGTATCTGTTGCTGCTCCGTTTCATACCTAAACCTCAGGCCGTTCCTTTCTCAGGCACCTCTGATAGTGTTGGGGTAGGATAGGCATTTCCTGTGCATTCCTCTCCACAGTCACTGTATCTCTTCAAACAGCACATCCAAAGTGAGGGGCAGAGCTTGTGGCCATTTCCATAATCCCCCCTGTGGTTGCTGTCTCTGAGATACTGGCTAGGTCCACTACCAGCAGATTTGCCAAGACCCCAGTCCAAGACCCAGGCTTCCCAGCTGAGCCCAAGTGTCATATCACCTGAAGCACCAGCAAGCGCACAGTGTGCATGGACAGAAGGATTATATACAGCCTGTTCGTGTAGGGCAAACCCTCTACTTGAAAAAATATGCAGAAGGAATTTCCTCTAAAAAAACCCCAAAACCCCCCAGATTTGGAGTAGATATAAGCAGCAAGAAATGTAAACGCACCGACTTAAATAGTTGTACTGGAAACCAGGCTTTAGAAGCTGCAACTATCAGTGTGTGTACACAAATACTGTGATTCAGGTTAATTTTAGGGGTTTACCTTCAGGACTCATGTAAGAAGGCTCATTGTCCTGCTCTCCCTCAAAAGAAAGTGAACTGAGACAAAACAGGATGAGTCTGGACCTATCAGTTCTATTAGGTCAATCTATCCTGACGTTTTCAGCTTGAAAATGTTGTGATTATTACACTGTTAATATTTGCACATTTTTTCTGGTGATAATGTCTTCTTCTCCCCTCAGCCAGAGAGAAAAGCAAGACCTTTGTCAGAGGAGTTTTCTGCCTTTTTTTTTTTTCCCTTCTTTTCTCTCTTCTGCTCAGCAAATAGAGTGGAGACTGGAGATGGTATTTGTTTCAGATATGTGCTTTCGAAATGATGATACATGGCTTAATTTTACCATTATGCAGCCTCATGGAATCCTGAAGAAATTACTCATGGTAGGGAAGTGCAGGCCAATAAATGCTTGCAGGATCAGCGGCTGTCTCTGTTCTTTAGTCTGAAGTGTTGTCATTACATTGTGTTTTACTGATAATTGCTCTGCCTCAAAAGTATTTTTATTTTGCTTTTAATGTATCATACTTTTATACAAGACCTACTGCTGTGATTTTCTCTGCTAATGCATGGGAGTCCAGAACAGTAAGCCATGCTGTATTAAATGCTCTAACCAAGCAAATCTGCATTCTGATGGTGTTGCACAATAAGCAATTGAGATTTGCTGCTGGGCCCAAGCAAGCAGTTCAGTTCAAACTTAGCAGGTTTCGTGGTTTCCTGGATCAAGGGCTCCCTGTGAATGCTGTGGTGCAAGTTCCCCTCCTCCACCTGCTGGACTAACTGTATTATATTATTTATTAACCACTCTCTGTAGTTTTCTTGGTCTTTGGCATGTATAGTTTATCTACACATCCCGTCTCTCTTGAGCAGTGCCACACAAAGTGTCTTTCAGGTGGAAGGAGGATGTTTTTCCCAAGTGGAAACCTCTCTGCTTCCTTCTCAGTGAAGAGAAAGGAAGGTTGGCTTAAAATATGAGCATTAAAATGTACTTTCTCTGACTTAGTGCTGTCTTTAAAGGCAATGAAGAAAGATACTATTGGATGGTTTCTAAAGAGGGGAAATGCTGAAGCTGCCTGTAGGCAAATGATGTCAAATGATGATAAGCAGCAGGCTGGGAGGTAAAAAGACTGATTTCTTTTGGCCATAGTAATATTAGCTATTACAGCAGCAATAAGATTTTTATTTGTTTTTCATCAAGTAATCTTAGTCTGAAATTCATCCCCTCTCTAAATCAGCTGTGTCTAGCTGCAGATTTACTGCTTCAGCACAGATCATAATAATGAGAATGTAGATATACTGTTCTTCATTTAGTTGTACTTTTAGGGGGTAAAATAATTCAGGCAACAACGGTTGTTGTTCAGAGCTCTTGGATTTGCATGACCTTGTGGTTAGTTGGTTTGGGGTCTTTTTAGTACATTAGCTTTGGAATACGCTTCCCTTACTATTAGTGGTACTGTAACTAAGAGATATATGGTACAATTATTGAAATGTCCTATAGATAAAACAGAATAATTTCACAGAGCCTGGAAAGAAGTAATTGTTTATGCAGACAAATTGCCAGCTAAGAATTTCTTATGAGTATTTTCAATTTTTAATGTCATGTAAATTATTCCTACACTAACATAAACAGGAAAGCAGGCTATGATTTTCAGAGCCTTTTCAGTAACATTTGTTGGCATTCCTTTCATTCATTCTGCATTTTTATTGTATCACCCAATAACGGCTTCCCTCCCTTTCCCACCCTGTTCATCCATTAACGCTCAGATAATGACCTCACTGCGTTTCTGCGAAATACACTTATCGCTGGGATTCATTATTCTGTCATGACAGGGCTATTTTTAGCCCAGACTCCAGCTGGCAACTGGAGGAGAATCATAGGAAGGGAAATTGCCTCAGGTGCTATTAGTGTTATCTAGTTGCCTGTAGTGTCTACAGTTTAATGTGAAGTGTCCTGGAGTGCATGGCTCCAAAATTAACTTTTTGTTATTTCTTTGGCCTAAGAAGCAATATTCCAGTCTGTGGGGAAAGGGAAAAAAAAAAAAGAGATAAAATATAAAATTGACATGAATACATGGCTTTGAGGGGAAGTACTTCAAAGCTGATCAATAAGGGCAGGTAGAAAAATATATAGCAGTCAGAGTTATGATGAAATTTGTTCCTTTTGCATCATTCACCTTGAGCCTTAGCTGTGCTGGGCAGAAGATCACCTCACGTTGGCATGTCCAGAAGGCTGGGAATATTCATCTAGAAACTTGTGCTTGGGAGTGGCAGATAATTAACACATTTTTGCTTTTGCACAGCACAAAATTTTGGGGGGTTTAAGGACTTACCTGAAAAAAACCAGACTTCTGGATGCTTTCCTGTTGTTTTCACTGAGTTGCTAGTCATTTTAATGTGCTGTCCTATCTGTGGGAAAGAATTAGTAAAAATTTTTTAACTTGTCTCCCCTGTCTCTCTGTTTGTAAGTTTTCAAATGGGCCCCTTGAATGTACTATTTCCCAAACAAAAGATTTCAAGAGGTACTAACTCCTGGAGTAGAAAACTTGAGAAGAGAGTGAAACTTGCTGTTCTATGCCTGGCAGCCTTGCCTTGGGGAATGGGAATTTAAGGCAACAGTCCAGCTCACAGTGCATAGATTTATGCATCAAAATTTACCAGTTTTGATAGAGAAGATAAGGAGTGTGAAACATGAACTACACTGGAGAGATCTCCCTTGGATTTAAGCAAATATTTTGGAGTGTGGACAGTCTTTCATCTCTCCAGCATGTAACCTGGCTCACCATCATCCAGGAAACTTTCTCCTGTGGGAACAGACTTGCATATTTAAGGTTTTTGTTCTGATTCCATATATTGTTAAAAAGATTGATAAAATTGATTTTGAGACACATTCAAAATCTCCATTAGAATAAGTACCTTATTTTCCACACATTATTCTGTGGTGCACAGTATCTCTGTTAAATACTCATGAAAAATCATTATTTTACTACAGTCCAAATACTCTTTATGAAAGCATGCTTTAAGTGGAATATATATGTGTAGGGAACCTTTATGGAAAGACTGTGTGTATAAAAATAATTCCCCTTTTAGCATTACTAGAGCTTGAGGTGTAACAACCCCACCCGGATCTCCCTTGATACCAGACTGAGATGGTGAGAGCTCCTCTCGAAAACCCATAAAACTGCAGTAAGTCTTCATGGAAATTAGCTGTTTGATTCTGGGTGAAATTCACCTCTAGATCTTTTTATTTAGCATAAACAGCTGTTGTGCCTCTGTGATCCACATGACTAACGCGATGGATGTGGCTACAACCTGCGATGGGAGCTACATGCCTCTGGGAACTTTGTGCTTACATGAAATGATTTCAAGGCATGCTGTTTAATAAAGGAAGAAGATAAGCTCTTACAAAGTGCAACTTTATGCTGCTGAGAGGCATGGCACCCAAGAAATTAAAAAGTGTAGCTACTGGGGGAGAGGGGAGGAGAAGGGAACAGCAAGTTATTTCTGAAAACTGGGATAGCAGTGGGGTCCATTTTTAATGGCCATTGCCAATACTTTTACATTTAGCTGAGGTAAACAGAACTCCATGCTTGGCCTCAGGCATCATTACTTCCAAATGACTCTAAAATGACTATAATATTCTCCATTATATCCTTAATTAAGCATCACAGGACAAAGAAGCTTTGCAAACAAAGAACGTTTCTGTGTGAATTGTTGTGAGGAGGGAATTGTTGTGCATGGCATTTCTTCATTGTTCTGGTAAAGCACGATGGAAAAAACCCTTTTGTTATTTTTGTAATATGTTTAATCAAATTATGTGTTATTAACCTGTGACTGGATAATGGCTTTACAGTGACTGTTGAATGCTAAGGCGATAATGAAAATAAGTTTAAGGAGATAAATATAAAGCAACTAGTACATATATAAATCTATAATCTTTGTTCCAGGAATACTAAATAATTGGATTTAAACAATAGACAGTAAAGTATTGCTGAAACAACAGCCCTTTTCTGGATTTTAAAGCTACTAGAAATCTCATTTAGCAGCAGTTGAAGTGGGGGACTAACGAATTTTAAAATTTAGAACATTTAAGAATCACAAGATATTAACTCAGCAAAGAAAACAGGAATTAACGTGATGAATAGAAATATTCTGACTGGCTTGGAAAATAATCCTTTTCTTTCAGACACTTGGAAACTAGCATATTCATTTAACAAAAAATTCCAATTAAATTAAGCTAAAAATATGTTGGTTTCCAAGTAGCTGAAATGCCACCGTATTCTCTGTGCCCTTAAAAAGCTCTTCTCTAAATGATACTGACTGCACTCCTGCATCCATGTGCCTTTGGGTGGTGTCCATGGCAGTAACGCCTAGAGATGCCAGCTGAGTTGATTCCTTGGTATCAGGCAAGAGGCTCATGCCCGAAATGTGAGAGAGTCTGTGCTGAAGAGCTCGTGGAGTAATGGGGCAGGAGAGGCAAAGGACTGAGAAACGTTTATGAATGTAAAAGAGAGTACAAAGGCAAAGAGGAAATAACAGCACTTCCTGAACCTGGAACGGATGAAACTCCTCTGAAAGTGAAAAAAACATCTCAGTTTGCAGCTGTGATCACGTGGTCCAAAGGACTCCTGACAGGGGATGTTTCTGGAGTGACTCAGGAGCGAGCTAAAGAAATAGAGGCAGCTAAAAACCGGTGGAAATTCAGCAAACCCCACAGCAATTCCTCCTTCATTTAGAGTTCAAATATTTTTTAAAAAAACTTAAATAGGAGGGAGAAAAACAGCTGCACAGTGCTTCAGGGATTAAATGCTAGTCACTGAGAAAAAATTCAGTGGGCTTTGCTAATTCAGAGCAGAGTTCCATTATTGAAAAAACGTGAAAACCACTCCCACAGTTGCAGCTAATAAACAGTTACATCTAACTAGTAGATTTCTACTAGATGAGTGGAATATTACTGATGAAAACCTAACATTTCCAAGTGGTTTGTTTTTCTCAAAGAGGGTTAGAGCTGCTTTACACTATTTCTTCGGTTTAAAGCAGGTGAATGGAGGTATTTGAAGACTGTGTGCATATAAACACTTGAGATGAAGGCTGTGTGGCCTTGGGGAACAGCTGGTGAGAGAGCTGTGGTGCAGGGTACCTATATTCATCCCAGGCTGCAGAACAATGTCCAGGCTCTTCTAAGACCTTCTATGGAAGGAAAAACAAGCCAGTTTAATTCATGAAAACTGTGGAAGAGTTTAGGCTATATGTATGTATGTCCAGCCTTGTTGCAGATACTGAGATGAAATTAATGATACAAGATCAATTTTCACTGATTATACCTTCCTGTTTTGATCCAAGAATTAGACTAGAAATGGCTGTAGGTCACTGATGGTTTTCTAGCTCATTTTTGCATGGTTTTCCAATTAGGACCATTTTTTTTCCTGAAAATCTTTTAAACTTTCACTACCTTTAATAAACATAGGGATGTCTCAAAAACATAGTTTCCTATGTATTTAGTGAAACTTGGTGCTAAGAAAGCAGAAAAGGTTTTATTAGTGCCTAATAAAAGGGAAAAAACCTCAAACCATTATGCCTGCCACATACAAGCAAAGTCTGAATCTGGTCATAACATTGTATATTGAAGAATAATCATTAGCTGAATGATGTAGGACGGATCTGGGGAACAACACAGGGTGTAGAGGACACAGAGGAGGGAAAGGAGGAATGTATAGCCATGGAGCAGGAGACATGGAAGACAGGTTTCAACTGTTAAGGTGAGTATGGCGCAGCATCTCAAATGTATGGCACAAACCTGTGCCATAAAGATGAGCATCCTTAATTCTGAGGTGTGTGGAACAGCTTGTTCTGCATCACATTTCCAGTGTCAGCAGCTGGTATCTTTATGGCAAAGGAGGTCTTTCACACTGCAATGATCTGCAATTTATGTTATGTTGGTTGCCTCTGACTGGACTTGTGCGTCACGTGTTGTTTTTTCTGTCTCAAAACAGATGAAAATAACTCCGACTGTTTGTGAGCTTGTCCCAGAATGAGCTTCCTGTGGTGCCTGCTTAAATGCATCCCAATTGAGTTTTCTCCAGTGTTTGCTTAAAATGATTAGCAAGCAGGTTTTAAGAATTAATATATTTTCTTGTATCACTGAGAAAAATGAATGCAACATGCAGCTTGAATAAACTGCCTCTCTTTCTTCAATGACTGCTCTGTGCATACATATTTTTTTTCCAAATATTCAGGGTGCATAATGTTGTAGCTATTGTGGTTGTTTAATTTCATCACCTAGCAGTTTGTACAGTATGGTAATACTTCAGGAAACCAGTAACTCGCATCACAAGGAATAAATATTTTTTTTTCCCCCCCTCCATTTTTCATTTTCCTCCAGTTGATTGAAAATATCCTGTATGTGAATCTCCCTGGTTCTTCCTCATGGCAGCAAACATCAGATGGGCAAATAGTTGTCTGCTTTTCTTTCCTGGAATTTCTAGCATTTCCTTTATTTGCTCTGTTCTGAATGATATTTTGAGGTGTCATAACTGAATTTTTAATATCTAATAATTTCCTTTGAAAAGCTTGTTGTCCACAGCAACCTATATTGATTTTGGAACATGTTTAGGCCATTATATTTGAGGGCAGGCTAGGATTCAGGGGTTAGAGTGGAACAAAAGTCATGCTGCAGACAGATCTGCTATTTCAAATAATTTCCAGTATGCTTCGGTGTAGTTTAGAAGTCTTCTCCCCTGAATAAACTTTATGCTGCTTTTTTTCTTTTTTTTTTTTTTTTAATCTTACCATTGCATTTCAAATTTGTCTGGATTGAAATGCTGATGCAGCATATACTGAAGGAGTAGGATTTTTTTGTTTTGGGATTATGTTTCTTTGGTTTTATTTAATCAGGGTTATAATATTTGTAAGGGTTTTTTTTTTCATGCCAAAAATAAAATAATTTTAAAAGGAAAGAAAGAAAATGGATATCCTCATAATATTAAATTTTGCAATTTTTAGTGATAAGATGACTTATTGTTGTATGTGACTGTGGGATGAGGAGAACTGTCATATCAGTGCCTAATGTACTGAATAATGGGCCTTCTGCATAAAGTGCATTTGCTTTGTTCCTATAGTGACAGATGCAAGGAATTAATTGCTCTTAGCAAGAAATGTTCATTGAAGATAAGGCCTGAAATGAACACTGACACACAACTGTGAAACGCCCTGAAACTGTTTCCTGGTGACAAATTACTGCTGAGGTATATAGACCCTTCCACAAAAGTGACACCTATTGAATTTATTAGACAGATTATATAGAGAGGACTGAATCATTTTTTGTCCTGTTTATAGAGCTGACATTTACCAGCTTCTTCTAATGAATTGGATAGAGGCTACTGAAAACAAAAGTCAGATGGTTATGAAATCTCTTGCACTGACTGCCATGGATCATGCAGCCACCGACAGTGTTTGTGCAGTAGTATTTTTTGTGTGGAGGTGGACAGACCCTGAGTTTCAGGCTTAGGTAATTCTTTTCCTGGGAAATTGTGCAAGAGTTGCAATCAGAGCTGTGAAGCTTCAATGAACACAGTGAGGCATGCAAACAGTTTGTACATTGCACAAGCTAAGGCTGGATGTGATGACCAGCTTGCAACAAAGAAGTAACCTGAAGGGTTGAAAGTCACACAGCAGAGCTAGTGTCAAAAATCAAATTTCCCAAGTGAAGGAGCCAGTGCAGTCTGTGAGGTGTAAGCAAGCATTTCAAAGTCAGCTTTTTGTAGGGGAATATCTGCTGCAGTAAATTTATTGTGGATGTTTATCTTTGGAGACTTTTGTTAAAATACTGTATGTGGTCGCCAGTCAGCCTGGCTGTGGGCTAATCTTAAATTCTGTCTCTTATTTACATGAGGCCAGAGAAGATTTTACATGGCATTTCTTATCAGTATTTTGCAAAACAAATTAATAGCATGAGCTCTAGTTTACAGACAGTGAAGCAGAGAGGCAGGGAAGTGACCGAGTTAGTAATTGCCCTCACTCCCCAGCCTGTTGACAGAATCAGTAACAAAAGCAAATCTGTCGATCACAGCCCTGTGTTGCTTTGTACAGTCCAGTTTATATGGCTACAGGTCATTTTAGTCCCCTAATTTTGTTATTTTGGGTTTTGAGTCCAGGTTGCTGTAACATGGGGAACAAAGGCTTTATCTCCTGTATCAGCAGGTCACCAGTCACTCAAGATTCCAGGAGTGTGGTAGTCCATGGGGCTCAGTGTGCAAAGGCACCAGAAACTGAGTTGGTGTGCATTTAATCCTGTACTTAAAATGCAAGTGAGCAAGCTTGTAATTAAAGGCTCCTTCATAATTTGCAAAAGCAGAACCATAAAGAATTTCCCTGTTGCACCTCCATCTAAATTATTATCAATGATCTCCTAAGAGCTAAGCAGAGAAGTAATCCTTCCTCAAGGTATTCTGAAGGAGAGGAGAATAAAGTATTCTTCAGCAGCTTAGGATCAAAGCATCCATGAGACAGCTCCTCAAAACCAGGCTGTGCTACTGAACATTTACTATAGGTGAGCATCACATGACCTGGGTCATGGTAGTTGTTTCACAAGGGTTAGACTAACCCTTGCCCAAAACGCTGTATAAACCCAATGCACTGCTTTGATCCTGCTCTGCTCCCTGGTTTGCTGCATGCCAATACATGGCTGACTTTACCCTAACACAACAGACGAAAATACAGTGAAGAAAACATTACAGAGAAGTATAAACCAGCACTTTCTTTCCTTTTACCCACTACAGGGCTACCTCTGCAAATAAATAATCTGCTGACTTCAGTTCAGCTTTCAAGCTTGGAAAGTTTTACCTCACTTTCAGGCTTCTTAATGAATTCTCCACAAATGTGTAAGTGGAGCAAATATATCTGAACGGCAGAGCCCAGCTCTGTTTGACCTGATGTATGTGAAGACAACCCAAGGCTATCCTGTTTTTGTAGTGAAACATTAAAAGAAATTCTCCATCGTGTTAGCCAAAAAAAAAAAAACCAACCCAAAACCAAAACAACTCTTATCCTTGTTTTATTCCCTTCAATCCTCCCTTCTCTAATATCAGGGCTCAGCTAGACATTTGACTCTCTACCAGTCCGTCCTTTCTTTTCGCCCGCTCCAAAATATCACCTGCATCAGGGAGTGGCAGAAATCTTTCTTTATACAACTTTAAAGCTTTCTGAACCCCAGATCTCTCTGTCTCAGAGGTGCTATAGGCCTGCTCTAGTCAATGAATTCTGCACCATTGCACTTGAGCAAGATTGTGCACATACAATGTGATGTGAAAAAGGAAATTTCAGCCTAGCAATGACAGCCCATCAGTGCTTTGGATCTTGGGAAAGATTGTTTTGATATTCTGCTATATGTGTAATTTTAGTATTTTTTTTTCTCCCCAGTGATTTAAATTAATTTGAATCAAATCATTAGGCCCCAGACTGGTACTGAACATAATGACTCATCCCTAAATTAATATTGTCTATCCTGAACAACTCCTGTCTACATGACTGGAAGATTCATGCTCCTCACAAAGTCAGCTACATTCAAATGAGTTCTGCAACATTTCATTAGATAATGGTGTAATTTATATGTCTGGGTCATCAAGTGTTTTTCTGCTTCAACTTAAAATGGTTGAAGTGCAAGTAACTAAACAGGTGTTCTGCAAATTTTTTTTTTCTTCTCTGAGTGGGGAAAAAGAGGGGGGAAAAAAAGAACAGCAAGAAGAGCTTGAATCAGGACAAAATGCAGTGTACAGTACTGCAGGTATTTCCAGTTCCAGCCCCACTTCTTCCTTGTACAGAGTGGCATTATAAAATAAACCTGCCTGCCTTTCAGCAAATTCTGTCTTAAATGATGTGCTTGACACCAACACTTGAAAGGTTCAATGCTAAAGGGATCTGTTAGTATGAAGAATAAATGTACATAATTAGTCTGAGTTCAGTGGTAGGTGCAACCTCTGTATAGCTGAAGTCAGTCATTCCAGATGCTTGCTGTATGTTGGACCTCCTGGCTCCCTGCATCTCTGTGCCAAGTGATGTATTTCAATCACGGGAGGAGAGACTGGCAACAGTACAGCAAGAGCCTCCTACAAATGCTTTTCTGTGGCTGTAGAGCCCACACGCTAAATGGTCTGCAAGCTATGCATAAGGAAATTTATCTTCTGAAGGACTTAAATAGCATAGCCTCAATGAAACAAATGGAGAATTATTATTAACTTTTTATCAGCTGAGCACTGAACCTTGGTTGTTGGTTTTGATTGGGTTTTTTTTAACTGATTATCAACTTTGGACAGTGACTATTTTTATGTATTACCCAACCTGCCAGTAAATGAGCTTCTCTCCTGTACACCTGTGTTGACAGGATATGGCACTCCAGATTTCAGTAATCTTGGCCTCCTTAGGGGAAGAATCTGTCAGTTGTTCTCTGTAATGAATGATGGGTTTATGGTATGAGGCACTGCCTGTAGGATTAGCAGCAAAGAGAACATGGCTGTCCTAGATTGTATAGTGCTGGTTTCTGGTTATGGTAGCTGCAGTAATAAATGACTAAATGCTATATGAGTTGACAACTGCTCTGCCTTATAAAACATAACACTGTTTTTGCCTAATTTCTGTGTTACCGTGAACAGCAAGAAATTCCTATCTCCCTCCCACAAATGAGAGAGAAGTGGTGATGGAAAAAGAAATAATTATTTCCTTCTCTTTTCCCTTTGCTGGCACAAGGTGATTATCTGGCTATTGAATCCTTTAGTATAAATCTCTTTCAAAGGAATCTTGTGGTGAATTTATAGGACTGACCTTGCTGGCGTCAGTTACTTTTGTAACCTGAATACACTGGATGCAGCACATTGGAGGAAGTGAAGGAATAATGCTAAAAATGAGTGACCAAGCTGACAGAAATGACATTTGAGACGGCAGTTTGGAGGGGCTCGGAATAATTCAAGTATAATGGGTGTGAATCATACCCATATCAGCAGATTTGATATCTGGAAGCCAGTTTACTGAAACTCTTATCAAGTTGTGTCTCTGTAGCTTCTGGGTTGTTGGTGATTGCTCAGTCCCCAGGGTGTCTGGGGATGGGCTTACAGACCGCTTTTCATCTGGCTGCTCTGCTCTAACTGCTCACCATCAGTCCTGTCTTGCTGCTGTCCTTTTCACAGAATTGAAGCATAGAAATTTCTCACCATACCAAGGCACAGTCCTGGGGCTATTAGTAACAATCATTTTTATAATAGATGGAATCCCTAAGGATCCCAAATCCTTCAAAAATATTCAAAGTAGTTTTTACACTTTTGGTTCTACTTTTTGCTAAGGTTCCTCCATTTCCTCCTTGTGTCTGGTCTTGTGTTGGTTTTGGGTTTTTTTTTCCAGAACAAATGTATTATAGAACTCAAAATGATCAGGAAAAAATTTAAAAGAACATATTAAAATATGCAGTAAAAGGTTGCTTTGTGTACTAGGCCTAGAAAGTGAACAATCAGTTTTTTTGATTTGTTTTTAACAGGAATTCATAAACTATATGTGGTTGGACAAATTGTCGGGTATATCACAATAAAGTCAATGATTAAATTTTTAAACAAAACACCGAACAAATTCATTAGTGAAATATTTAACTTTGATTCTATAAAAGCTGTTCTTCAATCGTATAATTTTCTCCTTTGGCAGATTTTCAAAGTTTTCAAAATATCAATTGTTCTGTAATTTTAGTCCCCACAGCTGTGGCATAGAGTTAATTTCCTTACTAGAGAAGCCAATCTGCATAATCAAGATCTGAAACAATGGTATGTTTTCTGCTTTTCCTGCTGAGTGTTTGCCTAAAGTAATTCTTGTCCTATCATAAACTACTTTCAGGAACATAGAGCATAATGTGTAACACAGAAGTTTCACATAAAAAATAATGCAGTGAATGATTTAATGTTCCTGGAAACTGATTGTATGCATAAATGTATGTACTTTGAGTGCCATTGGAAGAATAGTTTCTAGCCTTCCTACTTCCTGGAGCAGTGTTCTTTACACATACACTTCTCTTCTGCTTGAAAACCCATGCACCCTTCATTTCCCACAGATGGCCCAAGGAAGACTCCCATTTTCCCAGAGACGTGGAAAGAATTACATTTATCCAGGTGCCCACATAAAGTCTCTCTTTGAATATGCCAAAACAATGACAAGTTAGAGAGCTGACAGGTACATGCTGCAGTGAGCCTCTGAGAGGTCTCACACACTTCAGCTGATGAAAGCAAAGTAGGAACTGGGCAAGAAAAAGCAGGGACGATAAAAGAACTTGGATAATAAATATTCCTGCACATGTGAGTTGCTGTGCAACATCAGTGGGGACTAGAAAGATACAAAGGGTTAAAAAGTAAGAGTGAGTTTCTCCAGTGCTCTGATTGCTGGGCAGTCTCTTGCAACATAGGTCCAGGCTACTCATGGTTAAATCAGTGGGTTTTGCCAACTTAAACATTTCATGCTGAACCTGTCATTCTGTTGCAGAGACCCAATCAGCTCCATCCAAGGAGATCACCACCAGTTCGGTGTAGGTTCCTTCCCAGGGTAAAGAGAGAGAACACTGAGCAGATGGACCCTTTGTGTGCCACTTACCTCATGGTTGAAATTGAGATCCGTGCCTGTGAGAGGCATCGAGCTTAGGAACATTTTAAGACGTCTCTTATGTCTTAATAAATGGACATCTAGGCTTTGCCAGGTCTATATGTCTGTCTAGTGTCACACACCCAATGACATCTGCAAGGGTGACGGGAGTTACTCAGCTGTGTTCTCAACCACCACTTAGAACAACTTCCCTGTTTTGTCTTCAAATACCAGAGAGCATTACAAGGTGTGATAAGCCATGTGGCTGATCTGCATTTTGATTCCTCTACAAGCTACAGCAGTCAAACCACTGTCTCAAGAGCAGTTTGCTCCTCTAGACCACAGCTTTTAATTCACACCACACCTGGAAAGCTAAATCTTCAGAGCAGAAGAGGACCAAAGCACTGGTACTTACAAGGAAAAGTCACTGGCTCTTTCAGTGAGAAGAAAAAAAAATTGCTTGAAAAAAAAAAATCTCTGTTCATGAAATAGGAGTTGGAGGGAGCTTGCACACTGGTTATTAGAGCAGAGGGTACTTGAAAACTGAATGGGAGCTCACACTGGTCTTTCAGAGCCCAGTGTTGTACTCTGCCACATGCCAACAACTTCCACTTTGGATAGCAGAAGCTATTTGGGTTTAGGAAGTGCTAAGCTTAACATTAAAATACACATAAGCCTGAACACTTTACAGAATCAAAGTTATATCTTTCCTACTGTTCAGCTGGGGAAACTGAGTCACAAAGAATATGTCCTATTTAAGGTCTGATGGAGAGTCTGTGACGGAACCAAGACTAGAATTCAGTTCCTGCCTTATCATGATCTAGGGTCTGTAGCACAAGTCCGATGAGGAGCAGCTGAGTGAGCTGGGTTTGTTTATCCTGGAGGAAACGAAATTGAAGTGGGACCTTATAGATCTTTCAGCTTGCTAAAAGGAGGTTGTAGTGAGGTGGGGGGGGTGGGGGTTGATCTCTTCTCCCAGGTAACAAGTGACAGGATGAGAGGAAATGGCCTCATGTTGTTTCAGGGAAGGTTTAGATTAGATATTAGGAAAATTTTCCTCACTGAAAAAGTGGTCAGGCATTGGAACAAGCTGCCCAGAGAAGTAGTGAAATAGCAATCCCTGGAAGTGTTCAAAAGGTGTGTGAGTGCAGCACTTGGGGATATGGTTTAGTGGTGAACATGATGCTCCTGGGTTAATGGTTGGCCTTGATGATCTTGAAGGTCTTTTTGAACCTTCATGATTCTATGTTTCCATGATGCTTTACACTGGATTATTGCATCTTCCCAAAATGCATTTGGTTCAGAGTCACCCTGACACCCCAGCCCAGGTTTTTCTTGTTGTTAATTGTTAAATTATTTTAACTAGGGGACAGCCACATTTTAATTTTGTTTTTCTTTCACAAAGACTGAGACAAGTTTATTTAATATAAGAAACCAAGTAAAACAGCCTTCTAACTATTGCTACCTTTTTAAATAGGCATTAAATCCAAGGATCTCTTTTCAGGTTTTAATTGTTTGTGTTTCTCTTAGTTTAACTTCACTTCTGAATGTTCTATTTACTTTTATCAAAGTTTAGGCTTTTGCTTGATGATGGTACGAAGCTGTGCTGCTTGCCTTTCAAGTTATTTTAGTATATTATTTTAATTGTCCTAAATAATTGAACTCTTTTGCACACAGGAATACCATTTAATTGGTTAATTTCTGTGCAGATTTTGTGAAAATTTATATGGTAACTAAGATGCAGATAAAACAGTGTTAGTTACAGATGATAAAAGTCTGTCTCTTCTTTCCAAGCCTAATGTGGTTGGAGCATTACTCATTAATTTCAGATTTCTGATGAATTTAAATATTGAGTGTCATGATTTTATCCATGTCTCCTGCTGCTCTCTGCTGTCTCACTTCTTAAGCAACAGGGATCAGATAGTGCCACTGTCTTCAGGGACAAAATGTGTTTCACTGAGTAAGACACCTTAGCTGCTCCTGTGAACAAAGAAGAAAACTAATGTAGCTAAAGGACTTGGGAATGACTTTGCCTTCCAGGAGAACATTCTCTGTCCTGCTTACACTATTTTTTCCAAGGCTATAACTCTAAATGGTGTTTCAAGGTTCTTTTATCACTGCTTTGTGACTATATGGACTGTACCTGTCACTCACAGGCAACTCTAAACTTGCTTTAGCCTCTCAGCATCTCCTGAGGGCCAGCAAACCTTCTGGAGAATTGATGTCAAAAAAAATTAAATACAATGCTTGGAAAAGGAAGCAAATCCCATTTTGTTGTAAGAGCACTGCTGTCCACAATTTTTGGTAAGAAATGCCATTTGATGAATTCAGGTCAGGATTCCTGCCTGCTGTGCTGACCCTCTGACACAGGCACTGAGTCACATTGACACTGTCTTTACCTCATCCTCAGAAGACTATGCCTTCACTGAATGTCTGTATATCTCCTGGTCTTTAGATGTGGTTTCTCAGCTTGGGTGTGCGTGAGGGAGGGTTAATGATATATACAGGCATGTTACATTAATACTTAAGGGTGGATTTTTTGAAGCCTGAGTGTGTGCATGAATGTGTAAGACTGTGAGGATGGGGGTGACCCCTGTTGATGTCACGGAGAAGTTTTGGGGTTGGAAAAGGGCATGAGGAAAGGAGGTAAACAGTGGTGGGACCCACTGAGTCACGTGCAAAAACTGAGCAGAGCCGTGATTCTTAAACTGCTATCCATGAGCTTTGGATGCTAAACAGATTTTCTGCTGCACAGGGCATTGCTGATTTAAAATAAGAGTATGACAAAGCTTTAGATGTATCCAGCTAAAGGTTGAGACTGAGCATTGTTTCTTGGCTTTTTGGAAGTGAGGGGCTCCAGATATCACTGGTGATTTTGCACATCTAAGAAGGAGAGTGCACCCGAGTTAGACAACTGCCCTGTCAGCCCCGCAGCAGGGTTTTATCTTTGAGTTTAACCTCAGAAACTGTGGAGGATCTTGGGCTACAGAAATGGGCACAAAAACCGGTTAAATGAGCATTGTACTTGGTTGTGGTGCCATGTTCAGATCTCTAAACATGAGTCCCTGCCTGCAGTTTCACAGCTCAGGAGCTTGCTCCTTGTGAGCGAGCCTGCCCTTGGGTCACAGGAAGTCACAGAACCTCCTCCTCCTGCTCCTCCTGGCCCTGCCCACACTGGTGATGCCTTATGTGATTCTCTTATTCTTCTCTAGTCTCTGTTTTAGGTGGCCACCTCAAGGCATCACTGGCCATCCAGGCACCAGGAGGAGGCACCCTGAGAGGGAGACACCAAGCACCACGAGCCCTGCTTTCACTTCCTCCTCACCCCCTGTTCCAGGCACAGCACTGCTGGTCAGGGTCCACCAACTCCCTGAAGATGGGCATGGGACATACCAGGGTGCTCTCCCCACCATCATCCAGACAGGTCCTTTCCATTTTTCAACACTAGATTCTTTCTCTTTCCTCATTAGTTCTTCAGTTGCTGTTTTTGCCAAGCCTTTTCTTGCTCCTTGAGGGCTTAGGGGTCGGTTAGGAGGGATTAAGGCCCTTGAAGGGACATGGTAAAAGATCTGTGCAGTTTGCCAGCATAAAGCTTTTGGTCTCATTAAAATCACAGCTAAATCACAGGTGTGCTTTCTGTGAGAGAATGAATTTTCCTTCTTTTTTCCTTTCCCTACCTGTGACAAAGGATGCACTACTCCTGCTTTTCAGTGACACTGTAGGACTTTTTTCTTATTCATAACATTCCCCCTACCTCATTCCACACATCTGAGGGAGCGTCAGACCACCGCTATACCACTGCAGCTTCGAGTCATGCTGTTTCCTCCATCCTCCGCTGGATGCCTGGCTGTGAAGGCATCCTAACAACTCCCACAGCCTCCAAGTGCAGCAGGATGGGCAGAGCTACTGGCAGAGTGTGCTTTCAGCTCTCAGAGCTGAAGTGGTTGACAGATGTTCGGAGGATTTCTTGTCTCTGGACCAGCACTTCATCTGTTCCAAGTTATTCAAAACACAAACAGTGGGTTGGCAGGAGTGATAAATGTTCAGAACCAGGATGTCAAAACAGAAATATATTTTTAAAAGACAAGTGTCAAAAAAAAAAAAAA
>VWZW01007479.1:3202709-3272133 GCA_013397115.1 Edolisoma coerulescens
GTTCATGCAGTTTATAGGAAGATGTACTTAAATAGTTGAGATTTTCTTCTTTTAACCCCTTGCGCTCCCATCTGACATGCTCTTCCACCATGTCTATAGTGGTTTTCTTGCTTAAATGTTCACAAAGGCATTTTGGGTCCTGGGTCCATGATCTGCTTGGTGGATGGATTTGCCACATTTACAAGGTGTTTGGACTACCAGCTAGCAACATAATTTGGGACTATCCTGTCAAGTGTACGGCTGTAAAATTGTGGTGAGATCCTGCAAATGCATTGAGTGGTACTGTTGAACAGAGTGGTGGAGGAGACGTTTAGTGAGAAAGAAAATTATTCCAAAAAATAGAGAGGAGGAGAGCATGGCAGAAGTAAAAGATGGCTTGAATTCAGAGGAGAAGAGAGGCAGTTCTGCTTATTTCAATTCGTAGTCAGTATAGAAAGAAGAGTTTCAGGGTCCTGCAGCAGATACAGCTTGCCTGCAGCCTCCTTTGGCTGCATGTGCGTAGTAAGGTAAGGGTGGTAGCTGACAGCAAAATGAATCAGCACCAGAGCCCTCTGAAAAGGGCTGTGCTGCTTTGGCTGAGTTACTGCCAACAGAGTGTTAGTAACTCCAGTTGCAGGTAGAAAAGGATTCCTCTGCAAAGCAATTCCAATAAAATTTGGGAGAAAGATAGGAAGCAAGTGTTTAAATAGGCAATGGAAACAAAGTCCAAAAACAGAAGACAAAAGTGAAATTATTTCCATTATGCTTTCTCTTCTTTAGCGTGATGATTACTTCAGCAATAGAGAGAGAAAAAAAAGTAATATACAAAACCAACAGTCCAAGAACGTTGAAAGTTGTCATGTCCTATCAAAATGCTTTTTGGTCAGCATAAGAGCTGTCACTATTACAATAAGGGTGTCATAGGATAAGGATATAATCCCATTATTGCTCTGCACTAATAAATCAGCAAAATGCTGCTTTGCTGGCTTTCCTCAGTTGCAGAAATAATTCTTTCTTCAGATGATGCCATTCATGTGGGTATCATCCACATAATTTTCTGTTCTGGTTATAACCCTTGTCATCAGGACAGAGTCACGCAGTAACATTACCCAATCTAATGACAAACTTTGACCTGCAAATTAATCTGTTGCTATGCTTTATTTTGAGAACATTTTTGATGACGGTGTATTCTTGCTGTCTTATTGCTGCTCATTGCTGTCTTATTGCTGCTCATTGCTGCTTGTGACAATGTGCTTGGTAGGAATACTTCAGGGTTTTTAGAAGCTTTCTGTTCTCATGGCAAATAGTACTGATGCTCTGGCATTCTCCATTTTTGTTGAGATTTGATGTGAAACTGAAAGCTCCAAATGTACATGCATGGTGGATTTATGAATTCTAGTTTTGAGCTTGCAGCACTTTTATTATCTTTATAACAGTCTGGGCTATGACTTAGTGCCCATTCCTTTTTCTTTCCAATAGATAGATGGCTGTGTGGCCAGTTAAAAGTGAGAGGACTGCTTTTCTTTTTATATTTGTGTAATTCTGCTCACTTCAGCCCAGCTGAACCTGACTGATATTAATGCAAATTAAGAATTGAGCAAAATCTGCCTGCTTTCAGTGGATGTGTTACACATTTCTTCTACATCCTCTTTTTTTTTTTTTTTTTTTTTTATGTTAATGTAAGCAGATTTTGTGAGTTCTTATTCATGGAGACAGCACATAGCCAGGGAAGGTACTGCATTTTTGTCTGAAATGAAAATGATGATATTTACCCATGTTAGATTCATAATGAATGTCAGTTTTGATCTGCTTCTGTGCCTTTGTGGGTGGACGATGCTTAAACATTCATACTTAAAGCATTAAAACACTTTGCAAACTATTGTAGCCAAGGGCAATGCTACACCTACCTATCTTGTGCAAGAATCATCGAGTGGGTGTGGAGAGGAAAGGACAGAAAAAGATAAAAAAGCCAGCCTGGGAGATCTGTATTTCACATAACTGAATCCAAACAATGATATGCCTTTATTCTCTCTAACCCCTGGGCTTAAGGTGTAATTGCTTTCTGTCATTGGAGGCATTTTGGCTTGGTGTGTTGTAAATCTGAGGGAGACATGATCTGTGACTGGCTATGCTGCCTGTCTGCTGGGTGATCCTAGAAGCATCCTGCTGCCTCCAGCTGTTCCTGCTTGTGTTGCTGGACAATTTTTGAGGCAGACCCAGCAGGATGAAGCCTTGATCTGAGTCCAAGTATGGAATATGAACCCATAATGCTGGGCACGGACTTTTGACGTGGGAAGTTAGAAGACATGTTTACCGTGCAAAGACACTTCGAGAACCCAGATACAAAACTCCTGCTCTGCCATAGACTGGAAACTGGTGGTGTTTTTTATTTCTGTCTTGATGGCCAGTAGAAAACAGCTGAAATGTCACAGCCTACACTTAAAAAACATTCTGATTTGGGGTTTTTTTTGTTCCCTCTTCATTCATCTTTGTTTTAGGAAGACTTTATTTTAAATTGATTTCGTTATTAGTGGATCTGCTCAGAGGCACTGCACCTGTTACATATATTGAGAACCTGACTCCTGACTTTAGCTGGTGCAAGTGACAATGTTTTAAATTAAGCTGTCCTCCCTGCAACTATCTTTCTTTTCTTTATCTCCCCACCTAGACATAAATAACTAGGCAGCAAAAGGCAGGTAGTGTTATAAATTGTCAGGCTACACAATTGCCTCATGTTTTGCATTCTGTTCTCTTCCCCCATTATCATTCATTTTGAACTAAAAGTTCATCCATTTATGGTTCTGCCATGAGAGGATGTCAAATAAATTGATATTGTAGTGTTTAAAAAGTATTAAAGAATACAAATATATATCAATACATTGATAATGTTCCGCAACCACAACTGTAATGCTTTATTACTGACATTTAAAGACCAAGGGGAGTAAAGTCTAATATAGGGAAGAGTGATTATCACTCACAGTGTCTAATTTAAAAGTTGAGTGCTGGTTTTGCTCGCCAGCAGGCCCATGATCTATTAGTCCTCTGTTTCCCTTATACAGTAGGTGTTCCTCTAATAAAGAGTTTGCTATTTGCTCCTAAAACGTCAGTATATCATCCATCCCAGGTC
The DNA here is from genome assembly GCA_013397115.1 of Edolisoma coerulescens. Lineage (NCBI taxonomy): Eukaryota > Metazoa > Chordata > Aves > Passeriformes > Campephagidae > Edolisoma > Edolisoma coerulescens. The sequence continues at coordinate 3,205,816 of VWZW01007479.1, forward strand.
TTCACGGTGGTTCTGCTAAACAGTTGCTGTCAGGAATTGTAATGAGATATGGCCCTCTTGCTTTCCTAAATGCTCAGCCAGGAACGCAAGGCACAGTGTCAGCCAGGCAGTCGAGGCAGCTGGCAGGGGCAGCATCCTTGGAGAGCCTGGCTGCCCCTCTGGTTTTCTTTCCATCATGGCATTTCAGGCTGCCTCACTCTATTCCACTCCCCTCTGGCTGGTGCTTTGCTGTATTTCTAGAGGCACTGTAACAAGTGTAACCTGGCTTGCATTGCAGCTACTTTCTTAAACGCGGCTCCACTCTTGTGCAGCGTACATGGATCGGGTTTGAGTTGCAGAAACGTGTTTACATCATGCCTAGAGCTTGTTCCCTACACTGGGGCTATGAGGCAGGTGTGACCTCTCAGGGGCACTACTCCCACACTGCTCCAGGCTGCCTCATGCATGCAAAAAAGACTATTCCAGTTCCTCACGTCAGCCCTAAGTTTTGTCTTTATTTATTAAAACACGCAAGGGTGTGCTTCAGTTTAGCTCACAGAATTCTTGAAAGAAAGAGGCAGAGCAATATCTACTCCTGTCCAGACTATGACTGGTGTGTTTCATTCATGTCTCAATAAGTGTAAGAAGACAAAAAGAGGGTCAGGACATCCTGTTGGCCTTAAAGGGTCCCTTTCCTGACACATCAAATACACCAGTGTCCCAGTTTGTAGGGAAAGGAGACTTTGGGGGAGAAGGTGGGTAGAGTTTGTTTTTTGTTTTTTTGTGTTTGGTTTCCTTTCTTTCTTTTCTTTAATCAGTAGCAGTTTCTAAAATGCCTAGTCATGCACTAGGAAATAAAACCTTATCTGTGCTGCCAGTTTCCTCATAGATTTGTCTGAATATTTCCCATTTTGTATAACCTTCAGACATTATGGAGAACCCCACAGGCTGCATCCTGCCATCACTTTTAGAGCTGAACTCCCCTCCCATTGCCACTGCAATTTAGATGGGGGGTCAGAGAAGGGGGGAGGTTGCATAAAAATCAATGACACAATATGGTCCATGATTCTGTTTTAACAAATCAGGCTGACTTGCCAGATGGGTTTCTACTGTTGAGAGCAGACAATGCAACACTTGGGTCTCATTTTTGGAATGCTGGGGATAGAGACCAAAAGTGCTGTGACTGAAAGTACTATGGCACTGGTCAACCTCCCTTCCCTTTTCATTCTTCTGAAAATCTTTAGAGCTGTGTTTTTGACAGTCAGTATAAAAAATAAATTTAAAAAAATTGGCATCTACATACTTGAGCCAATTATTTTCGGATATTATTTTGTGCAGTGCCAATCTCAAAAAAATATACAGAGCTGTTGAGAAAACTCAGAAGGTCTACAAACTAATAACATCTGAGGGAGAGCATGGTCCGTTGCGTAGTAAGACACTTCATGCTTCTCTCTTTTCTTGTGATTTCGGTGGTTAAATCTTCAGAAGGGATTTTCACAGAAATAGTCACTAAGAAAACCAGCTTCAGCAAGAGGATAACAATAAGCTTTATTATATTTGTGCTGTCAGCTTCCAGGAGAATACAGGACTATTGAAATAGATGCTCTGATTCCATGTAAGGAATCACTGGCCATGAGATATGAATACCAAAGTGACAGCAGTGATGTATTCCAGGCTGGAGACTAATCAGGAGAATAATATGTGTTTGTCCAGTTTAGTGTTAGTCTTGCAAGTTAAGCTGATTAGTGACAGATATAGTTAGGGCAATGATTTGTTATCCACTATAACAAATCAATCTAAAATAAACATATGACAGAATAAACACCATGAATCAGGGAAACTGATTTTTTCAGAGAGATAAGGATGCCTTATTTTATCTGAAACTGGAGGCAGTCACGCTAATGAGTGGGAGATGATTGTGGTATATCAGAAACAGGGATTGGAGTTAGTACCAATCTTTGTTTGCTCTGGTTTTTGCTTGCAAGTAGGAAGCTTTCTAAGAGGGGAACTCAGTGGTAAAATGTGAGTTGGCCTTGGTAAGTGATGCTAAGGATGGAATTGGCAACAGAATGGGATGAGCCTCAAGTAATTTGGGGGTGGAAGGGGGATCTTGAGTAAGTGAAATATAATTATGGCTTTCCTGACTGGTAATGCTGCCTTGAAGTTTCTCTCCTCCCTGTATTATGAAGACATTTTCAGTGCAGCTGGAAATGTGTTGCTAATCAACACGCAAATGTGAACACTACAAATATAAAACCACTGGCGTTTTTTAAGTGAAAATATAAAGGCTTTTCATCTGGAGGATATTTGTACTTGCTAATAGCTTCTGACAGTGATAAACTTGTGGGCAGTGTCATTTCACAAAAGAGAGGTTAAAATACTGAAAGATTTCTCCAAATATGAACCCAGGGTCTTTTTAAGGTTCATGGCAGTGAAAAAGTCTAGCCCAGCCTGCCTTGCTATCCAAAGATGGACTTGTTCATTTCATTGCAGATCTTCCTTTTCTGCTGGTTAAGAATGAGGATTTAAAAAAAAAAAANGGAATATTTCAGGAAAATACATCTCTCTTATAAAGAGAGGAATTTCTGTACTAGCCATAGTGATGCATCTAGTCAAGCATCTTTAATACGCTCCTGGTGCTCTGCTTCATTTGTGCCAGCCAGCAGTTCAAGGCAGGCATTGGAAATTAAAGTTGTCTTTCAGAGCTGGACCTCTGAGCCAGAGATGGATGCCATTTCACCTGCATGTTCTGCCAAACGATCCATGATGTGCAGGGGCACTACCTCTGCAGTGGAACCACCTTTTTTGCCACCCTGATAGTCTTCAGTGTCACCTCGTCCCTCATGGGTTACAGAAACTCATTCTGTGTTACCAAAACTGGAGGCCATTGCAGTATGTGGATGTCTGAAGAGCAATTGGAGATATTTATATTCATTTTTTTGGGGTTGTTTTCTAGTCCATGTTCTTTTAAAGTGAGACATAAAAGTTTCAACATTCCCAAATCATCTTTGAAACCACTCAAACATGGTTTTCCAAGAGATGGAGAATTAGCTAGGATTGAACTAGGCTTGGCTTGAAGTATTTTTTATCTCAGCCAGAATAGCTTTTTTTGCATGTTCCCTTGTGTCAAGAATACGTATAAGTAAAAGCAAAAAAACGACAGATAAGTGTACTCAGATAATGATGACACAATCTTGTTTCCTACCAGGCATGTTTCAGATGTACCTTTTCTAGTTAACCTCTAATTACTAGTGTCCCATCCTTTGACAATCTGACTTTGCTAGCAGCTTGTATCGGTCAAGTGTTGAGGCCAGCAGCTTGCACTGAGCTTGTTCTCTCTGCTCCCTCTGCTCATCTCTGCTTCCTCTTCTCTTCAGATGGTGCAATTCAACACACTTCTTTCTCCTTCTGGTAGGGCTGCAGCACTCACTAAATCCCGGTCCAAATGGCAATCTGGGATAGCATCCTGTTGCCTGTAGTGAGTTAAACCAAGTGGTCTTTCCCAAAACCTCTGCCACAACAGCCTGCCTGTCTGTTTGCTGGGTGAGCTGCTTTGTGAATGGGCTGGTGCAGAGCAGGCAGGCTGGATGCAGGCCGGGGGGGNNNGGGGGGGGGTGTGTGTGCACAGGAACATCCACTTAGGCACCTGCAAGGGGGCTTGTGTGTCCTGGTCTCTGCTCATTAGGCATCTTTAATTCTGCTTCTTGCTTCAGCTAGGCTCTTGCATCATCCAGGGGCATTTTTGGATACCTGCTTAATGCCAAGCTGCCATCTGATTTTTTTTTTTTTTAACTAATTTTTAATCTTTTTCTGTTTGGGGGAAAAACAAGCTGTGTTCGAGCACTACTTCACATCTCTAAAAATAAAAGTTGGCTTTCTAAGTGCACAGCATACTCCCTCTCTTTCTGCCTCTCCATCTCCCCCCGCTTCCCTCTCCCTGCTTCTTTCTGCTGGAGAGACTGGGAGGGGGTCATTCTTGGCAACCACTGAAGATGGATTCTAAGTGGTGCACAAGCGCACACATAGCAATTTGGCACACAGCAGGGGCTGGGGGCGGGAGGCATTTTGGATTTGTCAGCTCATCGGCACAGCTAGGTTCTTGTCAAACAGCAGAAGTTGCACAAGTCCCTGGTGGCTGAGATGCAATTGGTGAAGCTGTGTTGGTCTGGAAAAGCAAAAATGTGAGGTCACAGGATCATTTTCTCCCTCATGCTACGGCACAGTTGACAAATCAGCTCATAATCCAGCATTACCTCCTCAATTCCCACTCCCTTTCCTGTCTTGTGTGCCCCAAATTTTATGTCAGTTCTGATATCTATTCTTTGCCTGTGTATCTTCATTTCCCTGTCTTTATGTATCAGCAATTTTGTTAATTTGGATTCTGTGGTATGAATGGCTAGGAAATTTTAGAGACTTTATTGTGGTCAGCACGAGCTTGTGCCCAGGAAAGATTTTGTCAAGCACAGGGATTTCTAAAAGGTGATACACATACCGAGAGAGTTACACAAGCTGCTGCAAAGCAGTACCCAATACAGGGCTGAACCAGGGACTGGCTTTGCCAGTATTGCTGCTGCCACTGATGTGCTATTGATGGCCTGTCAAGAAGCATATAAAAATTGAAAGTGTATTACGTTCCTCGTCTAGGAGCTGAATATAGTCTGCATAGCATGACACAGATTTCCTTTGATGAGATGCCTCACACTTTCCTAAACTCATTTTCTGAGTTAAATTATTTTTTTCACTGTATTTTTGCATGACTCAGAGATGCCTTTTCTATTTGTACTTGCAAGCAAAAAGCATTGGAGCTTTTTACATCTGTGCTGTTTGGGAGACATGCTTTCATCTGCAGGTAAAATATACAGTGCAGTTTTGGACATGCTTGACTTCCATGACTCTGTCAGTTGCATCAATTCATGGTATCAGAATTTCTTTAAGATATCTCAGTGACAGGTCCATGTAACTGTGTGGATTAGGTTTCTGCCTTGACCTCTACTGCTGTAGGAGATGTTGAGTCCTAATGAAGGGAGTAGGAGGATGCTGACAGATCCCTGCTTTTGTGTGTTCACAGTCCTACCCCTGCTGCAGCACTGTGCTCTGATACAGTGAGGGGCTGCTTCTCTGCAAGTAGGTGCAACAAAGACCTCAGAAGTTTTTTAGAAAACATTAAGCCAATCTGTCACATAAGGCTTGGCCTGGAATTAATCTTGGACTAACCTGATGATCAATCCACCCTTCCCCAGTATGGTAGAGACTGCATAATTACAGACTTCTGTAGGAATGGAGCCAGAATGTTCTGGAAATCTCACTTCAGGAGCAGTTCAGAGGAACTGCTGCTCAGCCTTATCTCCCACAACACAGCCCTGCACATCACACACACTATTCTGCACACAGGATGCATATTGCTATTTTTCAGATGAACTGATAGACTTAAAAAACTGAAACAGAACAAAAATTTAATGATTATTAGTAACCAAAGATAAGAGTAGATCCAGATCCATGTGCATCAAAACACTCAAATTTTTGTTTGGGTAATTAAAGGGTTGACAGAGTTCAAAAATACACCTCTAGTCTAGTGATGAAGGCATTCCGCCAAGTTAAAAGTCCTGTTGTGGAAATATGTGAATATTCCCTTGTATATACAGACTAGCTGGAAACTTGCACATTGCTTTTGCCTTGTAAGAATTTATTCTACTAAAATAGCAACAGTTTTAAACTGTAGACACCTCCCTCAGAGTGCTTTGTAGCTTTAGCTGGGTGGGTAGGGCCTTTTGTTGGGTTCAGTTTCTTGTAGATAGGGAAAGGGACATAACTTATTTTTTTTCATATACCCTGTCACAGCTCTAACCATCAGGTGTTTTGGAAAAAAAAAAAAAAAGCTATGACTTTGATTGGCCTAATCTTCAATATAAGCTACAGACTCAGCTCTTTAGTTCTGCTGTGACAAAGTACAAACGAGTAAACTCAGTAGCAGATATTTGGAACAGGTGTATTGAAAACTAGAGGCATCTCCACAACAAGGCAGAAGCCAAGTGTTTCTTTTGAGCATCCAGCTCTTGTGGATCTGATAGTATCTGGTTTTGTCCTCTCACATCCTTGGGGGTACATTTAAAAATGCAGGGGTTGGAGGGGCTGGACTAAAAAAATGCTTTTCCTCTCATTATTGTAATTTTGATTCTTCTGATAATGCATAGCAAGTTAGGTCAACAACATCATGGGAGACCATGACACTCACTAGAAGTGCTATGATACCATAAAAAACAAAATCAACATATACATGAGAAAACTCGATAGTAGGGTAAAATCTCTTGTGGGAATTGCATGCAGGCACATCCAGGTCCAACACCAGCCTCCTGCCAGCACCTGAACAGCTTGTTTTGTGTTGTAAGGGCTTGCGCAATATTGAGTGATGACACCAGCTGTGCTCGGGTTCTCGAATTACAGCTCAAAGGATGGTGGCCATCAGGGGACACACCAGGCCTGCAGGAATGGTTGGCTTGCTGCTTGACTGCAAAGCAGAGGGCTGAGAGCTGAGGCTGAGAAAGAAAGAAGTACTTTCCTGAGTCTCTCCGGTTTTTATTATAACTCTCTTGGAGAATATGGCTTTGCATGTCAGTGCTTTTTCTGATATACTTCCCCTCTAGTGGCATGTGCTGGCATGTTGTCCCGTATGTAATAGAAGCTTTAAGGAGACAGTTACATCCCAACACACTCGGAGGTGAGATAGCCTCCTACCTGCACTCAAGCTTTGCAGTTAGATTTCGGTTTCATTTAGCTTGAATTATTTGTGATGAGAATTCTAGCTGAGGACACACATTTCCTGAAATGGATATACGAGACGTGCCTCAGCCACAAAGAACCCTCACTAAACCGATGTCTGGTGCCTTCCTCTTTTAAGGAAAGCTGTAATTTTCTTCCATAGTAAGCCTAATGCCTTTGACAGAAACTGAACAAAGCAAAGACCAATTTAAGTAATTTGTTTATATAGGTGGCTGCACATAGTCACTTAACAGATTGTGTCAGATAAAGACAAAGCAGACTTCCCATGTTCCAGTTTGGCATGCATTGTAAGGACTGGATTCTCTCCTTAAGAGAAATGCTCCTTTCTCTAACAGGATTATGTAGCTTTCATCACCTGACATCTTTTCTCTGGAAGGCTGTAAAATACCAAGAAAATTTTCCAAATCTAGCAATAATGCTATTTGAAAGATGTAAATGTAATTTTTTTTTTTTTTTTTTTTTAAGATTTAGTTTAAAGATGGATTTTCTGCTCAAATTGAAATATTTTTAAACTGAATAACTTCAATGATTAGTCAGGGAATGAGTAGACACTATTTAGCAATTGCAGTCTGGCAAGCCCATCTTGATTTGGTCAGCTAGCAGGGAACAATACAGCCATCAGGGAACGGGGAACCTGCCCAGATATTGGCCAGGTTTATATATTACTATCGAAACAGAGACTTGGCTGTGTAAATTAATCAAGTTTCTTTTCTCCAGGGATCAAAGAGGTTACTCAGAGGATGCAGGGGAAATGTAGGGATTCAGCTGTGTCACATTTTCTCTCTAATTGAGCTGTCTAGGGAGCCTCCCACGTTTTGCAGAAGAGGAAACATCCAGTTTCATTTTATCTTTCTCAGACTGCAGCAGCTCTCTTCTTCAGAAGCCAAGGTCACACTACGTTTACTTTTGGTGTTTGTCCCTTTAATTCTCCTACAGTTTCACAAATGCTTCTGGTGTATTTTTAAATTTTAGCTTATAATCACTTTTTTTTTTTTTTTTTTTTTAAGGCACCATCTGGTCCCTGACATGGTTTAAAATAACAATCTAGCCAGCACACAACCAGCAGCAAGACTTCACACCTTTCACAACCCAGTATGAGAGCTTCCCCACCTATATTTCTCCACAGACACTGTCACCATCAGATCCCGTTCCATCCAGACAGGTCCTGCAGAAAGCAGGGTCTTGCATCTCTTGCTTTCCATCCCTTTCATCTCAAACATAGTCATTTTATGAAAACAAAATGGATGCACCAGAGAAGCTTACAGCCAGGAATGTGGGAGATCTGCTGTAAACAGCTCAGTCAGAGAATTGGTAGTTGGAGCTAACGTTTGCATTTAAGCTGCCCTCTGGTGCTTACCACTTCTGCAGTGCATGGCTTCATCATGTCCCCTGGTGCCTGGCGATATCTGCAATATCCAGGGAGAAGAGAGAATCAAGCATTGCAAAAATTCCTCTAAAAAAAAAAAATAAAAAGAGTGGCCCCATTCTGTGGGTATTTTATTTTAAGCAGGACATTAACTGCTATGTTATCATTGCAGGTTATGCTGGGCAGGAAGGTTTTCTTGATTTTGATTTTTATGGGTAGCTTGCAGCACAGTTTTTTATCTTCTTGCTGCGTGCAACAGCACTGTCTGTCATGGTGCCTTCCCAGCAGCCACAAATCAAAGCATGCCACTGAGCAGAGTGATTGTGTGACTGTCACCCTCGGCACAGCTGAGGCTCAACCTGGCGTTTCTCGTCTGGCTGTTGGAGAACCTGGGGTTATCAGTGCTGAGGTAGCAGAGACAATAAATACAAACGTACCCTTTCCTACTTACAGCCAGCAATTTTGAAAGGACCTAAACCACTGCTGGAGACAAAAACAGGCTAATGTGATGAATGGGAAAGGACTGTGAATGGCTCTGGGACTTCTGTGCAGGTTATCTGGCTGGCGGGATATTCACTGGTCTTTTTGTTTGTTTTCCTATTAACTAAAGGCAAAGCTGAGCAATTATTTCCCTACAAGTTGCTCTGTGCCTGCATCACGCTCCTGTCCCCGCTGCACCCCGCTGGTGCCGGCAGCAGGGGTGGTTAATATTAGCCACACAGCTGATTGTCCCGGCTGCTGCCCTGCAACAGGTGCGGGCCGGCCGCCGTGCTGGAATCCCGCCCGGACCGATGCCGGTGCTGGCACAAGCCTTCCCATTATATCAGGAAGGGCCACGTCCCGTCGCCACGATGCCCCGGCACCCCAGGCTGGCCCCAGCTGTCTGCGGGACGTGGAGCAGGGCGACAAGCGCCCAGGGAGGCTGCTGTGGGGAGAAGCGAACCGGGACTCCTCTGGAGCGGGAAGACGGGAGGTTCCTGGATGGGACTTACAGCTGTGTGGATGGGGTAAGGAGAAGGTCTCGGCAGAGCCCCGGGCCCGTGGTTTTGTGGCATTGCTCTTAGAGGAGGGAAACGCACACAAACAAGTTCTAAAAATTGAGTATCGGCGCTGTGAAATGAGCAAATATGGGTTGCATTTGCTCATCGTGTTGGCCGTAGTTTCTTTACAGCACAGTACTTTGGGTTTGCATTAATTTTAATTGGCACTCTCTAATTTTAGAATGCTCCTGTGAAAAGTTACTTTCAATTCCAGTGGTGATTAGATGGTGATGACGTGTTTTAATAATAAACATGGGAGAGATACTGAAAAAGAAATCAAATGTGCTGGCTGCACTTCTGGGGAGGGGAAGAAGTGCTATTGCTCTGCTCTAAAATTATCTGATCTGTCTGCTCTGGTGTGATATCTTAAGGTCTCCCATCTCCTTTTTTTAATTTTTCTTTTTTTTTTCTTTCTTACCACCCCTTTTTTCTTTCTTACCACCCCTTTTTTCTTTTATTTTCTTAAACCATAATAGCATCTTTTGGTAAGAGCAACAAAATATCTAGGTGGTGTTTACATAGCCTAAATGTTGGAGAGAGGAAGAGGGAGCCAAAAGACCTGTAAGGTTTCACAGGATCACTCCTAGCGTCCTGTTCCCTTAATGCGACCCCTCTCCACGGACTGTGAAGGAAGGCAGGGCTGTCAGGCTGGTCAGAAGGGACATGTGTGCCGCAGTGTGACTTGCGTGTGCTGGTGCTGTGCCTACATGCATGCTCAGGGACGGAGCCAGGCAGGCTTGCTCAGGGACTCGAGCACGCTCTGGCTGCAGTGTGGCAGTCTGCTGTGTGCTGGAAAACAGATGCTGCTGCTTCTAAATTAAGGAAAAAAGCAAAAATAAAAGAGGGCCTCATCTCTCAGTTCAGCAATTTCTGTTCTGAATTGGTCCACAACCCAGGGCAGTAGGTCACCCTGAATGCTCCTGGAGAGTTAGATTGATGCAAGGCACTGAAATCAGTGGGAATCTCTCCCTTGACTACAGTAGGTTTTGGGTCAGCACAATCCTCACTATTTCTATTTCTATCTATGTGTAGCTGTGAAACAACTTTTTTTGGGAGTTGTGGAATAAATAAGCACTATCTGGGTCAAAGAAGTACAATAGTAAACTCGTGAGAAAGGCCCAGCTTCAGAAGTGTCAGGTGTCTGTATGCATAGCCTAGGTTTAAGTTCCTTCCAGGAGAAGTATTTGATTGAAGCCATTAAAATCTGGACATGGTCTTGACATGAAAGAGAGAAAATGCCTTTTCTCAGTGCTACTTGTGACTAATAAATGTGAAGTTGTGCCTCAAAGCAGAGACTCTTTGCTGTGGGAACCATAATGTCTTAGGGGATGGTGAGATCCTTCCTCGGCCAGTGCCGTTGGCTGAGGACACTGCTGCTGTAACACTGCTACTGCCCTGCTGCTCCCGACCTCTCCGCAGGCAGCGCTGCTCGGGGGGTTTGACGTGGTGGTTTGGCAATGAGGACACTATGTAAACTATGACAATCCCTCACAGTGCCTTGACTCACGCTTCCAGCAAAACCATTCTACAGCTCCCTGTTTCCCACCGTCCACCCACACTGGTTTCTATACCTCTTATTTTGAAGCAGAATTTGCTGCACCTCAAACTAGTGCTTCAGCCATGTCTGAGCAGGAGCTCCCACACAGGCACGGGCCAGTGCCGAGGGCTGGTGTTCTGCTGAAGGAACATGAGCCAAGGCACAGGGAAGATACATGACTGTCTCCCTTTGAAAGTCATTTATTTGCGACTTCGAAAGTGCCTCTATAAGCACCTCACAGAGAAGCCATTTGCAAATTTGATGCCAGTTTTTAAAAGCAAGATGAAAGTGGATTTCGCTGCCACTAAAATCGGCAGCCCTGAGTCCCTCAGGAGAGGTGCAGCAGTCTGTGTCACTGGAGAGCCAGATCTGTCGCCTCACAAAAGATCTTGTATCCAGGTAGGAAAGCATAAATGAACATGTGGATCTCCAGTAGTGCTGGATACAGAACAGCACATTACTAAAAATGTTATTTGTTTTTTAACCGTTATGATAAAATGCTCAGAGTTACAAAAGCTTGAGAAGAATAAAATGTTTTTCCCACTTTTTACACAAATTGGTGATCTTGGAGAGAAGTTAGAGGGCATACCCAAATAAGTTTTACAATTAACCTTTTATAACCAAGTAGGTCATGCAGTCATTACTGAAGCTAGAAATTTTTTATATTTTTAAAATTAAAATTATATATTGTTTTCATAGGAAACTGACATTGTGGGTTTATGGGCTCCTCTGTTACATTATGTAGTACATCGTTATCATAACTTGCCCTCCCATCATTCTAGTAATTTCTTGGACATTTAGCTTGTAATTTCACTACAACATATTACAAGAAAATCCAGCTACATTTAGAAGCATTATGGGAATCCTCTCTGTTACTGTAAACACATTACCTGGCCAGATTTATTTTAATTTGCTGTTAAGGAAATAGAAGAATATACTCTAATGGCTTTCACATCTAGGTAGTGAGAAAAACAATCCCTTTTACTTTTCAACTATTACAAACCTCTGCCTTTTCATATGCCCTAGCAGCATGTACACATGTATGCATTTGAGAATATAATTTCTATAATACAAACAACATGGGCTAACTACTCAAAAAATTGACCCTGTTAGGATCCTTACAGCACTCCTGGTGAACCTGATGATAGCCAAGCATGTAAGAAAGGTATCCCTTGGTCATAGACTGGCAATCTTGTACTTCTGTGAATTTATAAAGGAACCCTTCCTTCTTCTTCTGGCACAGAAAATGTGATGATGGCCTGCTCCCTCCTCACCAGGGTCTAGAGACAAAGAGCAAGGGAGAAAGGCTGTTTGGCAGAGAGACTGGGAAGAGAAGACTGGCACATTTTCTACCAGATGCTCCCCAGAGCAAAGGAAATATGCAGACAGGTTTGTCTACAGCTAGGATTGTGTATTATTGAGAAAATATCACCTCCTAAAAATTAAAAGAGAGAAGGGAAATTACTAGAAATACAGAAAAAGGATGCATGAACAATCTTACTGGAGGCTGCAGAAGGACATCAGTGGAACTCCATGATCCATCCCTTGGGGAGGTCCCATGGAGCTGAGTCTGTTGCTGTCCTGTTCTTGCCTCATTATTGACAAACTTCACTAGAAAACTAGGGTAATGTTAACATGTTCTCACTAGACATGATTACATTCAGATGTCTTTGTCTTGAATCTAGATCTGTCTCAGATCTATCTAATTATGATTTTTCCTTGTTACTTTCCTGGCAAGTTCAGCCACTTCTCCCCTGCTGCTATGATGGCAACTGCACCCTTATTTACACCTTCATCTCTTCCCTGCAGCAATTAAGAAAGGTTAGGTAAAAATCTGTGTATCCCTAGGCTAAAGACATCCATATGTGTGCGTGCTGAAGAGAGCAGGCAGGCACCACAATAATTCACAGGGAAGGAAACCTCCATCCATTTCTCCTTCAAAGAAGGAGGTGAGCTGTTCATGAAGCATGCAGGCAGGTTGGCTTCTCCTATATTAAGAGGATGTTATAGGAAAGGCTCATAAAAAAGGTGCCCACTCAATGCTTAGAAACACGCTGGCTGCTCCAGGCAGGTCAAGTGTTAATGGAAGAATGACGAAATGGAAAACAGCAGCAGCCCAGGCCCCTGGCCCTTGCAATGGTGGATCCCTGTGCAGTGGAAAGGCCCAGAGCGGGAGCAGGGTAGGTGACTACCAGTGATGGATGATGTTGAGACCTGAGAGAGAAATGACATAATAAATGGTTGGTCTGACACAGTAGGAAATGTTTGCATAGGGAAGTGACGGGTAATAAATAAGATTATGTTGCCACAGGTCCTTCAGGCAATGCTGGAGCAAAAATTCGTTCTGATTTTCTTTCTCTAAGGAAAAAGGTACAGAGACAAGGACTCTTATTTATAATAGCCAGGCATGAATAAAACCGTGTTTGCTGCATACAGTCAGTGTAATCTAAGGCTGAAGCAGATCCAAGCCAAGTATTGCTGTAGCTGTAGGTTCTCAGTTGTCATAGCTAAGGTTACAAAACAACTTCCCTTGCAGCTTGTCTAATGTCACTGCCTGGAGCTGAGGCCCCACCACCATGTATCCACAGTTAAAAGATCGTCTTCTCTCGCACTTGTTATCAGGGTTGCCACTAAGATTGGGACAATCAGACAGTTTGCCCTAGGCATTGACTCATTAAATGTGATGTATGATAATACATAGAGGGATACAGACTCAACTTCTCCCCTGAAATTTCCAGGTGTTCCGTTTTATCATTTTCAACGGGTTTTTTTCTGGGCAGGTTGTTGTTTGCCTTTTGGTTGGTTGGTGGGTTTTTTTGGTATGAATTTCTCATTCATTTTTATTGGAATAACAAAAATAGACCTCTATTGCTGCTGCTGTAGTGGTCAATTAGGTAAGCTCTCCATGCTAGTTTTTGCTAGGTAGACAAATACTACCTTGGTGCAGCATTGCCAATTAATAAAGACTTTGATTATGAAATCTATTAATTGCTTTAGCTGTCCGGAAGGGATTATTCAAGAAACATCTCTTGTTTAAAAATAAAAAGAAAAGGAGGGGGGGAGTACACTGGGTATATTTTTAACATTTTGAGCTAGCTTTAAAAGTCTTGCCTTCAGCTCCCTGAAACTAGTGAAACAAAATCCCCTGTCTTTTATTTTTCTTATAAACACCTAAGGAATGCATGAAAAAATTTTATGTTGAATTTTTTATTTTTTTAGTATGTATCTGAGGGTTAGTGAGGACCAAGGGAATGAGAGTACTGAAATTATCTGCCTAGCTGCAAGGTTTAAGGTCTTGTATGATGCATTTCAGAATACTTTCTGTGGGGAATTTTTGGTGGCTTTCTCCCCCTCAAGAATCCTACTTCATGCAATGACAGCTATCCTGCTATCCATGTTTAAAGGACAACCATCCTGCAGGAAGAAATAAACTCACTAAAATTCCATTTTACACCATTGAGTTCTAGTTTCCAAAGATTACCCTGCTGAAACGATGAATTTTTGTGGGCCACTAGTAATTAGGATGGGGGGTGTTAGTGATTAAGGACCAGAAGAGCATCTGAGGTCCCCTCCCAGATGTGGTGCTGGTGTCTACAGTGGGACTTCTAGAACTGTTCAAGAGAGTAAGTGTTTATAAAATCAGGACTGAAGTTAAATTACATAGCATGTGTGGTTTTTTTCATACATTTGTAATTTTAGAAGCTTTGTCATTTCAATGCCTTCCTGTCCACCTGATTGCATATCTCCTGTTTTTCTCATCCATGATAAGGGTTTCTGGGACTTAGGACTTGGCAAGGAGAGAGGACTATTTTGGAATAGGCATGTAGTGACCTATGATTTGACTTACAATGTTAGGCAAAGACACAACAGTTGCTGTATAGACCTAGTGAGTACCAGCTTTTGGAAAGTGAGATCTGCAAAACAAAACAAAGCATTTTTTCCCAAGCCTATCCCTTAACTATGGTAACTCAAAGTGACTGGGTAGATTCTTGCTCTTCCCTGTGCTTCTGTAGCACACTAGGCTCAAGCTATCTGGATTTTAGGATTACTTGCTGGATTGCAGGACAGCATTGACACCATAGGATTATAAGGCACGACTTTCCAGCCACTGGAGTATGCAATATTAAATCCTGCAATATAGTTTCCGCAGTATTGCATTACATTCTCTCCTCATTAATCCAATGTTCCCTAAACCCTGCATTTTTAATGAACAAATAATTGTTCTATTACAGATAACTCTAATAGGGTTAAACCTATTTGGTAAAAAAGACTACACAGTTTTACAAAGGGGAAAAATAGGGCTGGAAGAAATATGCGTGTGGGGAGTTGATAATTATATACAACACAGATTGGTTCCAACATCATATTTATCTTAATTATAAGAATATGTTTGAGAGATAAAGTTTCCCTAGAAGACAGCCAACTAACAACAGTGGTTTTATCTGGTTTGCTACTGCTCATTTTATTTGTAGATTTCATATGCTTTACAGAATAGTTGTCAATATGGTTATCCCCACTTTACAGATGAGGCATCCAAATTCTTGAAAATGGGAAAAAGTTAGAGGGCAGCACCAGTTGCCAGCCATGCTATGTCCTCTTTGACTTTCCAAAGAACATTTTTACTGCCACCCATAACACTGCTGCCCATTGCAGGCTCCAAACAGCACATGCATGTCTGGGAGTTGGATTTCAGCCCCACTGCTCTCCTTTTGCTGACACTGCAGTAATGAGATAAAACAAGACATTATTCCCAGGGCTGTGTGGACATTGCTAATGCCAATGATTAAGTAAAACTTATTTGTTTTACTTAAGGGTGATACTTGTGTATTATGCCAGATCTTAGGCTGTTAAACAAGAAAATCTCTACTGATTCTCATTTCACGGAGGAAATAAATACCGAAGAGGAAAAAAAGAATCAATATTTTCAAACTGGGAATGTATGTTTATCAGGTTTCCAAGAAAGACTCTGGAAAAAAATACAAAGTCTCACATAATAATTAACTTTGAGGAATTTTGCCTTGAAAGTAGAATCCATTTTCCTTTTCACACTTCCAGACATTGGGAATATAAAAGCAATGTCAAGTCAGTAAGTTGCAGAAGGGCAGGGAGCTGAGCTGGTCATTACCTTCCCAACTGTTTGTCAAGCCTTCCACAACACCCTGAGTTTAAAGCCCCAGTGGTTGTGTAAAAAGATGACATGGAGGGGCAAGAGGTGTTGCTTTAGTTGGCGTTGGTTGGTTGTGATAGTGATGTTGGCAGGAGACAATGCCAAGAGTTTCAGGCCCCCATCTTGCTGAGATGAGGAACCAGACGTGAACACCATCACTGGCTTCAGTGTGACTCAGGGAAGTACAACCATAGTCCTTTGGTAAGCCAGACTGCCAAAAGGTGAGAAGCGTAGCTGAAAAAATTTTTTAGAGAAGGCTGTGTCTGAGTAAGCTTACACTAGAAGTCTGTCAGGAAAGCTCAGGAGTCTTCTATGGAGGTTTGAGCTGTGTTTGATTGCAGGAGAGAGAGGAGGTCTTGGTGTGGACCCTTCTTTTCCTTTTTCAGTCCAGAAGATGAAGAAGGGCTCTGAGAAACTGCAATATTTCAACTATATGCTGTTAGAGCCTGAACTGAAATCCCAGGATTGCATAGTATACTTGGATTGTTATATATTATATATTTCTATTACTATTTTTACTATTATTACTATTATTTTATATATATATAATATACTTCTATTACTGTTTTTACTTTTGTAGCAGCATTTTTACTTTTGTAGCATTAATTTACACCATATTCTTGACCAATTGCAGAAGAGATTGGTTTGCCTGTTTTACAGGATGGGTGAACAGCTTCCCCTGGCAGACTGACCAGCGAGGCAGTTTTAATCTGACTGCTCCTCATAAAACCTTCTTCTACATTGCAAGGAGCCTTCAGTGAAATCAACAGCTGAGAAAAGGATGGTTTTGAGTGGCAGATTATGGGACAAAGTCTCCTAGCCAGAGCTTTCATAAACAGCATGAGCCAAAGTAGACATCTCCAGATCTGGCTCCCAGAAAGGATGATAAATAAGTCTTAAATGAGCAATTTTATTGACAAATACCTCAGTCTGTGATGTGTGAAAGGATCTTGTGCTTTTCACTGAGTGAAAACTGATCTGTGCCACAGTAGCTAGATGACTCACCGCACAGGAATCAGAAAATGCCTTGTGACAAATGGTCAAATGCAGCACAGGGCTGATACCATTGGTGTCCTGGGTATTCTTCTCAAGATGGTTAACTGCTGTCAGAGGCATCTCTGCCCTGCTCAGACTCAGAACCACCAGCTCCACAGCTCATCTGAATTTTTCCGTTTGTTATGCAGAGGAGGTGGGAGACTACATGTTCATCTAGCTTGGGATCCTTTGGAACAGCAGGGCCCAAACCCTCCTTTCCCTTCTATAGCTCTTCGCCTTCAGGCATTGAGAAGTTTAGGAGGGACTTCCTGAATAGTGTGGCATTCCAACCATCCTGTTTGCTAGACATGTCCCTCATGAATTTGTCTAGTTCCCCGAATAGGCTTATTTTATACTTTTTGGCCTCTGCAGCATCCTGTGGCAGTGAGTCACAACTTAATTACACCTTGTGTGAATAGGTTCAATGCCGCACCGGAACCAGCAATTAGTACTTGCAAAGAGACATTTTCTGTGTGAAATGTATTTTTCATCAGTGCTACCCCATGAGAGGAGCTGCCTGTTGAAGCTCGCAGGAGATAACAGTTTCAGGGGGAGAAGGGGCCAGTGCCAGCCATCACATCACTGATGAGCCAGAGGAGACAGTCAGGTACTGTCAGTGTGGTGTCACACGCCTCACGCTACCCAGCACTGGAACAATTGAAAAACCCATATTGCTCGCTGAACCCCAACTGCTTATTTGGCTCACTGTGGCCATGGAAACATCTGACCTATTTACACCGGCAGCAGAGTGAGTGGTGACTGGTGGAAGAGAGGTGGGAAAAGGGGAATGCTTTGAAGTTGGATTTCAGAGACTTTTAATTAAGATGGCGTACGTGAACGCATGTGCATGTATGCTCACAAGGGTGAGTCAGAGGAACGTGGCCTGAGCAGGCCAGGGGTTCCTGCTCCAGTGCAGCTGTGGCATCAGGTCCTCCTTGAGCAAACGTGATTTACCCAGAGCCTCTGCTTTGCATACATAAAATAACACCCACCATTTCCAAAGGACTTATGTAAATTCCTTCTTCTGTCACTTTGTAGCAAAGTACTTCACATTGTCTCTGCAGCATTCTTTCCTGAAAAGGCCCCAGTAGATGGGAATCAGCTTGTTCTACCAAGGAGGGAAGGAAGACGTGTCTCATTCTGCACAATGAGACCGTGCCCATGCACTTCACAACACTCATCTGCTCCTTGCCTGTCTCTCAGTACAGGTGGGAAAGAGCAATGTACAGCCATTTGGGCACACCAAATGGAGCAGGAGATTTCACTTAATTGCAGCTGGGGCATTTACCTAGACTGAAGATTCCCATGACAGGATAATGCCATGTAAGCTACCAGACCAAGGACACAGCACTTGTCAGACTGAGCTTCTAAATCCTATTCTTCTGAGGGCATGTATTAATATAAATGGGCACATTAGGTTTTAGATAGCAGTTACCTGAAATGGACCCTAGCTAAAAGGAGATCTGCTGGAGAGGGGAAAATGTTAAACTCTAGGTGTAAAGAAGACTTCTGCAGATACAACATAATCACAGTGAGTATTAAGAATGAAAGGGACTTGAAGACTTTAAAGATCTGTTGGGAAATCTTGAGGAAGAAAGGACGTTCACTTTTGATATTAGCGAGAGAGAGTGTCTTTAATATCCCCAAAGCATCTGATTGATAAACATAGCATCAGACCTCAGGAATGCAAATTTGGTAGCTCTTTAAGATGAAAGCTCCCCCTCCGCATGCTTTTTATTTTTTTTTTTATTGCACATTTCAAAACCATTCATATTCTGGCAGGTAACAGTTTTTTATCCTGAAAGTAAGGGTTGACCGAGGAACAAACTGTGCAAATTCTGTTCTCAAACACCAAAATTAGAGAGAAAATACCATCTGTTTCCTCTACAGCCTACTTTCCCCTGGTTCCAGCAATATCTTCTAGTGGAAAAACAGTCATGAAACTACCAACATGACACACAGCAATGCACCATAATGCAATTGTTTGCGTTTGTGGAAGGACCATTGTTCCTCCCTAGAGACAGCAGCTGGAAGCCCTGTTCCCAGCTGGATGGGGAAGATGTTCATATTGCCCTGTGCTGCTGGGCCCCTGCCTGGGCTTGGTGGGATTCCTCTTCCACAGCAAAGGCTTTCAGGTGGCATTCCTCAGAGTTTTCTCCTCGACCTGCTACAGCAAATTGATGGAACTTTGACAGCAGCTGTGACTCATTTCAGGAAGAAATCCACTTGAGTGCTCATTATCACTTCAGCATCATTTACATTTTTCCCAGTTGGGGTGAATATTTTGTAGTGACAGGGCACAGGCTGTTTTCTTTGCCCTAGGAAGCCCACACAAACAGACTTTCTACCTGTAAGTTCCTGCCAGAAGCTTTGCAGCTGGATGTCTTTTGTTTCTGACTTCTTTTTTTCCTCCCTCCTCCTTGTCCTTTGTAGATGAGTTACACAACACTGTTTTTTCCTCCTCCAGAATCGCTGAGCAAATTTCAAGGCCGTGGAGGAGGGGGAGGAGAGACTGATGCACCGAGCCACCTTTGCCCATCCACTTGTGACTGGGGTATAATAGGTGCAGTTGATTTGAGACTGCCAAGAGTTTGCTGCCAAATTGAATTTTTCATAAACTGATTACTGCAAAGCTCTCTTGGCAGAGGAAAGTTAACACCTTTCTAACAAGCTCAGCTCAGCACAGCTCATAAGAGGGATACTGTGATAATAATCCTCTTCTGGATCCTTGGCCAGGGTTTTGGATTTTCCGAGAAACTATTTCCACCCCCATTCCCTCACCCATGAATAAATCCACTTAAGGCTTGTTTTCATAGCTGTTGGTGAAGGCATAGGAAGACTTCTCTGCTGGTGTAAAGCAGCCAACCTCCATTGATTGCAGTGCTCTGAGTTACTTTAGTACTGTGGGGGTGATAGTATGATTCAGACATAGTTGATAAAGTTAATGGTAATCTACCCGTAATAACTTAATCTTAGCATTTTTCTCTAAAGAGAGCTATGTAGCCAGGGAAAGGCGCTGGCTGAAGTACTCAAACAATTTATCTGACAATTTCTGCCTTGTGTTTTCTGCTTGCAAAACACTCATGAAGAAAGTTTTTGGTTCGTAAGGGATTTTATTCTTCATTTTGTGTCAGTGGGTTATAAAATAGGGAGGTAAATTTAATTCCTCAAGTCGCAATGTTGTCCTTATTGCCTGTCACCCTACAAGCAGAGAGAGAGGCCGCTTCCAAGGAAGGACAACCTCCTACCTGCAAGCAAGAGTACCTTTGTTCATTCAGAGACATGTGCTAAGTGGACAGAGTTCCCCAGAATTTAACTTTCATGAGCATTCACAAAAAGAAAAACAGGAAACAGATTGTACGTGAATCAAAGCTGCTATTTGCAATTAGCCCAAATCACAATCAGAGATCAAAAAATACACACCGAGAGTATTATTTTGGACAGACTGCATCCCTTTAGTTTAACTATTGGAAGCTGTGCCCACTCAGTCACCGTGGAGGACCTGGTTTGTGGTGGTGCCTTGATGTGAACTCCAGTCAGATATTCCAGTGGGTGGACAGGGATCCCACAGTGTGAAACATCTGCTTGGCAAAACAGATGCTGGGTGTAAGCAATGCTTTAAAATAATAATAAAAATCATCATTTCAAATCTCCCACCCCTCAGATGACCTTTCTAGCAGGTGCTCCTAGCTTAAAATAAAAAGTGCTTTAGCAATGGCAACAGGGAGAGAGCATGTCCTTGTTTATTATTCTTTTTGCTACACTTTTCTTCCATATTTATACCATTAGCACATGGCAGGGCTCCACATGTACCACTGACATAGATGCAACAAAAAGCTTTAACTGCTCCAAAGGGGACACATTTTTGGAAGTGCCAAGGAGCAGACAACAAAGGCCCAATGTGCTGCTAGGTCTGTCACCAGCAAGAGCTTCTATGTAATAATCCATACGGTGTATGGGACACACATGGAACATGTGCTTACAATTGAAAATCATGCCATCTGTTTAGGAGATCTGAATGGTTTTGATCTGCTTTGTAACAAACAAAACAAAAAAAAAGAAGTAGGAGTACCGGGGCTTTGATTCTCTTTGGTGGTGCAAACAGGCAAGATGTTTCCAAGCATCCGAGCAGATCCTTCTCTGCTTGGCAAGAGGGGTGGCTGTGCTGGCCCACGGAGCCGGCAGGGGAAATGGGATCATGTTTACAAAAATTACAAACTCTCAATTTACAAAAATTGGGAGTTAATTAAGGTAATGTAGATATGTTGATATTTATAATTCAAATTTTTTCCACTATAGGAATTATAAAATTCCACAAATTTTTTCCAATATTTTTCAAATATTGCATCACTGGAGTAATTTTTTGGACCAAAAATCTACAAAAGCTACAGGTGGGAGGGGGAAGAAACCTGTGTGAGGTCAAGTAAGGGATTCTTGTTTTCATTTTACTCCGGGAAAATTTCTTTTTTCTCCCCATTAGCATCCATTTTGATATGAAAAGTCATTTTCATTTGAAAAATGAACCTTTGAAATGAAAAGTGAATTTCAGTTAGACATTTCAAATTATGTTGAATGTTTGCTGAAAATTGCCTAAACCAATGCCAAATCCTCTCAGGAAATGCTTCATTGAGTGGCTTGAGCCAGTGTGTGCCAGCTCTTCTCAGCACAGAGACATTATCTCTAGCAGTAGGAGTTCTGGTGTTAAAACAAAAAGGGCATATCATAAAAAACTGCCATTTCAGCCAGATAATTCATAAATATTAAGGAAAATTGTTTGACATGATAAATGATATTGAAAATCACTATGTGATAGGAGAGAAAAAATGTCAGCTGTGAATGTGCTATGGTTAAGTGTCAAATGAGTTTGGTGATTAAAAGATCATGAATTTGTTGTTTTAATAAGAAAAACTATGTTTTATTGTGGTTTCAACATTTCAGAAATTGAATAGCATGCCAGTAAGGAAGAGTTTTAAACAAACAAGAAAGTCAAAATACTTTTTTTTTTTTGATTTTTCACTTTTAATCAACTAAGGAGTTGAGGGAAAGACAAGCTGCAGTTGCAAAGCTCAGTAGCTTTGTTTTAAAAAAAAAAATTTGAAAAATCCTTTCATTTCTTCAAAAAACATAAACTACTCCTGAAGAGGAGTATATGAAGCTGACCCACAAAGACCAACCCTTCTCTTGCTTCTTGGCAAAACCACTTGTATCTGCAACATAGCTTTAGTGAGATGTGTCTGTCCATCCGCCTCTTTGAGTCGGGAGTCTGTTTCTTTTGGTGAGTGCTGAGCCAGGAAGATTATGGCATGTTTTTCTCATTGTCACAGCTCCTTCCTAACTCTTGCATCATTATAAATATGCTAAACACATTTTGATTCAGCCTCCAGAAGGAGGGTGGCTTTTAAGACAGTGTCAGGATCTGCCCCGCCTGGTACGTACATGTCATTCAGTTCTTGCATTGAAGGAGAGACCGATGTCAAAGACTCAGATGCTCTTTCTCTTCATCCACAAACCTCCGTGCAGCGGGGGCATTGCCAGAGCAGGGGACACCAGCTTTGCAAAAGGGAGTGCAACTGCAGTGATTTCTGTGTAACCTGTTATTCATCCTCACTGCTTCTCCCAGCAAACCTGTTCCCTCGCCATGACCAGCAGGAATGGGAACACAGTGCCTCTCAGTGCTCCAGGTCAGGTGGAGCAAGGACCATAACCTTTTGGGTTTTCCCACTCTGCCTCCACTAGGCAGACAGCGAGAGAAGAGAAGACAGTGATTTGTTTCTTCAGGTTCATTCTAGTCCTTTCTCCTTTGTTAACACAGATACCAGATTTGGGAGGGGAAACAGTTCTACATTTATTTTAGAGAAAAAAGCTGAAGTGTTGTTTTGATTCTGAACTGGGAGCTAAAATGCTCTTGACTTTCTCAAGGCACAGAACTCTAAAAATTCACTTGACGTCCTATTTTACTGGCTTTTCAGTTCTGAATTTATTTTCTGTCTTTTCCTCTGGTATGTCAATAGCGCACAGTGCTGGTTTTCATCTTTCACTTGGTCCTTTTTGCAATAGCTGAAATACTTATTTTAATCGATTCTTTTTTTAAACGTTAAGAGCAGCTGCTACTCGGTGTTGACTAGCACATCTTAACATTGCTTGTAGATCACAGGGTTTCTTTTTCAAATTCTATTTGAAAGCGTTTTTCACTTGGCTTAATCTTTTTTATAGGTAGCTAGATGCCATACTTTTGAATGATTTTTTAAAAAAATAAAGCAGACTTTTTTTTTTTAATTTGCATGGCATTGTTATGTTAGACCATATAATCCAGCATCAAACATCTATTTAGACACATGCCTTGCCTAGTTTCATTCAGCTTGGAGGCATCAGGCAGAACCCTTGAGCAATTTGTTTCCAGTCGAGAGATATTAATGTTTCTGTGTGATAAAGTGTTGTTGTTTTCTTCAGTTTCATCTTTCTGTGGCATTAACACTGTAAAGGCAACAAGTGTTGATAAACAAGGCGCTCAAAGAGCCAAACAGCAAACCCACACCAGTGAAAGCAGAGTGACATGAATTAGAGGCAAGAGCCATCTTTTGATCCACTAATACATACTTTGTGTGCACATCTAGGTTGCTGTACAGTGCCGTCATTTACAACTGGCTATATGACAAATGAGGTGCCCTTGTCATCTCTGACCTGTGCCTAAGGAAAATGAGCTTTTAAAGCTATGATCTTGTGTATATATACTGCCTACTTTGCTGCCAGAGAATGTTGCATGTATGTATGGTATCATCATCTGGTAAACAAATTGTATTTGCAGTTTGGTCAGCATCATTACTTAATTAGACTCTGGCTGTTTAGGCACCTGGAACAAGCAGTGGGAATTTAAATTCTTCTGATAAAAGGATTTATTTATAATGAGTCTCACCCCATAATGAGCTCCAGCCAGGGGAGACTGACCATTAGCAGATGACTCACAGCATTACCATAAAGATCAGAGTCACACATTCAATTTTATACGGCTTACATACACTCATCTAGAGCACAGATTCTAAAAACAAGTATTTTGGCTCCACTTTTTCAGTCGTGTTAAATTTGATACAGTCCTCCTATGCCTGAGAGTAAACAGGCAGGATACAGCAGACTATTTTATTTCATTTTTTTTATTGCTCTTCCTCTCTACAGTTTCAAGAGGAAAAGAAGCTGAGTTTTTAATATTGTGAGAATGCTCAGCCCTTTTCAGCTGGGAGATGTCAGAAGCAGCTGCAGACCTAAATGAAAGGAGCTCATCTCTGAAAATTTGCTATGCTGTAATAAATGCAGGGTTCTGCTGGTGAGCTGCTGATGGCCCTTTAATGTCTTTAGCAGCACTCCAAGGCACTGCCGTTCCTCCTGCTCCCTTCCCCCCCTCTCTGCCCACCCAGGCTCAGGATTTCATCCTGTGAAGGCAAAGATTTCACTGCATCACTCAAGGGCTACGCTGATTTTGAAGAAAAGGGTCGTGCCTGGTTTTATCATCCAGCCAGCAGCTTCCCTTCAGCCCAGATTGATGTTTTTTACTGGCATATTAGCTTTAAACATTTGGCTCCCTGAGTCACGTTCATATAATGGGATTTGTTGGTATGCAGCAACATGGGGGTTGTTATCTATTTATTTTATCTAAGTAACATATGCTATGCAAGGAAAAATGTGTTTTTCCAGCATCCTTGTGACATGTTTTTATGATTAATTACAAAGCACAGTCAAATGAAATCCAAGAACTACCTTCCAGCCTCCAGGTCTCTGCTCCTCTCTCATTAATCTGTGATCATGGGCATCTGCCAGTCTGGAGACTGGAAAAGTGTGAACATGACAGATTCCCAAAAAATGCATTTACAGCTGGGAAGTGAGCATAGCATATGTGGATCTTGGTAAGGATCTCAGAGTTTGAAGAAGGCTCTGGGAAACCATTTGGACACAGTGTAACCGGCAGTTTAGAAACCTTATAAAGCCCTTTCTCCCTGAGGTTTGAGAGATGTTGAGTCTACTCATGCTGTACTCGATTATGGGGAACGTGAGGCATAATATTTTGGGCTGCCGGGTGCAATCCCAAGGAAGGGGGGAAGCATGACTGAAGCATGTCTCCAAAGACTGCCTGGAGCAGTTCTGGGTACTGCAGAAGAGCTACTAGATACTTGTAATGGTCAAGAGAATCACTTTGAGGCAAATGGGCATATGCAGACAGATGATAAAACCACAGGATAGTTTGGATTATTTGGAGATTATCACAGCTGAAGGGCAAGAGTACTTTCACTGCTGGGTAGAAATGGGACTAAACTCTGCATAAAACCCAAAACCTCTCTGACAGAGAAGGAAAGAGGCCAACTGTTGGGATCCTTCTCAGCCTGACAGGGACATTTCTAGGCATTGATAAACACATGGTTTGAAAAAGAGCCGTATGGGGTTTATGAGACTGTAGCGAATGTGGTGCTTGGAGCCCTGCAGGAGGCACTGAAGCTGGCAGGGCTGTGGTCATGAGCTGTCACCATAGTCACTAAAGCTCCATGGTTAAAGGCAATAGTCCCCGCTGCAGCAGGAGGCTGGATGTTTGAAAAAGCCATGGTTTCCAGAACAGCAAAGGATATTGTGACAAAAGCACCTGAAGATTTATAGCAGTCTCCATCATTTGTCCTCACTCAAAAGGGCATGAGTGACAACATGCATGGGGAGAGAGTCACACACGAAGGAATGCCAGCTACAGTAAAAAAGACGCGTCAGCTGACCTACTGGTCATAAACCCCATTTTCCTAAGGCAAGTAATTCTCTGGAACCTCTCACCCTGCAATTCAGCTCATGCCTGTATGCCAGACCAAGCAACAGCCACTGAAGTCAGAAGTGATCTCTGGAGTCTGGAGAAAAGGACATCAGTGGTGAGACCACCCACATCCCCACAGCCAGAAAGTGTAAAGTTGTCTCTACCTCATGGAAAAAGATCTTCTGGTAAAAGGCTCATTTTGTTTTATAAGCTTAAAGTCCTAACCTGAGTTTACCCAGCACTCAGCTGGCAGGTGTAGTGCTACAAAGAAAAGAATCAGCAATCATCATTATAATGAAACATCAGTTTTCCCATAGCTTGGAATATTGCAGTAAAATACCACCAGAAAGCAAGTTGCTCTGAGTGACATGATAAGTATTAACATCAGGAAATCATTTTTTTTGTCTTAAATTTCCCTCACATTTTTTATTTCAGATGATACTTTTACATTAGTTTGAAGCATTTTCAGACATAAATAGTCCATTATATAAGACTTTAGCTGTCCTTTTTCTTCTAAAGTTGCTCATTTGTCCTTCTATTGTAGGAAACCTGTTTGTAGCTAGGATATGCCAAGAAAATGAAATGGTCTTTTTGCTCCTTTTTCCCAGCATGCTACCCAGCTGTCCCAAAATCTCTGCTCTGTAATACGGAATACTTCAAGGGGGAGAGAGATAAATAGAAAGAGACCAAAAGTACCTTTTTATGGGGCAGTTTGCCATTTGGCACAAGCCTGTCTGAGTCAGAGTTTAATTGTATTTTCTGATCATAGTTTTGGACTGGATATTTTAAACTAGATGTTATCTATTGAAAAAAAAAAGGAGAGGGTGAAAGAGAGGAAAATTCACACTTTAAGGCGTCTGTATGCTTTTAAATTTTTTTTTTCCCTTTTTAAAATAAAAAGCCTAGGAAACTGAGAGCACGCACATTATATTAAATGGAAGTAGAGACTTTGGAGTTCCACTTTACCAAATATGTGCAAAATGCAGTATAATTAATCCCTGATGTTGCAGCCAGGATGAATTTATTCCAAGATCTGTATAGAAACCTTTAATTCCCTGGTTTGACAAAGGCCAACCATATTATATTAGATATTCGAAGCATTGAGGCTGTGGTTACTTTTTTGCCTAAAGTGCCCCCAGTGCCCTCATTGTTGTCAAGTACTTTCAGTGGCACTGCATGCATGAGCAGCCAACATAGTTTGTTCAGCCTAAAATACCACAGCCATTAGCTAATGGTGACAAGTTTGAGGGGTGTTATTTCAGTTTGTTTTGGGGGAGGGGGGAGTTGTACTCCCTTATCCAGTGAACATACAATTTGAAATTCCTCTGCTAACTATACTGTGGGAATGAGATTTAAGTCTGTAAATTGGAAGCTGAGCTATTGAAAAAAAGAAATATATTGGGGGTGTCTTTCTCTGTATAGTTTCTTAAAGGAGTAAAGCAGCATTACTCAACCTGCATAGGAAGCATCCTGTGAACCGCAGTGGAGTGTAGGAAGGGCAGGTGTGGAGGCTGATGCTCCCACCTCCACACTGCCTGGGGAGCAGGCACAACTCTCTCAAAAGTTTGGCAGGTGGAGTGTGACTCCCAGCAGCCTTAAGTTTCTTACTGGCATAGTTCCTCTCCTCCATCAGGGGTCCCATGCAGGTGTATCACACTTGATCGGAACAAGAATCCAGCTCTCTGCAGCTAAACTGTTTCCAGGTGCAGGCAACAAACTTCACATTTGGCTCCTCATACTCTGCCTTCCCCAGAGCAGCCTGTAGTAGCTGTCAAAAAATAGTATCACTTAAAAGAAATACTGTCCATTTTCACAGCTCATTTTCTTTTAGAATTAATGACCATTGAAAAAAAACCCCAAAAAACTTAGAAAATGCCCCCCGAAAAACCAACCCTGACCAGCACTGGTAATTTGGGGTGGAGTTTGTCATGGTTGTGGACTGGGATGGGGGCAGAACACCAAGATCCATGTTGTGTGTGCGCATTTACCATGATAGCTTTTCCCTCTGAGAGTGATTTCCAGGCTTGTTTTCTTATTTTCAAACTTCGCCTCCAAAGAAAGTATGAGAAATGGAATCGATCACGTATAAAATGCCCAGGTGGTGTGTCACTGGTTTAGGTCTTTCATCATTAAAGTGTGAAGAATGTCGTGAGTTTCATAAAACCTGAAGGATACATCTGTGTTCCTCCGGCAGTGCAATAATAAAATCAGTGAAGGCTGATGCTCCTGCGCGGCTCCATCACTCACAATAAATATTTGAAAGGCATTACGGCTCTACAGTAAATGAGGCTGTCAAAGGAGGCCACTTCCAAAAGATCATACTAAATTATGGCACGTGAAAAGTACTGCAGATTAGCGGCTCTTCGTTCATTCAGCGCTTAATGGCCGGGCCTGAATGGCAGGCAAGACGAGGGAAGCTGGTGGTATTTGGCCATGCATTATCTATGTAAATACAGGGGCGATGTCTTGAACCCAGTTCTGCTGCCTGCCCTGAACCTTTCAAATGCCAGGGAGCTTCAGCATCTCCAAGGAGGTTGGCACCCAGTGCTTGGAGCAGACTCTTGTTGCTGCTGCACATTGTGCTACCCACCACACTCCCTGTTTGTGGAGCATTTCCCTCTTCCCTGATGTCACTGTAGCTATTCAGGCTGAAAATGTGTTTGGCTCTCTGCGTATCTGCAGCACAACCAAAATCAATGTCTCCTCACTCTTGATGACTAGGAATAACCCATCCTTGCCTGCCCTGCCTGCCTCTGCCCCCTCCCCACTCTGCCAGCAGCTCTCCTTGCAGTCTTGGTCAAATCAGCTCCCTGTTTCTGCTTGCAGCAAGTACCAAATGGCGCTTGTTTCCATTTTTGTGCGGATTAGTGAATGAAAAGCTCAATAGAAGGGAATTATTAGTAATTGTAGAGTGAATTATTAGTATTTATTGTGCCTTTGGCAAACTCTGCCTTTTTAAAGGAAGTGCCAATAATTAGTTATGGTGTTTTAATTAAAGAGAGCAATCTATAATTAACAAAGGAATGCTGTAGTTTATATCTGACTTTTATTATTTTTATTAATCAGCAGTACTTCACAGATGCCATATTTTGAATTGTTCATACTGCTTTTTTCTGTATTTTTTCCCACTTCCAAGGTGGACTAATTGAGTGAAATATTCTCATCAGGCTTTAAGACACAGTCAGCCTGACAGGGAGACTCTGTTCATGTCATACTGGTACTTGTGTCAGTGTTGTACAAGTTAATGCAGACACTCTTCAGACAATGTAAATATAAGTTCTTGTGCTTTAAGTGTCAATGCTTAGCTCCTTCTTCGGTGATAGTCACCTGCTGAACTTAAAGCATATACGTTATTTAGAAACTTAGTTTACCATCCAGCTTCTTCTCTTCACACCAGTGGTCATTGCTATTAATTGAGTGGTTAGGCATCATTGTGCAGTATTTAGATAAAAATAACTTGTATCATTGGCCATAGAAAAAAAATACTTTTCAGTTGTTCTTTTTTTTCCTGAAATTTCGCTATGTGGTGAACTCAGATAATCTTCATGTCAGCAAGCTGTATATCCCAAATGGCCAGTTTGACTGTGAAATATATTTTGTTCTAGTAAATGGTTGTTCTTCATGTGGTTTTATCTTAGTCTGGAAGCTGAAATTGGTATTAAAATTGGGTAGTTGTAATAACAACTGTGTAAAGACACAGGAATGATACCTGAGCAACTTTCAAAGAGCTCGTATTTTTCTGTATTTTGTTTTGGAGACCTATGTATTCAGTTGTAAATGTCTAGCTGAGAATGACCATGGACAATCATTTCCTACAAGATGTGTATGACCATTCACCAGTTTGTGAGTTCTTTAGAGACATCAAGAGGCACAGTCTCCAGGATTGTATGCTCCTTAAATAGGTTTCTGTGCCGCAAAAGCTGGCAGAAAAATTCCTGAACAGCTTCTCACTGCTGGCATTAGCAGTTAACACCTTTCTTGTATATGACAGGCCATGTGAAAGAGGTGTATGGTCACCTAAGCTCACTGTGAAAAGCAGAGTAAAATGGTTCAGAGCTGTCAGTACTGCAAGATTTATATTCATTCCTTGCTGTTATGTCCTGCACGCACCATGCAACCTCTAAGCTGGTAGCCCCTGGATTTTAATTTTCAGGATAAGTCCCTTGACACTTTTGCAGTCCTCACAGCTTTGGTGGCAGAGCCATTCCTTCAAGGTGTAGCCTGATCGAGGGATTGTAACTGCAGATTTAGTCTGAATGTTAATGGATGTGGAACTGATGTAGGAGGGGAGGGGGAGGAAGATATTTTATTTCCAAACAGAGATGCCTGTAGCCAGGTGAAATTGGTGTGATCCCACCAGTCTCCTGCTTAAAAGGCTCCTGCTGGGGCTGGCAGAAACAGTGACGTGACCCCTGCCTTGGAGCAAGGGACACACGTACGTGTGTGTATTCATCCAGCCTTTGCAGTGGGGGCAAAAAGACTTTAGCTTTTCTCCTCCTGTCTCTCCCTCCTCTTGCGTCTTTCCTCCCTTCCGCAACTATAGGTCTAGATGTAATTGCTATCGTTTGTTTTGAAATCATTTGGGAAATTTAAGGAAAAAAGAAGCTTAGCATGCTGCTATCTTCTGTCAGACTTATTTTCCTTATTTATCCTTAAAGACATCTTTCAGAAAGAGTAGCCAGGATTTAGAATGCCAAAACTGACTATATGCTGAATCTTCTCAGATATCTTAGTCACCTTTCCTCTCAGCTCCCCTCCTAACTAGTGATTCAAAGTTAGAGGGACCTTCCTTGAGGGGAGAGCTTACCTGTGCCTAATTAGAGATTTAACTATAGCCTTAAATGCTTTTCCAAACAGGAATCATCAAGTGAATCACAGACTTGTAAAAATCCCTGGCAGGGAAACATCAGTTCTGAAGCTTCCAGATGGTTAACCATGCCCTTGTTTTCAACTCCACTCAATAGTGCACGAAAAGACTCACAGCTAGAAATACTAGGGCTTACATTTATTTATTTATTTTATTTTGGTTCTATTCCCATGAACACAAGTTCATGATCTTCTCAAAAGGAAAGTTAGCGAATGTTGGCATTTACTAAAAAGGAAATGTTTTCTTGTGCCAATGTGTGCATGAGCTAATGCAGTTTTCTAGCGTAGTAGAGAGAATGTCCTGAAAGTCCCTCTTCCTTATGTTCCTGAAGGAAAGAATGGAAAAGATGAGGGAAGAGAGCAAAAGATAGAAAGAAAAAAAAAAAAAAAAAGAAAGAATTAAGAAGCTAATGACAGTGAAAGCTCACTGCCCAGGATATGTCTCTTTCTGTGTTTGAATGATTTTTCTTTGCAGACAGCTTTGCATGGCACTATTTTTAGAATCTCTTTAATAATTGAGCTCTAGTGATTGTGCTCAGCAGTTAGAACAGGCAGGGAAAATAGCATCTCAAAGAAAGTGTGCACCAGGGTAATAATTTAAATCAAACCACATTAGACTGTACTCCCCGTTCTCCCCTCCCCCGGAAAGGTGAAATGCTGCAGAACACTGAGCACAGGGGAAAAATGAAAATTGGTCAAGTTTACAACATGTAATAAAATCCATCAAGAGAGTTTATGCTTTAGAGGTGGAGCACAGGAAGAGGTGATCTGGTCAGCTGTTAATGAATTGCTGTGAGTAGGTGGTTTACGAGGACAGCGCCTCAAGTTCCCACCGTCAGCAGTGAATTAGGAGAGAACAGCATGCCTCTAAGTTGCAAGGAGAGGATTGTCACAGAGGAAGAACATTTGTTAAACCATGCTGAAACAGGCGCAGAGCAGCAGTCCAGTAAAATGCAGGAAGTTCCAGTGGCACTGTTGCTGTTTGGTATGTTTGGTTTTTGCCTGCCTGCACAGCCAAGTCCCTGGCAGTCCTGGCACGGAGCTGGTTGCCCACTCTGCTCCTACCAGCTGCCTCATACAAGCAGGTTTGCCCATCCTGGCTGCAAATTATTGTCCCTAACACCTCTTCTTACAAGCAGCAAACTTGGAGCTCCCACAGGAAAATGGCTGAGGTGTGGACAGTAAATCCACGATCAATGAATCACTGTCTAACTTCTGAAAACACAGGGATGGCAGCAACTATGGCAATTTGTAGATTAGTACCACACCCTTTGATTTTTTTGTGAACTCTATCCATCCTAATACTGCTATTTCAAATACCATTTTATAATACTTTTGTTTATCATTATACTGTGATAATGTTTTTTAATGATACATGCAGGCCTGATGGCATGGTTAAGTCCTCTTTAAGAATTTCAGAAATTTACCTTGCAGTTCCATGTTCGTTGCCTTGTTGTAGATGAACATGTTTCATTACTATACAGACAGAAAACATTTTGAAACAGAAAAAGAATATAAAGTGTTATGATTAGCACTAAGTAGCGACTGGCTTTAAACATATAAAAATAGAAAAAAATTTCTGTTATCATCCCACAGTGTAATATTACAACACAGTAATAATTAGAATCGATTTTTGAATAAACCCATGGGAACTGGTAACAAATGCAGAATTTCAAAAGCGAAATTACAAGATTCAAGCTTCTATTCTCTAGAATTTTTCTTTTAACACAAAAACTCTTCCTCTTAAGAAGACTGAAACAAAGGCATTGAGAATTTCTTACCAACAAAAGAGTCTGAGTGTTGACCTGTTCGGCTCTGGTTGTCTGAAAACTGTGTGTAAACTTGAAAATACACAATAATCCATTGGGAGTGGGTGTAAGGCCATTATGATTATGACTATAAAGAAGGTGTATTTGCCTTTTAGGAAGTTTAGTTTTCCTATCAGCATATGGAAGATTCCCCTCAGCAGTTTTTATTCAAACCTTTTACAACTACCAGAGTTTATTCTTTAATATTTCAAGTCATGTTCTTCTCTCATATGAACTTCTTCTTCCACTTCTGTGACAGTTTGTATAAAATAATAATATTGACAGTGTGATATGAGAGATATCCCTATGATAAGCTGGTGTTAAAGTTATTGGCTTCCCTTCAAGTTTTAACTTGTCTGTCAGAGTGAAAAGATGCTTTTCAAAAGCAATTATTATAGCCTAAGTCATAAAGATCCACTAAAAATATTAGAAGTATCATACAAGGCATTGGCCTTCTCTCCTGTTCTGACCTAATTTGGAAAGGATTCCCTTTGAAATTCAAGAAGAGTATTACAATTAATTGACTTTTCTCTGTTGTCTTTGTTTGCTGGGCTTTTATTTCCTTAAAAAAAAAAAAAAAAAAAAAAAGCTTTTTTTTGCTTTGCTTGTAATAAGATTGATTTTTGAAGTTATTTACTTGGAAATAAATTCTAAGCTCCTGAGTTTTGACCAAATTTGAGTTGCTGTATCCTAGCTCATGAATTGCAAACTAACCAGAACATTTAGCTTATTCTGGGAGCTATCAAACAGAACAAAAAGTAGGGAAGTTTATTTCTCAGGATAAGTTAATCTTCAAGAAATGAGTAGATAAGTAGATCCAAATTGTTAGCACCGAAGTGTGTGTTTCCTGTCTGCAGGCAAACTGATTTTTAAATTTAAAAAAGAATACCACATAATAAATAATAACGAAATCCTGGCATGCTTGTAGAAGGTATTGAGTCAAAAACTGGTCGTTTGAAGACTAGGCTGAGACTGTGATTGCTGGAGCAACTAGTGCAGGCTTGCCTGGGCTATGACAAGGCAGGAAGAGGCACAGAAGTAAGGCCAATGTGTACCTGAAGACAGATTAAATATTTTCCAGTTGTCTGTAACTGGTGGCTTTGGGACTGCGATGTGACTGAGGGACTCTTTGTTAATCCTATGATCCATACTTTTCTGACCTGTCACCATGGGAAGATTAGCCTGAGAAACTCAGAGTCCAGCACCCTGGTGGTGTCTGGAGACGGGCTGTGAGCAAGATGAGGTGTGGAAAATGCCTGGGACACGTCTGCTGCAGCCTAAAGGATCCACACAGAGAAAGCCCAGGAGGGCTGTGGGCTGTACATGGCAGATGTCCAAGGGGTCTAGTCCCAGGGCTGGTGACTGCAGCCATGGTGGGACAGCAAGGGGAAAAAGGGCAGAAGTGCTTGGGGCCAGTACTCTGATCTCCCTCCCCAGGAGGACAGATTGGGGTTAGGCTCTAGCACACCCCACCCTTGGAAAACATGCACTAATTTCTTTCCAGCAGCACCTGTACTAATCCAAAATAGAAAGATTGAACCTAAAGTGTTCAGTATCACAGCAAATTCCTTAGTCCCTGAAAAGCAGAATGGCCTTGCTCTGGATTTCTTCTTTGATCCTCTGTTTGCTTGCCCTGTTCCCAAAGTGCCCCCTCTATCCTCCCTGGTGCTCCCAACATGGAAGAAAGGTGTGTTTGGAGCCAGCTGAGAGCTTGCACGCACAGCTTGGCTGCTTGGTCACGACTCAAAGGAACAGTCAACAGACAACTTTTACCTGTGTTTTCCTCAATAAAAGCAGTGTCTTGGGATCTGCCTACCTGCCCTTGTCTATAAAATTTGTAGGACCCTAAAAGTTCTCATGAGAGCTCTGTCCCAGTGGCCAGGAGGAATTTCTCCATTTTGTGGGGAGTAAAGAGAAGAAAGGGAATGTCACTAGGCAGTGTGAGGCAATACAATCACTTTATCAAATTGGTCTCACAAGTTACACTGACAGAGAAGTTTGGCCTTCAGTTTGAAAAGAAACTATTTTAAATTTGTTAATGTCATACATAACAGAATGTTTATAGCACTATCTAAATGTTAAACAGAGGGAAATATCATTTTTATATAGTCTTTTATATGAATTTGATATGAATAAAAGAAGAATTAAACTTTTGTTTGGAGACTTATCAACTGATAAGAAAAAGTTACTGATGGAATAACGGAGGAATAGAGACATATGAATAGGCAAGAAAAAAATAATTATATTGTTTTCTTTTCAGCCTCATATTTGATTTTATGCTTACTGAATGTTGGCTTCTATTTATTGGGGAACTTAATGTTGGAGTTATATCTAAATATAAAATAGAAAATTAAAAAAAACAACCCAGAAGCATGAATTCCTTGGAACAAAAAATTCATTGTTTATGGTTTACAGGTTGGCTGATATGCAAAGAATATGTGTGAGTAACATCTCTCTGCAGAAAGGTAGGAATATACATATATCATTATACTTGCAGGCATTCAGCAGAATGGCAATTTTCAACTTCACAGACTTTTCTAAAGCTCAGCTGCATGAGCCAGTTGGACCCATGAAATTGAAAATGAGCTCAGATTGGTTTGAAAGGATTAAAGCTACAAAGAGCATCCACAGAATGGTGAACTTGGCCTCTCTGAATTATCTGAATTCAACCTCAGAAATTCTAGTTGGAAACTTCATTTGATGGAATTTTCAGTGTGCTGGAGAGCATCAAGTGGACCTGTGGTCCCAGAGATGGCTTTGTGGCTTAAATGTTGTGAGCTCTCAGCTCAAGCCTGACTCCTCTGAAGCTACTTAGTATTTGAGGGTATTTAGGTGGATTATATGTCAGCTGGAAAGCCCATGAGTCCTAAATGTTCATGTAAGCTTGTAACTCTACTTCTGTTCCTCTTAACCTTTATTTCTGAATTATGAGTGATGGGAATTAGTGGTTAATTTAATAATTTTGCTTTCAGTGGTGGGAGAAAAAGAATTTAAAATTTAATTTCTTCTAACTCTTTTTTACAAAAGTAAGAGACAGAACTAATAGTCAAACATCTGGAAAATCCTTCATGCTTCACCTTGTTAGCATCTCCAGTGTTCTCTGTATAAATACAAAGACATCTTCCACCATAGATTACTAAGATAATAGTAATGATAGTTCCTGCTTTTGCTACATCCCAGTGTCCCAGCATTATGGAGATTGAAGTGAGGCCATATCTTCAGCAAGAACTGTGGTGGCTGAAATACCTCTATTGGTAACAGAAATAAAAGCTACCTCCTGTTGGCAATGCGCCCATTTCCGTTTACTGCATGTGACATTCCCGTCTTCTCAGTGTTCAGCCATTAAGGTATAAGGAACTTCTTAATGTGCATTTGTCTGCAGAGACAACTGACAGAGGGATCATTTAATTTGGTCTTCAGTGTACTTTCTTGAAAGTGAAAGCTTACCACTCCTCCTACTGAGAACTTTTCTTTGTGCAGGTAGCAAAGGATGCTGTTCTAGAGAGAAAAAGCTTTTACAGATTTTAGGATCACTTGATGCACTGGTAGGTTTTTAAACTGTGACTGCCAGCAATTGTATCAAAGCAGAACTCTAGTCACAGACTCATTGCACCATCTGTGCATTTGATAAAAGACATGTTCATTTAAGGATATGCTGAAAGGGAGATAGAGTAAG
The DNA here is from genome assembly GCA_013397115.1 of Edolisoma coerulescens. NCBI lineage: Eukaryota > Metazoa > Chordata > Aves > Passeriformes > Campephagidae > Edolisoma > Edolisoma coerulescens. Next base: position 3,241,846 of record VWZW01007479.1, read on the forward strand.
AAATTAAAGATTCCTATATTCATGGACACTAGACTGCAGTACAGTGCGTCTTTGTACATAATTATAAAATTACAAAATTATAAAGTCTTGTCATCAGCAGTTTTATTTTCATAACAAAGATTAAGAATTAACAATAAAATATATAAAAATGTTTTTCACATGTAGCTAAATATCTATCTTCCTGCAGAGACTGATGCTTTGTTATTTGCTTGGGTTTTTCTCCCCTCTGGAAGCTTGAAAGAGGCTCCTGTTTTCACAATAGCATATTCCTGCCATTGTTCTTAATCAGATTGTCCTTAGCTAACATGTTATCATTATCCCTTATTAAAATACCCATTACAAAATGACCATTACTTTCTGTGTCAATCTGGAGAGACTGAAATTATTGTTAGTGTGCTTTTTAGTAGTCTCATGGTGAAAAACCCTTAGAAATGGAGAGTAATGGAAAGAAAATGACCATTTCATACTAGTCAGGTAGACAAAGCAGAAGGCATCTGAGTATTAATTATGTGGGAAATACAAAGTCTGTCCATTGTTATGTTATCAAAATCACTTGGGACAGGGCAGCAAGCAATTGTGAGATGCTAAGTTGACTGAAGGATCCATTTCAAATGATATATTCATTTAGAACCTAATTAAAAAACTTACTTGTAAACACATGGAAACATCCATTATGTTCTGAAAGTGTAAGTGCATCAACATCAAGAGGCTGAGTACTGTCCTTCCTATATGGCAATGTAGTTAAATCTGGTTGGAGGAGCAAATTCAGTTGAAACTTATCAAGGGGACATACACATAATCTATACATATAAATATATATTTGCAGAATATATACTAGTGGTCTATTCTGGTATTTTATGCATTCATTCCTCTATTCTAAAATGTTTCTTTGAATTGAGAGTGTTTTATTAGACTAGTAAGTAATTTAAGGCTTTGTATTACATGCGGACAAGTATGTATTTCTTACTAATTTATTTTCATTAGGTTCTCAGATGTATAAATGCACTTACAGCAAACTTACAAAGCCCTTAGGAAGTAAAAATTGCCTTGTGTTGAAAAAATTTTATGGTACCATTAGGGCTGACCCTAGATAACTGGTTAGGAAAGTTTTATGCTATCACTGCACCATTCAAGGTAAAGTGCTAACCCGGCATTGTTACGGCTTCTGAAGTTAAATGGAGTTTCCTGATAGGTCTGAGCAGCTATTTTACAATATTTATGCATTAATATGTACAGACCTTGTATGCTTTACTATCATTACTTCAAACAGGCACAAAAATAAGGGTTTTAAGAGCACTGTAAATATCCAGTGTTAGCATATTACAGTGCAAATACCCTGTGAGCCAAATTTTCAAAAAATATTTGATGTTCAGGCTGACTTCCCAAATCAACCTAGATTACAGTTCTGTACTTCAGTCAGACAGCAAAGCTGCAGGGAAAAATCTTGCTCCAGTAACTATTCTGGGGAGAAAACCAGTTAGTGGGACTGGATCCAGTATGCCACCCTGGCACACCAGGAGCAGCATCACCTTCCAGCCTGGGGAGGAGAGAGGAGCGTTCAGCCATGGAGCACAAGGGCTACTGATGTTTCTTCATTCTGTTAAGGTTTAAAGCACCTGTTTCCAACCCTCAAGGCTGAAGAAAACAGCTGGATTATTAAGTTTCAAGTATCATATTAAGTATTAAGGTGCAATTTCTTTCTAATTCAGCAAATTCTGTAAGTTTGCAGAATATGAGGCTTTGGATTTCACCGCCTTTTCGAAAAAAAATATCTTTAGACAGTGTTTGAGACAGATCAAGTACATGGCAGGATGGAAGCAAGGCGAATAGAAAGACTTCTACATCCCTGCACTAGACTGTTTTCCATACACAAATTAATGGAATATAAAGGGTGAACGTGTTTATATTTGCATCATCTTCATCTGACATCAAACAGAAAAAGATAGCAGAAATCAAACTTTTAATATCTGCAATAGATATCTCTGGTACAGCCCTCAAAGCACTAGCCTAAAATGGTCACAGCATTTCTTCAGAATCTACATTTCTTGCACCATGAGGAAGACAATCCCTCAAGCTGATGCATGGCCACTGGCATCTAGTCAGATACTGCTGCAGGTGGAGCAGGTAGCACAGCCAGACACTACCCTTTAAAAAACAACAGCACCTAAATAAAACCCTCTCTTATTTCAGTTATTTATAGATCTGCCTAATCCTCTGCCACTGTCTGGACAGAGACTTTCCAAAGTGCATGCTTTGGGCTAAACTTCATTGAAATTTCATTCAATGCCATCCAGCTGTTGCTAAGAACAAAGCTAGGGAAAAGTAATGTCTGGCTTTCCCTTACTAAAATCAAGCAAGTAGAAGAACCATTCTGACAGACTTTCCTGGAAAGCCTCATTTCCCTGAAGACCTGAATCAGATCTTTGAAAATAGCCATTATTTTGGAGATGTGCATTTTTTATTCTTCCCATGAGCCTCCACTAAAATTACATATTTTGTAACTACTGCTCAGATGTGCAGAAGAGCTTTCTTTTAATTTTAGTACTTTTTTTTCTAATTTTCCTCATGTTTTCATAATATTTTTTAAATTCTCTAAAAAATTTAGTTGTCTGAAGCTGCAGCTGCACAGTGAGTTGAGGCAGCCAGTCTTGGCAGTGCTGTGGATCTGTCTAGGAAATACCAATAGACTATTGATTTTCTGCCCCTTGCAGTCTTTTTTTTTTTTTTTTAATGTCATAATATGCTGCACAGAGGTTTTGGCTCACAATGTTAATATCTGAAATTATCTGACATGCAGAGATCATATGTGCCTCATTTCTCATGAGAACCTCTTACAGGTCACAGCTTTCTCAAGAACATGATACGTATGTTTTATCAGCTCTTTAGCATGTGGTGCTGCCTATAACATATTTAATTATCTGCAGAGACTTCCTTGCAGTTGGTCTTAATTTCATTGGAATGGTTGATCAGTCAAGTCACTGACAAGAAAACAGCTGTATTTACTTCTGTTGGTACTTTGACCAATTTACTTTGATCCCTCTAACAAAGAAAAAGCCATTTATTCTGTTTTTTGCTCAGTAGAAAATGAGTTATATATATCTATATATATATAATGTTTGATTTTTGTATATATCAAACTCTATCATTACTAGAGTTTTGCAGGCAATGATGAGGAAGGTGGGTCTCAGTCCCCATCCTACCAAAGGTGTTAGGGGAGCTGAGTGGGATTCTCTGAATCACTAGCAGTGACAAAAGGGGAGACAGTGGGGGAACAGTCTGGATGATGAGAAATCAGTCTGTAGGCAAAGCTGAAAAGGAGATCTAGAGAAGACAAGAAAAGGCCAGGAATAACTATACAAATGATATTGGTCTGTGTACCTTAAGGGGTGTCAGGATAAGCTCGCTACACTTGGGATTTGATGAACATTAGGATACTAAGGAAGAGCAATGGATCTGTGATAAGTCTCAGGTTTGGAGGCTGTGATTAGCTGTGCAGGAAGAATGATCATGGAACAAGGAGTCCAGCTGGATGAGAAGGAAGTCAAGGTCACAACCAGGAGCTTTCAACAAAGCATGATACTTGAATCCAAGCAAATGCACAATTTCCAGAGCCTGAAGAGGCTCTTCAGGGACCTTGGATACAAGCTTTGCTTTTTTGAAACTTCTGTGAAGTCCCTCCCCAGCAACGTTATGTGCTTAATTCCTTTTAGTGTTGTTGCACCTTAACAATAGTAACCTACTAGACCTCCACTAGGAAGTGACAGAATTAGTTTTGCCTGTGTCACTTTAATTAGCCTCTCTCTGCTCTGCACAGAAATAATTTACTCTTTGCAAAATAGACTTTAACTGCCTGATAAAATTTTTCCCTCTGGACTCATGCTTCTTTCATTGCAAAGAACAGTTCTGATACAGCAACAAATACGAACTATGCAGTTAAGGATGCTGTATATCTACAGATGCCCTGCCTCTCCAGTTGGGAAGTTAGGGATTGTATAGAGGAACTGAAAATGGAGGTAGAAAATTATCATAGTGAAATGTTTTCCTGAAGGCTTTTTTTTCCTTGCTCCTGCCATGTTGTTTTGATGCAATATTAAAACCAGAGAAAGGCAGTGCAGCTTTTACAAGTCCCCCTTGAACAGTTCCACAAAATGTTGCACTAAATGTCCCCTTAACAGAGATTCAGTCCCTGATCACGTGCAAGTTGCAGTACTGTGACACTGGTTGCTTCTGTAACGGATCCACAGAGCCTTTTCTACCTTGCACTGAACAGGAGCCATAAAACTCATGTGGTCACTCCCTCCCTCTCAGTTGAAGGCGTAGTAACTTCCATGTAAGCTGCAGTAACTGGGAGGGGAGAGGCAGGAAGACTGTCAAATTCAACTGCAGCAGCACCTGAAACCATTCTTTCAACTGGGAGTGAAAGGTTCATTTCAACAGAAATTTGAGGGTCTGATCTCTGTGAGCATTTGAGGACTCAGCATCAAATGAAATCTGGGAGAGATGTGCTTTGGACATAAATGATACCATTGAACGCTAGGTACATTTGAACTCTCCAAGCAAGTAGAATGTCTCTTTAGCCCATGCTTTTTTTCTAATCTGAGCCTCAATTCCTGTAATTTAAAATGGAGTTAGTATCGCTTTTTAACCCCACAGACATTTGAAAAGAAAAAGTAGTATTTCCAAAACTGCTTGAATGCTTCAGTGATATGAGCCAAAATGTCTGTAAGTAGATTGTTATGTTCAGAGCAAGGTGTAAAGTGCGAAGCTGAACCATTAACACTGATGAGAAATGAAACACTGAACAGGTTCTCATAGCGTGGGTACCACCCATCCATGGTGCTGTATGGTTCAAGGCATCTGCAAAGCAGTAGTATGTGACCTTGTGCTTAAAAACTCCTTGCTAATGCATCCTCATCAAGGGAGTGTATTGCAGTTGCAGAGGCCAAGAAAGCAGGAACTTAGGAGTAGCCTTGAGAGTGAAGTGAGAAATAAGGTGGAGTAGAGCATGCCATATACAAAACTGAAGTTTATGGCATGGCTGTCATCATGCAGAATTTTCTGTAATTGCAGAAGAGTTTTCCATAAGAAAAAGTTTCCTTATAAGAATGACCATGATTTGTCTCGTTTATTGGTTTTTGTTAATTGGGACTCTTCATGGAGAGTTTTTAATATGTGGTTCTTCTCAGCATCACTCATTCTTTTCTAAATGAAATTTACTGTTATATTTGAAAGAGAAATAGTACAAATTTACCTATCTTCTAAACACGAAGACTAGAACCTGTTCCATCTCTGCTGGAGGCAGTTTTGTAATAAAGTGTTTTAATTACAAGTAGTCTTGCTGTCCATGATAAAAGTGCATAATCATGCTGCACTGTGAGCTGAGACTGATACCTCTGCCTCTTTCTTTCCCTGACTTTTTCTTTCCCTGAACCACAGTTTTGGCAGAAACACCATATATACTTGCATTTAGTCACTTGGATGTGCTGATCAGCTGGTACTCATTAGAAATAGTTAAGCAATTTATCTAGGGAGTGGGTTTGTTCATCTGATTTTGGAGTTCAGTTTGTGGGGTAACACAAAGGAACACGTGGTATGTGGGGGAAAGAAAAATTCATGACGTAAAATAAAAGGCATAAAATGGAGCAGATGTGCAAAGGCGAGGTTTTCCCTTACCTCCTGTGTCGAGTCAGAGTTTAAGAGACAGTCTTGGAGGGTCTGTTACTGGCGGGAGAGTAGAAGAAAAGATTAATAAATTTATGAAGTGCTTAAGCTGAGGTAGAACTAATTTTCTTCACAGTGGCTGGTGTGGGGCTGTGTTTTGGATTTGTGGTGAACACAGGGTTTGTAATATAGAGAGGTTCTGTTATTGCTGAGCAGGGCTCACACAGAGGCGAGACCTTTTCTATTTTTCATACTGCCACGCTGGTCAGGAGGCTGGGAGGAGACACAGCCAGGACGGGTGACCCAAACTGACCAAAGGGACATTCCAGACCACCTGGCATCATGCTCAGTATATAAACTGGGGGGAAGAAGGAGGAAGGGGGGACATTTGGAGTGATGCTGTTTGTCTTCCCAAGTCACTGTGTGTGATGGAGCCCTGCTCTCCTGGGGATGGCTGAACACCTGCCTGCCTATGGGAAGCACTGAATTCATCCCTTGCTTTGCTTTACTTGTGTGCACAGCTTTTTCTTTCTCTATTAAACTTTCGTTATTTCAATCCATGAGTTTTCTGGCCTTCACACTTCTGATTCTCGCCCTGATCCTGCAGGTGGGTGGAGGAGTGAGTGAGTGAGTGGCTGTGTGGGGATGGGTTGCTGGCTGGGGTGAAACCATGACAGCTTGTCTCCCAGTATAAGCTTGAAATCTTGTTTAGTCCCTTTGAACTCTGAAGGGTCCTCTACTTTTATTAAACAACAGAAAGCATATTGGTACTCAGAACGTTGGGTTCTTATAACCAGATGTGTCCAGATTACTCCAGTTATTGAGTAATCTAAAGTTTGGTTTTTTTTTTCCTAGCGAACAGTAAATCCAAACACAATATAAATCAGCAAACAAAGTTATTCTGCATTTTTATGTGTAGTTTCTGAATCCTCTCTGATTTCTTTTGTGGAAATGTGTCCAAACTTAATAAAAAGGCTAGTAGCATTCCAAGTTTGTTCGTGGTCTGGGGAGACAAGCAAAGCAGGGGTTCATGTGTCAGCCTGTCCCTTTCCGTGAAAGAGCCTTGAGGGATATTGTCCTGCAAGTGAGACATAAGTTTGATTTAATTCCCAGCCAAGATCACTTGAGTATTTCCTGCCACTGGGTCTAGTGATAACAGGGAAAAACAAAGCAGCCAACAAGAAACAGCAGGAGCTATATGGGTATCACTGGTAAGCCAAAGCTGCCTCTAGGTGGTTTTCCCCTCACAACAACTGTCTTTTCTCATGATACAGAAAGCCATCTTTGGTCATGGGAAGAATGTTTGAGAAGACAAGCCAAAGAAAGGCAGAGCCAGGGTTTTGCAACAAATTTTTTTGACAACTGAAAACATTTCAGAGAAAAAAGGGTTTCACAAGGAGTAGATGTAAAAAAAGTACTTTTAAAAATTAAGTTGGTTTGTTTTCAGTTAGCACCTCTTCTGAGAAACTATTTCTTCGCATAAGACCTGGTAGTGTAGAAGATTCATGGATCTTACATGCTCTCTGATGGTCTGGTACTGCCCATAGTACAATTTTTCATTAATATGGTTGCATTTTAATTATGATTAAAAATTCATTGTAATCACGTTGTGATCATAGACTGTCTCAAGTTGGAAAGGACCCACAAGGATCATTGAGTTCAACTCTCTTCTCCTCAAAAGACTACCTAAAATTAAACCATATGACAAACAGCAACATCCAGATGCTTCTTGAACTCTGTAGTACTCATTTATCTTGGAACTAAGGGAGAATGCATGCAAAAGATTTAAAGTGACCGGTTTATAAGATACACTTCTTGATTTCTTTCTAGCATGTTTTTATATCTTAATGATACTAATATGAGTAAAGTAAAAACAAGAAAACAAAAACCCAGTTACTTTTCCATTCTAGCTAAATCTTTGAGTAATTTAGGCAACAAGTCCTAGTTTCAGTTAACCTGAATTTTTTACCATCATAACAGGATCCAGCATTTCTCACCAGCAGAATACTTTCACAGCCAAGCCTGGTTTGAAATATGGTCTTTCAGCACTTCTATGAGAGACTCCACATGTGTTTGGAAGCAGTGCTTTTTAACAGTAGGAATCCCATACTGCAAAGGTTGTAATAGGATTTGGATTTTCTGTTAAATACCTTTAAAAACTGGCCTTTAGCAATGAGTCCTTATCACAACCTTAGGATAGTCTAGGCTCTCTCGTTTCTCTGACTTCACAGCCATAGAGGTTGCTATCAATTGCAGACCACGAAATTTGGTTCTTTCCCACTCCTTTTGAAAAGTTGGCCCACCCTTCACAGTCAGCCCCAGATTAAGTTTCTGTATGGCACTACTTCGGAACACCACTGGAAAATCCAGCCTGCATAGAAGACAGCTTTGGCTTCCCAAAGTAGTAGTGGGAGACAGAGTGAGCAATTATGATCTATCTCTTAGTTTTTGTAGGCCTTGCTTGTAAACTGCAGATTGTATTTAGACAGTCAATGGTGTTCTGCAATGCACAGAGCCAGTTTAGAGCAACAATTTATGTGAAATCACCTTTCACTCTTTATTTTGTCATAATTCGGATAATTTGTAACTTTCTTGGACACCCTATGACACTTGGCAGTGAAATTCATATGTAGCAAATTTTTTTTCCCCTTTTTTTTTTTCTGCTGGAGCAGCATCCAGGGAGGCTGTTCTGTTCCAGAGCATCTTTAATGCTTTCTGTCCACTGGTATCAATACTCCTTTCCCTTGGGGCTTACTTTTCTTGGCAAGACTGGTGAGCTACATCAAGTAACCTTCAGATCACCACTCAAGGCACATTTTTTGCTGTTTCTGTCTTTTTCATCGGGGTTTTGAAACCAGAATACATAATTCATGTAGGAAGTGCAATTTCTCATTGTCATTGTGCTACAGTATGGCAGGTAGTACTGATCAGTAAATTAAAAAAAACCATTACACTGGGAATCGAGAGGCCATGACGAGAAGTAAAAAATTATGGATATACTTAGTTGGTAAACTGGAAATTAAGTGCTGCAGTTGTACACTACTACTGCCATTCACGGCGTTTTCTCTGCTTCATTTTTTCCTGTGCATGATGCTTTGAGGCCCACCTCCATCAATTAGGAGTTTAACTGGAACTGGAAAGATCATGTAATGGAGCTGCAAGCTTAAGTTAGCCACAAATGAAAATACATGCTTAAAAAGTAAGAACAAGAAAGTAAGAAAAAGAGCGTATCACAGCTTAAGATGCTTTTCAGTTGCTCAGGGAAGCGAGCTAGTTTTGCAGTATTAATTAACATTTTAGGGCATGCTATATCTAAAGCAAGAGACTGTGTGTATGCATGTGTGGGAGGTGTCATTTCACCACAAAAAGATAGAAATAAATAAAAAGCAGTCATTTTCTGAAAAGTAATATTTTCCTTATGTGGTACAATAGAAAGGTGAAAAGCATGTTTTTACTATCAAGTGAAGAATTCGGGTGTTTTGGCAAACGACATTAGAAAAGCCTAGCACTTAAAGAGTTGAGGAAAAATTTGAGGTGTACGTGCATCTTGCTCTCTCCTTCTGTTGTTAATCGCTTCTCTGTGTCTCTGGCAATCAAGCTGTCCCTCCTCCACTTCAAATGCATGGAAGATGCCAAGAAAAGTTGCCTGGCCCTTTCCCCCTCACTCCACAGACACAAACACAGTGGGGCTTCTCCTTCAGTTCAGGATTCTCAGTGAAGCCTCCCTCAGACAGATCTCTATAGCTTTGTTCATTGCTGGCGTCTTTCACGCGTTGCTCCACCGTATCCCAGCTGCACAGCCACGGATAACAACCTCAGCCCTTCTGAGCTGCGATTCCTCTTTCCAGCGCCTCCCCACAACATGTGGCACCTGCATAGCAGCTGGGCTCACACAGCTGCTCCCTTCTTCCTGGCATCTTGCTTCATAGGTCTCTTCTAGATGCAACATCTATTTTCTGAAAAGGCTGGATAGATGAAAAGGCATATCTGTGATGGCAATGTACCATGAAATCTTTAAAATACCTGATTACCATTCAATGTACGGTTACCATCTCACCACATTTATTTGCATGCAGCCCTTTCTGTGCATCGTGTGTTTTTGAGCCCTAAACTTGCTTTTCACTATGCCAGGATAGCGATTTCCAACATTAAAAAAATATTTTGTAGGTGTTCCTAATTGGGGGTGCTCATATTTTAGCATCTAGCTGTTGTCATAAGCCCACTTAGGCAAATAAACGGAATTTGGCACGAACTGTAGAAAAGCTGAAACTAAGAAAACATCAGTAACAATGAGCAATTGAAAGAAGTGGATAGTAAAGAGTTGGAAAGAAATTTGTCCTGCTGGGAAAAAAAAAAAAAGGAAAAAGAAGCTAACTTTCCAGGGAGACTTTGGTAAATAATAAAACTAATTGGTGGGCATAATAAACATTGAATAAAATGCCTGAAGAAAAATCCTGATATCAGCAGCAATTACACATTTTAGTATGTTATCTGTAAGGTAATGGAGATTATTAGGACAGGTGTCCAGTTTTATATTCTGTTTTAAATTAACCCTTTATTTCATATAATTTTTAAGCCGGACAACAGAAGGAATTGAAGAACACAGCAGCATTTTTTTCTGTAGAAGTCTATTCTTTGTGTATCTCTGTAGCCAACTGTGTATTGATGTCTACAGTTTTGTTGTTAAAGAAATCATCAATCAGTCATTATGATACAGTGCTGGATGTACTTCAGCCTTACATACTGACTACTGCAGGCCAAAATATTGATAGATTTATTTTCTAAGGTTATGTGTTATAGAAGTTAACTGACAGTTCAATAACTCAGCAGAATCCTTGAATAAAGCTTCTTTATATTGTCTTGCTCTCATGAAGCAAAATGGAAGGGGGGGAAAACCCAGCTGAGATGCACAGTTTCAGAGAGCTTTTCTGCATTTTTCAGGAAATATCCCAGAGAAGTATGTTACAAAGTTTAAATACAGAATGTCTCATCATCTTATCAGTTCTTGGCTCTGCCATTTTTTGTGGCAGATTTGGGTATAAAGTAAATTTTCCAGCTTTTCACAATTCTTAAGAAAAAAATAGTACTTGGAATTTAACTGAAAATGTATGCACATGGCTATATATTATAGCTGCATTGGACATAGGAAAAAATAAATGTTTCAAGTCAGATTGCATACTTAAATTCAGAAATCTGAAACATTTTAATTCTGGAAAGTACAGGAAATGTTTTTTGACTTAAGATTGTTGAAAGACAGAGAAGCTAATTTAAAAGATATGAAAAACTGTTGTCATTATTTGTAATTTTTCTGATGTGTTGGACTTACAAATGATGAAAGCTAAAGCTCTTGTAATGTTTCACAGACGGCGAATTTTTTCTTTGGAAGATAAATGATGAAAGAGAAGGCTATCAAAAGGCAGGCCCAGAAATACTTCCCATCAGCATGACTCATGCTCCTAAATCTCATTCTGTGTCTGATACATCAATGTGTGCTACCCTGCATAAGCCTGTGGCTTACTTTCTATTGAAAGAGGAAATAAGATGTTTCAGGTGGGAGATAGAAGACCAGGTTTTGCGACATGTATGACAAGATCTCCGGATGATGGTGTTAGCAGAGATTTACAGAGAGTCTGGGAGGGCTGCTGCCTGCCTGCTAGCACCACTCAGTACAGTGTGTTTCGTGCCTCAGAGACGTTGCATAGCCGTGTGTTGGAAGCACCAGCCATGAACAGGAGTCCCGGTTCTGCACTTACTGTGCTCAGGGATCCACAGAGCCAGGGCTCCCTTCTGGGTGGAAAAGATAACATCATTCCTGTGTTAGGTGCTGTGCTGTGGTGCCAGAGGTTTGCGTGATGCCACCAATTACATGATGAAGCAAGAAAAGGAGGGGGAGCTTTTTGTGCCTGTGTGTGCAGGCACATATGCACACATGTATGTATCTATAAGCCTTTCAATGTGCTCCTGTGCCAAAAAGCGTGAAAATCAGAAAGTAAACCAAGAGGCATTCGTTTATCTGAAACATGATGAAGTTGTTTGAAATGCTCTCATTCTGGTGCTCTGAGCATCCTTTTAGGAGGTGTCAACCTTTAGACATATCTATAAGAGCTCCACTGGGTTGCTACTTGGATTTCCGACTGCCTTTGGTGAAGAATATGTTACAGTAAATCATAAAATTGGTAATATAAATGAGTAGAGATCCCTGCCAAGTTTTTTTCCTACACTGTTTCACGTGTTCCTCCAGCCTTAAATGAAGGTTTCCTAATACATACATCACGATTGCACATGCAAGATTTCAAAGTGTCATTTAGCAATGATAAGTTTTCACAAAACAATTGAAAGCTAGCAGAGTTTTCTCACTAACACTCTCCGGAGACAATCAACTGCTTCACTAGAGCTCAGTCTTTGCCATGAGTTCATTTTCCTTCCATCTTTTGCTTTACAGAATGAAACAAAAAATTAAAAAATATAGAAAACTGTAATGTGAAAAAGTTACACAGTGAATAAGAGATCATACAGCCAGATTATAGGAAAGAGGATTGACTTCATGTTAAGAATGTCTCTGATTTCTAAATATTCAAAACAAACTGCTTTGAGAAAAGGCCATTTTGACTTTTCGCTTAAAATTGTGTCTTGTATGAAGGTTAAACTCAAATCTTACTGCACTATTACTTTCCCATGTTTGATATTAACGTATATACATGGTTATATAAAGAAAACATTTGTTCCAAATGTTTGTATTGAAATTACATTATATATGCCCCATAATAAAGTAGTAGAAGGTCTGCAAAAGGAGTTAAACAACTGTTCTTGAAAATGAAAATTGCTTCTTGATCATCTGCTAGTCTTTATCAAAGAAGAGAGAAGGAGAGGAAATCAGAGGGATTTGCTAGATTCAGGCTATGATCCTCCACAAGTGAGCTACTGGTCACTGGGAGACTCTAAAAATCCCAGGGGGAGCACTCAAGCTTTTTTCTGTGGTTTGTGCACACTTTCTCTCATGCCTGTTTTTTTCTCTTTCTTGAAATATTTGAGAACCTTGTTTTGAAGTGGAATGTTGAAAACTTGGCATCTTTCAAAAAATGTCACTTGTTTACTAGACAGACCTCACAGGATTTTTGCATTAACAGCAGTAAGATGGTGAAAGGGATATCAGCATGCATGTTTATTATTATTATGCAGACAAGGTGCATTTGTGGCTAAAAATATTAATTAGGAATGTCATGAATTAGGAATCATTAGGTGCCTGAAGTGTTGACATGTTGTTACGTGACTTATAAATACATTTTCACCTGGAGTGACCTGTATAGAACTGTAGGTCAGTTTATTTTAAAGAGGATTCTATGGGTTTAGAGGGTATTTCAGAAATGAATGATGACAATGAATAAAAGCATAGGAAAGCTCTCATATGAAGTGAAAAGTGATTACCTTAGAAATAAGAAGACTCAGAGTTGACATAAGAGTACAAAAAGCACCGAGTGGTGTCAAACAGGTGAGCCTCTATTGCAACCCTGGTGGAATTTAAATGGGGATGTTTAACATTAGAAAATGAATACTCCTCACCATGACATCAAAATTCTATGGGATATTGTTAGCAAAATTCATACACTTGAATCTTGGTCATTTGTATGGATAAAGAAAAATATCTCAAGTTTAGTGCTAGCAAAGAGCTTATAAAGAATTATTTCAGTATTTCTTTTAGTGCTCTGCAGGATCAGAAGTGGGATTCTGGTAGGATCAGATCCGCTACACTGACTTCTACACATGTGTATATGTGCACATCTCACAAATGGCCCCACCTTTACAGGAAATTTAAGTGCAGTAAAATGAAAAAAATTCCATCACCTCACCCCTCAACCCTAGCACAGCAAGCCCCAGGAGACACCTTATTTTTGTAGGCTTTTATCTAGTGGGAGAAGAAATTTCTCAGGGAACGCAGAGCTGAGATTTGTCCTGAAAGGAAGCAGTTAATTCACTCCAGGATTAAGCCATCCCTCTTTCCAGACCAGCAGAAAAGGGCTTCCTGGTTTTAGTGATGGAAGTGGCGTATGATTCCTTCTATTTCCCAGTTCCTTTCGACAGATAAACAGAAAAAAAAGGAGATGAAAGTTCATGGCTGGGCCCTTGCAAAAATGAACTGATGGGGGAAATCTTTCTTATGGCAACTGATATCAAACAATAACAACAAACACTTTCAGGAAGGCCTGAGATGCATGAGGAAAATAACCTGTATTTCTTTTTAAGGAAAATGTATAGTATTATATCCCGTTAATATTGTGACCCTCTTAGAACATTAGAAAGGAGAATGTGAGACACGTATGTTTCTTTTTTCTGCAGAATTACATGGAAAATGCTAGGATTTTCCACAAGTTGCAGCAACAAAAAGTATTATTTTTTCATCTCTGGTACATCAATTGCATGGAGTGCTTATAGGGTATACATGAAATTCCAACACATTGTTCTTTTTTGTTCTCAGATTGGTCCATTTTCTCAACAAAGCTTGGATTGACAACAGTAACTTGTCATTCAGCGGAAAGTCCTTTCTAATTTCATCACTGATTTTTTTTTTGTCTTTGATTAAATTATATTATTGTTTAAATTATATTTTAAAACATATTTTTATTTGGACTTCCTTAATTTTTCCAGCTGCCATTTCTTGTCTCACCAGGCAGCTGAGACTATTTTTTATTGGAAATTAATTCTCTCAACACCTATCACGTAGTTAAAAAGCAAAACAAAAGAGAATCTAATGCAATTGAGTGAATAATCCGGAAGAACACCTACTATTGTGTACTGAATAATATAGTAATACTTCAGAAAAAGGAAATAAATTAATTTCTCTGTTCCTGGACTCCTATTTGCAGGACATCACTGGAACAGCTGGGACTCAAAGTTTCTGACTCCATCAAAAACTGGCGTTTGTGTGCCAAACAGACAGTTCCTCTATTGCAAAAATGATATCACCTCCTATTCTAGCTGTAAAAAACCAAACATTCTGTTTGTTTTTCTCCCAGTCCACCTCCATGGACATAGTGTTTTTTTGTTGGAACCCAGCAATTGTTTTGACCTGTGATCCATTGCTTTTCTTTCTTTTATTTTCCCTTCTGGCTCTGAGAGAGACCAGCAGTAACATCTGTTAGAGTTAAGACATGCTGCAACGACTCCGCTGATACGGGAGCCCTGTAGCACATTGGCTGTGCAGGAGCAAGGAGAAGGGCTTTTCTGTCTGCATAATCTATAACACTCTGCAGCTAATTCAAGAAGAGTGAACTATTTTTGGACGTTACCAAATGACTCAGAATAAAGAAGCAATTGTGTAACAGATGCAAAACTGAACATTCAGATTATCTGTCTGTTAAAAAACTGAAAGAAAGCAACCTAATTTCAGTTCAGCTGCAGGGAGTAGGTTTCTTTAACAGCACCCCAAGTTAACTTAAAGCATGTTCCTGAATATAGAACCTTTGCTATCATAAGCCACAGATGCTTTAAAAATGAAATAACCCCTTTATCCCCTTCTGATGACAAATATGAATCCTAGTGCAAGAGATTTAAGACAGTGTTGGATGTTGACTGCATTGAACCTAGCGTTTTAAATCCTATTATAAAGTGATTATCTTATTAAATGAGGAGTTTAATAGTTTGCTTGTATAGTTGACAGTCAAAACAAGATCAGTAATGTTTTCACAGAATAGGAAAAAATCATAAAAATGGTTAAGACTGAGTATGTTCTAAGTGTCAGGTCTGTCAGGATCATGGGCTTGAGATATAAGCTTTAATAAAATATTTTTCAAACCTTATTGATCATCCCTGCTTAAAATTCACAGGCTCCCCTCATAATGCTTCAGGAACCTTGCAAATGTCACTACAAATTCAACACCTGGAAAGTTTTGCACTTGATTAAGAGAAAAAAAAAAACAAAACCAAAACGACTGCAGTATTTACTCTTAAAAACTGAGACGACCAAATAGCCTTAATATTTCATCAGTTTTCTAAGGCAGTGTATTAGGCGCACTGCATGAGGTTAAGATAGTACATAACAGGAAATAAGCAATTTTAAAACTTAGCCACTGTTGTATAACCCTCATATAAAGATGAGTTGTAAAAATTAGGCTCAGGTGAAAGCAGTGGCATGAATTCAACAGAGCATTAATTTCACCCCTGCTGCCAAAATTCTACTTTCTTCGACCAGATCCTGTGCTTAGAGGAAAAATTAGGAGTGAAGTGACTCTTATTGTACTGTAAGATAGGGTAACCTGATGTGAACATGCTGAAGTGGAACCACAGGATGGAGTCAGCAGTGGTTTACCTTTGCATAGAGAGCTTTGAGGGGAAAACAAGCCAGATACACAGAATGAATTAGAAACATGGGCATACTGATGGAGGACACACCCTGTTTTGGCTGAGATGAGGGCTGTCAGCAAATTAGCACCGGTTGAGTAGATGGGTGGAATTTTTCCTGCTGTGTTGGATTTTTCAGGTTAATATGGTGGAACCCCTTACTGTTTCTGTGCTGGAGGCAGGGTGTTAGGGAAAACAAAGCTTGCGGGGCTGTGGGGAAGGGACAGAGCTGTGACAGTCACTAGAGCCAGTCTCAGTGCGTGCTTCTCATACTTGTGACACCTACGTGCAGAGAAAACTGCTCGTGAAGGGGAAACAAATTCAGTTCCACTGTGGTTTTTTCTACTTGGCTCTCCAACTCTAATGAATGAAAATTCATCTGGAGAAACACTAATTGGGTTTGACACCACAAACACGCAAGTAATGGGAGCAGGTTTCTCATCTAGGCAATCTGATGATCTAACAAGCTGTCTCAATGAGAATAGCTAGTTTAGGGTCTTGTGACATTATTCATTAGTTTTCTAACACCAGTCTTTACAGTACACTTCCCAATTTGATGTTGTATCTCCTTCTCTAGCTACAGGCTCTGTTCCTTTATACCCAAGATAATGCTTCTTGCTAATTCATTGGCAATCACCAGCAAAGAATTATCACTCCCCAGCACTTCACCCTTCTCACAGTATCTCTGAGGGTGTTTGTTTCACATCGATGTCATTTTACCATCAGTGGCAAGGTGACCAGATGACTTGATCAAGAAGGTGTCAGTAAGTATTTATAAATGGATATCTGGGAAATTTGTCAATGCTGAAATGAGTTTTGTGCAAGAGAGATGGTCAAATACTATTGTATTTTTAGGAATGGTCAAACTGCGGGAGTGCAATAGTTGATTGCCGAGAGGAAGTATAAAGTCCTGTGATTAGCTAGTTCTTTGTTCATGACAGTGCAGGAATTTGAAAAAGCCAAATGGGTGAGAATGTTTGTAGTTCCATGAGCGTGGCAAGAAAAGAATAGCAGAACTAACTTATGTGTCTGTAAATAATAGTGGACTGGCATCATTAGGATTGCAGCAAAGCATCCTCTGTATCTTGTCAGACTTCAAAATCATGTACAATTCTCCTTTAACAGCCTACATTCTTACTGCTGTTTTGTGGTAATTCTTATTAGTGGGAAAAATTCTTCTTATTGAAAGTGTGTTGTTTTCATGTCAATCGAAAATAAAACTAATTTGCTATTATATAATAACTGCATTTAACTGAAAGGGCAAATACCAGCTTCATTTTCAGGGACACAGGATTTGCAGAGAGAAAATGTGCTGTTCCATTCCTTAGCTCATCACAAAATTGTAATGTGGAAGGAAAAGTACTCTGTATGCATAAATAAAAATCAACAAAGGCAGTGCATCTAACTATTTGTCTTGGAAGTTTCACACATTTCTTCTTTTATTATGAATCATAATATGAATGTAAATATCAATTGCAATCTTCCAAAAAGTAGAAAGTTTCAGCTACTATTTTTGGTCACTCACTGTGCAAATAAACACTTTGAATATCATAGGAAAAGCTGCTCATAAATGGAGCATTTCTCAGTTTAGAAATATTTTGTCCTATACTGTTTTACTTAGGCTATACCTATAAATAGAAATCAGCTGCTGAGAAATGAGTTTACTGTGCTAAATCATACTGTTTTATTTTGCTACACAGCTAATCCTGGCAAGGCTAAAAAATAGTTAATAGGCAGTCTGTAAGATCTTATAAGATGACATTTGGAAATCCTGCAGTCATATTAGTCATTAGCCATGGCAATATTCTGCCATAAGGCAATGAGTCAGACGATTGATTAGAGAACCTCATCATGATATACCCTCCAGCATGAATATGGAGAGAGGGAAAGGAAAATGAGAGAGTGCATGGGACACAGGACAGTACCATGGAGGAATAGAAGGGCAAAGAAAGTCTGAAATAGTTTATTTTTCAGAGGTAAAGCGTAATGGAAAAGAGGGAAACAGCATAAATCATGGATCTTGGGGACCCACAAGGTGTGCTACCATCATTCTTTGTGAGTGAAGTCCTGCCTCACTGGAAAATCTAGTTTTTCTTACACTCCTGGCATGGCATCTTGCTCTAGACGTGAGGCAGCTGTTGGCTACCTTCCTTACAGGTATTCACTAAAAGTCGTGGAGGAGAGACTGGCATTGAAACACTGCCTGCTTCTAATTCTGCCTGTTTTCTCAAAGGGATGTGTAGATATGTATGGCTTTACCAGCTATCAACAGGTTTGCTGAGGAGCATCAGCAAAACAAACAGTGCACAGAAGCTGACAAAAGGCCTACAGGGAACACTGGACAAATGCTCACCCTTTAAAAAATTGCTAGGCACTGCAATTAAAAGGAAAGTTCTCTGCTATTTGGGAGTTTGTGTTGCTTTTACTGGCAGCCCTACTATGACTCCCCTGCTGCTGTTTTGGAAATTAGCACACCACTTTTGGCTGGGATACTCAGGTATGCAAGGCTGGGTACCTGCCCCATTCTTGCAGTCAAGCTTAAAAGCTGCCAGCTCCTGGTAGGAGGAAGGCAGTACACAGAAAATACAGTTTACTGTACAAAGTATTGTACAAATAATAAGTATGAGAGACGCAGGTAAGTGCAGCTAAGATTTTACTGCAGAGCTTATTTTTTTTTAAATTCATGTCCCTGATGTGTGCTATTCTCCATAGCAGGGCATGATGACTCAAGGACCCTATCTGCAGTGTTTCCAAATGACTGGGTGTGTCTTGGTTTTGTCCTGTATCAAATTATCAAATTCATCTAGGTCCTCAAGTGATGTGCAATTCTCTCAAAAATTGGTGAGCTTTGTAATTTTACTCCTGCAGATTTAGTACCATTTGTTCAATATACTCGTATGATGAACAGTCAGAGGTGCTTGTGCCTTCAAGGCAGGGGAGCTGACAGTAACATGTTCTCCATAAAGGCACTGTCTTTTATGGTGTTCACTGGCTTTCCTGGCTTGCTGGGCTCATCTCTTTTCTGAAGCATTTCAGGAAAGAGCTTCCGAGTTTTGTTTGTGTTTATAGAAAAGATACTGCATTTATAATACAGGGAAAAGCTGATTTGTTGGGGTTTTTTTGGCTTATTTTCTAAGTCTTCTGATTTGTATGAAAATACTCTCCCCGCAATAAATACTTACTACAACTACTTTATAAATCAAAATGAATAATTTATTGTTTGTGCTTTTAAAAACTGTGTAAATCAATATAAAACATTTCAAAAGAATAAATACAGATGATAGTATTGGCAAACAAGATTGCTGCCAAGATCAATGTAAAACTCCCATCGTCTTTAATGAGACTGTTTTCAGACTGGGATGTAGGAGGTTACATTTCTGCAGACTGCTATGACAGAAGTTCATAATGACAGACAGCACTTTCCCCAGAATTACAGTAGCCAGAAGAAAGATCAGAAGAAGCAGCTGTGAAGAACAAGCAAAGGCACCAGGAAACGGGTTGAATTTCTCAAAATGATCAATTCAATAAAAGGTAGAATCAGGATCAGAGCTCTGATACTTCAAGTCAAGACCTGGTTTCTGCCTGGTGATGTTGTTTCACATGCAGCTTTCTCAGGTGATGCACGGCTCATCTTTTGTGGGCTCATATAGACAGAGATCTTATATAGTATGCAACAAGAAAATCAATTGTAAGAACTAGCTTCAGCAGATTACGCCCCACCACCACTAATTAGTTTTCATAGTGGCATCTTGCCTTTCTCTCTGCCCTATCCCCACTCTTCTGAAGCACCTCCCTCTCTGTCAGTTCTGCAAGCCTTGAAGCTCTCCTTACTTAGACAAAAAAGGCAAACGGGAAGAAGGCTTCATGCCTCACATGCTCATATGTGGATCACAGGGCCAGGTAACAGAGTTACAGATTTGAAAAAAGATTTCTGTTTGCTATGCCTGTCTCCCTTTCAAATTATTTAATATCTTTTCTTCTTCATAAGAAATCTGGAGGGCCTATGTCTAATTCATCCTTGGGGGAATTTGGTGATATAAACACATTTAATTATCTTAAACAGCTAGAATTTCATGACACAAATATTACAATAAACAAAAATACTGTTGAAAGCTACACAGCGTAAGGATAATGCCATATGCCATTAAAATATATTTGTCTTAATTGTCATATTAATCGGTTGATCCTGTGGGCTGTAAATTTATCACAAGTCTGGTCTGTGTTAAGAATGGATCATAAGATTGTAACTGCAAATCCTCGTGCCACTTAATAGGTAAAATTAGGTGTGCCATTAGTCACAGTTGTGACTAATTTCACCTATTCTGACATTATTATGAACATAATAAAGTTGTTTTAATATCTTTGTATAAAGATCAGCTTAGCTGTTTAATTATGTTTGTGTCTTACTCTGTGATGTCTCACCTCTTTTGTGTAACTGCTATTACTAATAGTCAGTACATGAAGGAGTCCAAGGACCACACTCTTTTCTTTAGAGTACAATTATTCCCAGATAACATTGAAAAACTATGAAGGTGTCTAACATAGAAACTATTCTACATGGAAACAGTCATCAAGCTTAGCAGCTAATGTGGTTCATTAATCACTAAATTTTAAAGAAAATTATCCACAACATAGACCATCAACAAATAAAACAGAAGTTAAGGTCACAGTCCAATTTTTGAAGGGCATATAGGACATCTCTCATGCCAATCAAAGACTTTTTGAGTGCATTCTGAAATTTCTTTATGGGTATGTAAAGGTGACTGAGGATCATAATCTGGCCCTTTGTGACAGCCTCACATTCTCTGCCCAAAATATCAGGAGGCTTTGAATATAAAATTACATGTTCTATAGATATCTTAGTCCAGGGCTCTTGACCCCAGAGTCAGCAAAAGAAGATGAACTGCAATAGCCACAGAAAGCAGATGAATCTTGAGAAAAACAGATTTCAGGAAGACTCTATCTATTTACACAGAGCAGCTGTACAATATCGGAGGAAAAATGGTGGATCCCTGAATCACATGTTGATTAAAACTACTGCTTTTTTTTTCTGACTGCTAAACAAAGTAACTTTATTAGAATCAGAAAACTAATTTTTTTCTGAGACCTACTCTCTTTCTGCATCTGTGTCTCTTTCTTCCACGTCTGCTACTTGTTAAATTTCTGCCAGGAGCCTGCCTGCCCTCTAAAGCTCAGCTTCTAGATATGGATTTAAAGAAATAATAGGAGTGTTTTATGCTTTTTGCTTCATAATGTACTCCTAATAACTTTTTGTAACATACACATCATGCAAAACTACATTAAGAGAATGGAAGGACTGATTTTTGATTAATCTGAGTTTGGTTTTCCTTTTTAAACTACAGAATATTATCTGATATTAGGGAGTTTTGTAATTCAAACTGCTGATGAGTAGCAACCTTGGAATGAGATCTTAAATGAAGATGATACAGCTTACTCTGTGAACCTTAGATGAGACCCTGAGAAAATTTCAAGTTGTTTGCTGTGTAGGACCATACAGACCAAAGTATAGTTACCATCCCTCAGAGTTTTCACAAGGCTACATTGTATGGTTGCGTTGTACTGAACTTCCAGGGAATTATTTAATGCAATATGCTTCCTGGGTTTTCCATGACACTGGAAAGTGATTAGACATGTAAAGTATATGGTATTAAAAATAAAAGAAACTGAATTTAGAAAAGGAAAAGCTTTTCTCACAACAAAGCAAATTTTCTTATCTGCAGCAGATGAGCAGTAGGAGTTAATATAAAGACAAACCATAGGTAAATGGCTCTGAGAAATTAATCTTCCTCATTCCAGGTGTCCCATGCTTGCTTTAAACGAATATGTCATTCATAGCTGGATATCCATCAATTCATTCATGATAGGATGGGCTTTTGTCCCGTTTGGGACTATATTCCTTGCATGTATTTGCATAGATACTGACTCCTGCTTTACTAAGTTGGGACAGGCATACAAGGGCACTTCCTTGGAATGACAGGAAATAAATTTTTTATATGTACAGGTTCCCCCCAATCTTAAGGTCAGGTTTACTAGCCCGCAAATGGGGTAAGAGTTGCCGCACTTTTTAACTAACCCATTCTTTCTCCCATGACTGTCAGTAAATTTACCTTTGGCTGCCAGAATCCAATTTCTGTTGGCAGCATAGGCATTGAGACATGTACAGCTTGTGCAGATTGCAGCCTGTATCAGTACTTAGTGAGCTCTGAATTTCATTGCTAGGCTGTTCAGTGCCCCCACAATGTCTTTCAAAGTCTAGAAGACTCCGTTTTATTGTATTACCTTTGGCAGTCTGAAATGCAGTAATTTATATTTGTCACAACTGCCCTTCAACTGGTGTGGTGCTGGTACAACCTTGGGCTTTTTTGTCTTGTCTTTTTTTACCAGTGAGGGAGTCCAGTATCCTGAATAATTAAAACCACATAAATAGTTGATCTTGGTGATACAGCATGCCACACTAAATGTCTTATGTAAAAACCATGTATTTTTACTTCTACCTTCTCATTTGCTCGAACTATATTAAAAAATTCTCGTCATGAAAAATTAAAGACGATACGAATAGCCATTATTATCCTGTTTACTACATGCAGCTGAGGTAGAGATATTTAGCTTTCTCCTGAGGAATGGTTTGATGTATATTTGTTTTCAATTAAATTTGCATATGCCACTTTAAAGAGAAAGATACTTTATTTATCTCTCTATTTGCTTTCACTAAGGAGGGAATAAAAGTTCCACACTTCCCCCCCTTTCCTGCATCACTGCAGGAGAACTCTGTATTGTGCATCATAAAGAGATTGGGAAGCTGGGTAATTAATCATGGGCTTTTATGTAATAGAAAGTTTAAAATTCATTAGCTTTATATCGGAGCGAGTGTTATGAGGGAGAACATGTTGTGAATGAGAGGGAGAGCCGTATAATTAAGGAAGTGTGTAAATAATAATGAAAGTCATTAGTGCCATTCAGTTTCTAAGAATGTCATAATGTAATTGGAGCATTAAAGTGAAATTTGCGATGACAAACATTAACGATACAAAAGAGAGAAAATGTGGTTATCTTTAGTTTGACAGATAATGTCAGCTTTCTTGCAAGGCCCAGATGGTGCACAGGAAAATGTTATGAACAGTTTTGTTTTAGTATTTTTATGATGTGATATTTGGGGATACAATGTCACAAACACACATGGAGGTTTACATTTGTGAACCAATGTGTACCTTTGAGTACAGAGCCCAGTGCTGAGCGACCGAAGCAATATACAGGGAAAGTCTTGTCACTGAGGCAAGACTGTTGTTGCAATAAAGGTGAGTCGCAGTGCTGCACGTTATTATGTAGCAGTGAAGTTTTCTGTCTGTCTCTCTCTCTGGATATGCACTTTGAATCTTTCTTTCCTTTATTTAAAAAAAAAAAAAAAAAGAAAAAGAGGGGGAGGGAGAAAAGGAAGAAAATGATTTAACAATTATGCAGGAAATTATATGATGCTAAAATTGTACCATGTTCTGCTCTTTCAATGAAGGGACTTTCTACAGTTATTGCACATTGCAAAGGCTATAATTTTAGGGCGTGAAAAAATGTAGATTCCAAACAAAGGAAAATTTAAATATGTCTAGTGGATAAGGCAGGGCGAAACAAAAAGAAGGCAGCTGGAGAAAATTTGAGGGAACAGTATTATTTTAAGGGCAGTGACTTAGAAATAACTATGCTTAAGACTCCAAGACCTGAAAGACCGAAGACCTCAAAATGCTGGAAGCTTAAGCATCTGTCTTTGTGTTCTGTCCATGAAGTACAGTGTTGTGGGATTTACTACTTCCCCCATCACTTGGTGCCGAGTGTACCTAATTTTTACATGAGCAGTCATTCATTCTTTACTGTCTCTTTTCTGCAGCCCAGTAGCCGACACAAAAGTTGATTCCAAGTGTTGAAAATGAAACGCTGCAAATTGCTAAATTAATGCTAATTAATCTCACATTTGGTTGACAGTTTTAAGAAAAGGAACACTGGTCCAAATGAATGAAAGTGGAGAGGTGAGGGTGATTATCTCAGTAGGATTTTAACCCATAACTCCTTGAAAAAACTCTAAGACCTCCAACTGTATGACAAAGGCCACATGTTTGCACCACTGACAGAATGTGAGAGGCTTTTTAAGTGACATAGCAAGAATTATTCTCTGCTTACTGTACGGCTGCTGCTACTTTTGGGATCTTTGAGTAGGATGGTTCAAAGTCGAGTCACACTGACTGTGCCAAATTGTGGTTACATATCTGCCTTTTCTGGTCATTTTTACGGAGGATGAACAAAACCAGTGTGATGATAGATAAGCTGTGAAGAGAGGTTGCCTCCAGTAGTTTGTAAACAGTTGTTTTTGGAAAATGTGATTTAGCACTGGTTGGGATTTTTTGTTCGGTTTGATTTGTTTTGTTTAGGTATTTTTTCAGGTTGCTCCTGTTCTTTGGCACATCTGCACACAGTTTTGCATGTAAAACACAACATGGCTTTAAAGGGAGCAAGTACTTAATTTCACACAATCAGTGAAGGGAGCTGATCTGCCAGAAAATTCTGTTACTCTCGTAACTCTCTCTATTGTGGAGGGCATCCCCACCCCCTCTTGAACAAGTTTTATGGCCAATGTTTGGTTTTTGCTGCTTCTCTAATTGGATGAGTTAATAAAGGTGGCCAGTGTGAGCCTCAGAGCATACACTACAGTGAGGCAGGGTGGGCAGCAGGAAACAAACAAATTGAGGTTACAGAGATGCTGTGGCCAGGATTCTTTCTAGAGATTCTGATGTGAGAAATTAAACACTATTCTTAACAATTTTTAAACACTATTCTTAAATACTATTCTTAACAATTTTAAAGGAAAACTGAAAAATGGTATCTGGTTGAAGATTGTCAACATAGTACTGTAGTATCAAGTGACTTGTGAAAAATACCTGCAAGGTAGGCCTAGGCCTCATGTAAATTGGGAGCCTTCTCTTACATTTAAAACATGCATTTCAGAGAGGACTAGACCTTCTAGAAGCAAAAGTTAAGAGGGTACCACGTTCAGGGGAATTTCAAATGGAGGAGTTGGTACTTAGTGAGTACTCAAGAGTTACATGGGCTGATTGGCACAGCAAATCTTCCTTTTTTCACCTCCAAATCATTTGCCAACTTCATTCTCTAGGTTTTCATATGGTGTCCAATCTACATCTGGGGTGATGGTCTTCTCAAAAATATACTTGTTTTTGAGTGTTAAACCAAGCCTACAACTCCACAAGCATGTTTTACTGCTATTCTTAATATTGCTCTGGCAGGATTTCTATAAGGTAAGTGGGGATTCCTCTCAAGATTGTTTTTTTCTTCTTTCCCCCTCTCTGTCATTTCCTGGATCCACTTGCTTGCCCATGAAGCTCCCTGGTCCCTTGGTTTCCCTTCTTCCAGGACATCTTAAGGGCAGATGTAGGTCTCTGATGTTTTTGCTGTGAGAGAGACACCATGTGCCTGTGTTGAAAGCCTGTATTACCCACATCTATTGTGGCAGATGAAAATTGTCACCAAAGCTTGTCTGCTGGCCAGGTGTGCTGGGAGGTAACCTATGCTTTCATACTTCGCTTTAGAGAAAGGGCTGCAATAAAGACTTTTCTTGGTAAGATCTTGATGGGAAACTGCTTTGTGCCAGTGAAGTTTTTGTGTCTCTTATGTCTCCTATGCCAAGGGCTGTAACTGCTCTCCGGCAGATGCTGTGTTTGTCATATGTCTCCTTAGAGCCACTTGTATTTGTGAGCCAAGCAGTTCCTGGGCTCTTAGGTGACCCTGAGCCATTGGATTATTAAAGCTCGTAAATCCTATTGAGAGAGTTTGGAATTTCCTCAGCCTGATTTCTTCCCTACAGTACTCTAATATGCGCAGGTAGTGCACATTCTCTACAACGAATCACAGATCTCAAGATAACCAACTCACTGCACTCCCTGCCTGGGACCCTCCCTCCTCCTCTTTTTCTCACCATTTTCTCTCGTGCCCATTCTAACACCACAGTTCACAACACTCCAGCTGACTCTCTTCTTACTACTCTTTCTCTTACTCAGCAGTGTGTCCAATGTAGCTTTGTCCTGTCGTGCATGCGACACATATGTATTATAAAAAGTACCACTATGCAAAGTTTCTGTATCAGAGATATGTTTCTGGCCAGTGCAACTGAGAGCTGCCCACTGCCTGAATATCTCACGCTGTCAAAGCTCTTTCAATGCTGTCAGCAATGTGACTGAGTCAGAAGGACACCAAGGGGAGCCCTTTCTGTGGTCTCCGGATTACTTTGGAACATCCTTTTTGGAGCTGCCAGCCACCCGTCAGCCCATGAAACAGTCCACTGCCCCTCCTACACTGTGACCTGAAAGTCCCCCAGTCCTCCTGCCTGTAAACATAAATTGAGGAAAAGGCTACAACACGAGAAACCATTTGCTCAAATGCTAGCTGTCAAAGCCAGAGTTCAAATTCTTGCTCATCTTCATCTGAACGTCACAGCTGATCTGTGCTGCAGGAGCTACAGTTTCCAGTCTTAGGGGGGATCAGGCAACTTTTTTTTTTGTGGGGTGAGGAACTCCACACTGTAATATCCTTTTCAAGATACACAGATATGGCACATCAAACACTTTGGGATTTCTAAAAGAAACTAAGAGGGGATTTGAAATGTCAAATACAAAGAAATGATTCTTTGCTTTTAGTGGGAAAATAAAAGGTGCCTCAGCCCCTCTAGCAACAGATTATATTTTTAAAGGGTTGTTCATTGATCTTTCTCCAAAGAAAGAATCTGAGATTTCGGTACCTGATCTTAATCCTAATGAAATCCATTGCAAAATTCTTACTGAGTTTATTGGAAAGAGCATAAAGCTTCTTTTCTTTTTTGTCAAATCTGAAATACCAGTACATGCTTTACACAAATTGCTTGGGTAATTTTCCTTTACTTGAGATATTGTAGCTGGAAAAATATTTCAGCTCTTCCTGAGAAGTATTTAAAACTGGAGCAATTTGGCTATATTGACATATTGTAAAGTGCCATTTTTAACATAAGCGCGGCATTTTTAAGTCCATCTGCAAATTATGCATGATTAATTTGTTTGTAACATGTAGGACATAAAAATGGAAAGAAGTTTAAAAATAAATAAAACCCCCTAAAACTGATCTCTTTCACATAAGATTGTGATAAAATATATCTATAGTTAGCTTATCATACTGTTGTGCCTCAAACTCAATCATTCCAGAACTCCAAAACACAACACACTTTGTGTTAGGTTTTTTTTTTTACTGAGAAATGACTAGAAGCACCAGAAATGTGCAACCAGTTGTGCAAGCTTTTATTAATGTATTTATTAACACCACATGCCTTCTGTCCCAGGAATCTGTGATTGCAGAACTGCAAGAAGGTCTATATGTTTGTCTGACATCTCACACTTCCAGTCTGATAACAGGTTTTGAGAGCCCAGTAAGGTTTTCTTGATTTCTAAGTGAAATTTGAGATACCATAGCTAGAAAGTGTGCTTGCAGGGAACAGGTAATATAATCTGCTGTCATGCTTTGGAAATACCTTGAGCTGAAGCATTTGGTGTTGTCTGTAAGAGTTTTGTGTACATATAGTTCACATACGCTTCACCTCTATATGGTGGTCCTACTGCACAAGGGCACTTGGCAAAACCAGAATCCTAGGACACATGTGCTGCTGGCTAATTAATTAAATGCTTTATTCAAGAAAGTATTTGGTGAAATAGGTCTTGTGTCTTTTCTTTTTCCCCAATTATCCTCAAAATTTGGCCATGTAACAGACAGAAAAAGGTGTCAGAGGTCTGAATAGTTGATCAAGTTCTATTTCTGCTTAAACACACAGCTTCTGCTGACTTTCATGAAGCTTAAATTGACAGTTATCCCTGTCCATGTTTACAAATCAGGACAGGCAGCAGCAAGTCATTGCCGTGGTTTGCCACCTCTTCAATATTATGATTGTGCAATGATTGTGATTTTTCTTTCTACAAAGAAAAGTCCTCAAGAAAGGGATGTAGGCTGCATATTGTGTCAGATTATTATCTGAATGAGAAGGTCTGAGGTGACTTCTTAACAAAGGAAAGCAATTTCACTTATTTGCACATGCTGTGTTTGATGCTGCTCAACCCTCTGAGTTGAAAAACTACCTTACGTGATACTAGAGTGATACTGGGGGTTTTTTCCCGATTATTTCCATTGGTGTTGCTGTAGCTAGCATCTTTTAGCATTTGGTAACTTGCTCCAGGCACATCCAGCCACATAGGAGAGGGTGAAATGAACGGCCAGACTACAGCTTGGATTAATTTTTATCTTCTTACAGATCTGACGTATAGTTTTGGCTCTTCCCACTCTGAAGACACTCCAGTATTTCAAAGGTGGGAGACAAGCTGTGGACACGTGGCTGTTTCACATGTTCATTGTATCTAGTCACTGGAGCAAGGTTCTGAAACATTCACTACTCTCATCTCCTTCCCTTCTGGAGGTGAGTTGCAAGGCATTTAGTGAAGGCATGAGTGAGTGCTGCTTTTATGTCCTGGTGCAGCATGCATTCTCTCCCTTCTCTGGGTACCCTGCTTGGGAGTGAAGGAATGATGAGCAGCAGCCAGGTGAGGTCCTCACAATTCCACTTCATGTTCAGAATAGTTTTGATAACCACCTTGGAAAGTTAACTTTGGTCCATTGTTGAGATGGCTGAAACATCAAATGGCAAAAAGCAAAGAACTGGTCCTTGTCCTGTCAGCAGGTGTAGAACACTAGTGCCATTTATAGCCTCTTTGCTGGTCTTTTTGCTTTCAGATGGAACCAGTAGCACAGTGTGGGAATACGTTAAAGAATGAAATTAAAAGTAGATGGAGCCACACGCGACCACCCTAGGAGGGAGCCACATCAGGAGGTGCATTAGCAGAACAGGTTTTGGTGTGCCTGGCTGAATGCCTCTGATCACTTGAAGAGTGCACCAAGAGGCGGCTAATGCACACCCTGTTGTGGTTCATCACTCACTGCATTCTTCCAGTCTGATTCCATTCAGCAGTCCCCGGTAAAAGCAGGTGTTTGCTTCTGAGGGGAAAGAGGGATTCCAGGGGTGCAAGGATAATACATACTAAAGCAAACATTTCCCCGCAACTCTCCCCCGGCCGTCTGTATATTTGTCCATATTTACTGGTACACAACTTCTACTACATTCATTAATCATGGCAAACTGTCTTCTCTAACTAGGGCTTTCTGAAAGCCCATCATGAAAGGAGTGCATTTTTAACTGCGTATTTTAAATAAGAATTGTCTGTCTGTGGGAGTTGGATTATTTGTATCACTGCAGACAGAAATGATCTCTATATTTCATAGGACCTTGCTGCTTTGTACTTATTGACTGTTTATTTTTCATCCATAGGATTACTAATTGCAGCTAGTACCAGACGCTTCTGTCTCCTTTCAGGTTATTGTAGTAGAGGGCATTGTACCAGATGCATGGTTATTCACAGACATGCATTTCCAGCAGCTTGAATTGCTGGATCTGCTCTAAATGATCTACGGCAATTACATTTGGCGTTGTACAGCTATAATTTTACTGCATATTAATAGCCACCTAGCAAAGAGGTAAATGCCCTTTTCTCGGCTGGGTGCAGAATGAATGCCTCGATGTATTCAATTGGGTAAAACGAGGCCCGGGTTTTAAATGCATAGCAGCGGTTTTATGTATCGGAAACGCGTGTGCTGGTGAATTGCCTGCTTCCCTCTGCCTTGATGGTGTGCAGCAAGGCTCCGAGGGAAATATCATCAAGCCAGATCCTAGATAGAGACATGCTGGGCAGGGGAGGGGGAAGGGGATCATGTGCCCCATTTTTAGTGGCTCATCTGATATCACCCAAAATCTGCTGCAGTCTTTTTTTAAATTCTTTTTTTTTTTTTTTTTACCCCTTTCAGCAGCTCGGCTGATCAGCCTGAAGGCTGTCAGGTTTCACCAGCAAAAATAATAATTAAAACCACCCTCCCTAGACCTTTCCCTAAAGATGTCCTCTGGAGTCAAGGCCCATTTCCTTCCCTCTTTTTCTTGGGGCGGGGGGGGGCGGCAGGGAGTGGGTGGGAGCAAATAACAAGGAACCGGAGGGGATTAACGAGCTTTCTCCTTATTATCCCCGCTCGGGTGCTTTGTCTCTGCTCCTGGCTGCGGATGGGCTGACGGAGAGGGGGGAAAACAGTGTGACTGGAGGGGCCAGCGTGCGGGAAGCCACACGCACACGGGCGGGCGGGCGGACTCACAGACAGACAAAC